>OU611752.1:17938547-18188547 GCA_914767535.2 Dunaliella primolecta
GTGTGTGTGTGTGTGTGTGTGTGTGTGTGTGTGTGTGTGTGTGTGTGTGTGTGTGTGCCATGTGCACAGAAACAGCACAGAATGTGGACCTGGCCGGAATGTTCAAAGAAGCATCACAGGATGTGAGCTTTGCATACAGGGCAATTCTGAACAAGGATTACAAGGAATTGGCTTGCAGCTCGAGGCTCTGGCTGGTTGGCAACTGTGCACGCACCTCCTTTGACAGCCCCTAACTGTTGTGTTCTTTGCAGCTCGCATTGGAGACAGCTGCAGACGATATGGTGGCGGCGGCAGAGGCGCGTGCTGCGCGCGCTGCAGAGGCTGCAAAGGACGCGGAGGCCCGTGCAGCCAGTGCTGCCGCCCTAGCCACTGCGCACCAGGACATCAGCGCATCTCAGGTGGGCATTTCAGGGTCAGCTTGGGGCCATCTGTGTACCAAGCACCGCTCTCGCCTGGCTCTGAAGCACGCCAGGAAGCTCATGTATGTGTGCTGCAACAGCAAGCAGTTCATTCTCGAGAGGATGACCTGAAAGCTAGCTTGATGACCTGAAAGCTAGCTTGCAGCTGCACAAGGAGGAGAACAAAAAGTACTCTGATGACAGGGGTAGTGATGGCAAGGGCAGGGGAGAATGGGACAACGCCGTCTGAACTGTCTCAACTCAACTCTGACTTGCTGAACAGGTCTTCCACTTCAATCAATGCATTAAACATTTATGAGGAGTAATGTGAAATTCTCGGAGAGAACGGAGCCTCCTGTGAGCAGCAGATTTCTAACCATAACCTCTCAACGAGACCCTACCCAAATAGGCCGAGCCTCTTCTAGGCTCGGCGAGCCTATTTGAAAAACTGGGACACCCTCTTTACCCATGGCTACACCTAATGCTTGTGGTTACTTTGGGGGGAACCACGCACAACCACGCTAAATCATCATAGGCTCATGTGTACATTATGTGGCTCTCGCCTGCGCGCAGGCTGCTGCTGCCCAGCGCACTGCTGCATCTGCAGAGCGTGCACAGCAGCTGAGCAAGCAGCAGCAACAGCAGCAGCAACAGCAACAGCAGCAACAGCGGCAGCAGCGACAGCAGCAGCAGCAGCAGCAGCAACCGTCTTTCTTCCCTACTCGCCTGTTTCGGCAGCTGGACATGACTCAGGGCAAGCCGGCTGCGCAATCCTCCCAGCAGCCGGAACTACAGCAGCAGCAGCAGCAGCACCAGCAGCAGCAGCAGCAAGAGCAGCAACAAGCACTGCAGCAAGCGCAGCATCAAGAGCAGCTACGCTCCCCTGCAACCCCCGATGCAGCTGCGCAGAAGCCGCCAGCCACTGAGAGTGGCAGAGACAAGCAGGGTAGAGCGGACCAAGGGGAGGCAGGCACAGGCAGCAGCACTAGCAGCAGCTGGAACAGCTGGGGGGAGGCCACAGCCCAAGCTCAGAGGGGGTTGCAGGGTGTGCAGAGGTGGTCCCTGCGGGCATGGGAGGGCACCAAAGCCAAAGCTGGAGGGCTGGCAGCTGAAGTGGGGGGCGGGGTTGTGAAGGGCACCAGCCTGGAAGATGGGGCTGATGTGGCTGAGCAGCAGCAGCAGCAGCAGCAGGGTGAAGGAGGACAACAGGATGCTGTTGATCACAAGGGGGGCCACGGGAGTGACAAGCGCGGTCGCCGTTGACCTTTCTATGCTTCTTTGCGGCACGGAGCTGACCCGCATTTGTGTCTAAATTTTGCGCATCAATTGGCTCATGTACAGCTTCCAAAATGGGCACAGGCATCGCAGTCATGCAGTATTTGGCATGATTCGGTTCTGGCAACAGCATTGTGAAGAACAGGTGTCATGCAAGTGCGTGCGCATGTGTGTTCAATGTTCTGTGCGTTATGCGTCCATCAATTGCCCCTGCTATATACCCATCAGGTCTCTTTGGGGGCCAGAAGGTTCCCCATGTATCATTTTCAAGGAAGCAACCCCCAGATGAGGCTTGGAACTCTTTTCATTGCATAAAGGATCCTTGCTCTGGCAGCACGTTTCATTCTGTAATCCATATGGACTGCTCATTCATGAAGCACGCCTTGCCTGCCAGATGGAGCTACTTGTCAACATGTATAAGGTTACAATGGGATTTGACTTTCTGCCAGGTAGTTTTGGCCTGGTGATCTAACTAACTTGTTCATGTCGAATCTATCGCATCTCCACGTAAATCCCTTCCTTAGCCCTCGTTCGTCCGCATCAGCATCAGCAACAGCAATGTTACCCCCACACCACAGCCGTCATGTGACATGAACTATGCCAGCAACACGAATTTACTCCTTGGCTTCGGAAATAAAACAACAGGTCTCATTAGTTTGCTTCTTTGAAAAATGAAATGTAGTAAAAAGCGCCTGACTCGTGATCAAATACTACAAACTGTTCAAATAATTGAGCTTTAAAACTGTGCGGACAGCAGGCCGGGAAAGCAACGAGGGGTGGACAGCAACAACATTAGGGGTGTAATCCGTTATGTTATCCAAACAGGCTGCACATTCCTTCAAACATCATGTTTTTTCAACCAACCCTGCAACCTCAAGCTGACATGATGTCAGCCTGAGGTTGCAGGTTGATTGAAAAAAGTAAAATCTACGCTGGACACTAGCCAGCTTGCATTGCACTTTTGGCGGAAGTCAGCGCTGAGACTAGCCACCAGTGGTTTGCTGAACAAGGGTTACAGGGGGGGGTTGGCCTACAGCCCGAGAATCTGGCTGATCGGCTGCTGGTGAAACATTATCATCCAGCATCAAAAATTGAAACCAGTTCAGACAAAAATTTTGAAAATCTGTGCAAGTCTTGATTTAGAAAAGCATTGACCTCGAAATCAGTCAAAATTTGAAAGCTTGCCAAGAAAGGAATAAAATCAGTGTTTGGTGAAGGGGATTCACGATGCCTCGGCCCTAGGTATCCTCTTTTCCTTAATTGATGTGGGGAGTGTTTTCACTGCCTGCGTAGTTTTTCTTTTCTTTCAGTGTTTGGAAGCTGGGCAAAAGTATGTAATGGTTTAAAAATATCAATGAACAGGTCCTTGTATTTTCTGCCCAGCTCACACAACTTACAAGGGTTTACAAGGGTTTACAATGGTGGCCTACAGCCCGAGACTCTGGCTGATGGCAGCTGGTGAAACAAGCTCAACCAGTATCAAAAATTGAGACTAAGTCTGACACAAATCTAAGAAGTCTGTATGAGTCTTGGTTTAGGAAAGCATTGATCTCAGAATCAGTGATAGTATGATGGCAAGCCAAGAATGGAATAAAGTCAGCGTTTGAAGGCGGAGCAAACACACGCAAAGTCTTAAACATCTCCTCAAAAAGGTCCTTGTATCTCGTGCGTAGCTCACGCACCTCAGTACATTTGCAAAAGAAAAGCACATGTTTTTCATCCTGGACTTCCCCACACTCACACTTATCACAGATACTTGAACCCCCAAGCCATTTACCAGACTCCACTCTCAAGTGATGAGCACGCAATCTAAATCTGCTAATGTTTCTCAAAACATGCTTGTTCAAATCCTTGAACAGATACGAGGGGATACAAAAAGGAGCACCTCTGGGACCACTCTCAGAATTCCCACACCACTTATGGTACGTCACTGCCTTCTTGTTAACTGCACGAGGACAAAAAACATCGGCCCCTCTCCACACTTTCTGCTGTCTGTATCGCAAATCACCAATGAACTCTTGCATGGGGATTTTCTCAGCTCTCAGCATGTTCTGTTTGAACGAATCACCATTCCGCATCCCACCAAAAGCATTAGAGACTTCAGCAGCCCAGCAAGAGGAATCAAAAGAAGCCAGACTTAAATCAGCCCTCAGCACACGACGCAAGACTTCACTATTGGAGTCAAGCATGCTATTAAAAAACTTGATGGAGGCACGGAACCAGAAGAACTGCAGAGGCTCCTGGCCACACTCTCTCAACACCGGCCAATTTGTAGTACTGTTCTTTACTCCAAAAATGCGCCTCAAGGAACACAGATGTCTTTTCTGCAATTGACTATCAAACTCACTGCCTTCTCTCAAGTAATGAGTTCCCCACACCTGGCACGCATACATCCCAGCAGGAATGCCATACACCTTAGATAACCAGAGCATAGCATGAGGCCTGTTTTTCAGGTCATGACCCTTGGCAAACTCCGAAATCCTTCTCTGTGCAGCCATATAAGGCCGCACCGCATGCTCCTCAGCTACCTTAAAATCCATCTTTTTATCCAACAGCACTCCCAAATATTTGAACCTGTCCTTCTCTGGAAGGACCACTCCATCATACGTAAAAGGATTCTGCAGAGGAGAGACAGACGTACTGTTGAAGTGCACCACCTCAGACTTAGCTGTGTTTACAGTCAACCCTTTTCTCTGGGCATACACACGGAGTCTGTCCAGCATATTCTGCATTTCACCAGGGTCATTCGTAGTTAATCCAAGGTCATCAGCGTACATCATGTGGGACACACCATTCACTCTATCACCAGTCACAGCACCCTCAATGCCCTCACTTATCTCTCTGCCCATATCATTGATGTACAGAGAGAAAAGAAGGGGGGACAAAGGACAACCTTGCTTAACACCGTTCGATGGCTGCACGCGCGCCCTTTTCTCGCCATCCATTAGAATGTACTCATCATTATCATACATGTCTCTGATCACACTGAGCAGAGGAGTCGGCATTGCATTGCGCTGCAAGTGAGACCAAAGCTGCTGTCTGGGCACGGTGTCATAAGCTTGAGAAAAGTCAATGAAAGCAACGTGCAATCTGGAAGAATTCCGTGGCTTCAATTTTTTCGCAGCATGCTTGAGGTGCCTCAGAATGAACAGAGGATGCAGAGTGCTCCTTCCTGGAAAGAAGCCAAACTGCGTGTCCGGAATCTTTCCCTTTTTCATACACCAATCTGTCACCAGATTTTTCAGCACATTAGCATAAATCCTATACATTACACCGCTAACCGCAATCATCCTATAATTCCCAGGTTTCAGCACTTCCCCTTTTTTGTGAATGGGGCTCAACTTGGCAACCTTCCAGCACGCAGGCACTTTACTTTCAGTCAGCAACACTTTAAAAAGACGAGCCAACAGAGGCACCAGCACATTTACTTGTTTGGTTTTATTCCCACACTGCACTGGCAAGCACGCATGCTTAAGAAAAGGAATCGGGATCGCATCAAAGCCTGAAGAGGCACCAACATTCAACTTCTGAAATTCACTACCCAACATACCTTCTAACACAGATACATCAGGGATCTCAAACTCATCTGGCTCCGGAGCCCACCCAGACTGCGCGCCCCGCCTGAGAAGGACCTCAGGTGGAAGGTTGCGCCGGCCCAGTGGCACAGCCATATCCCTCGCAGATGGGCGAGACTCTTCAAATGTCCTCTTTGCTCTGAAGTGTTTGTGTAAGTGATCATGCCAAGCTGGATCAGGCACAGGGGTTGTGTGAGGCTTGGTGTGCTTTTTTAGTAAAGCGTGCACTGCCGGATCCTTCCAAAATAGCCTGTCCAAAAACAAATTCCGCAACTGTCTCGCGTGCCTTCGCTTCATCCTACGATTGCACCTCATACTCTCCCTCTTGAGAAATCTGCAAGCATGCCTGGCTTCACCATGCTTCACTGCCTCAATGAAAGCCCTACGCTTCTCCCAACATTCTTCATTGAACCACACAGGGTTTAGAGGACCCTTCCTATTACGCTCACGTTTAAAAACACACTTTGCTCGGGCTGACATGCCCACAGCTCTACTGCTCGCTGCCTGGATGATCAAAGAACGCACACAAAACGCCAATTTATCTACATCCCCAGACCTCTCTGCCTCATCAAATTGAGCCAGCAGTTCAGCATTGTCCCGAATGTGCTCAGCGTAAACTTGGGCCTTATCCTGCTGCCAACGCAACACTAACTTGTTGATACACTCTCCAGCTTTGCACACATGGTGTGGAGCATTCACACCTTCTCCACCCTCATCAGTCACTCTAAACACAGTGCTCAAGCCTGCGTGATCTGAGGCACGCGTGTCTTTCATCTCAAAACATTGTACGATTTTGAGCAGAGCCGGAGACAACAACACATGGTCTGGCCTACTTCTCTTATCACCAAAATGCCCAGTGAAAGAGGGCTGCCCATCATCTCCAACAACACGCCCAGTAGAAATGGCCATACTCGTCGCAGCTGCTAGATCAACCAACAGCTGGCCTGCCTTGTTCACACTCTTGCACGCACATCTCCTAGTCTCAAGGAGCTCAGGGCAGTCCAACACAAACCGAGAATGCGCGTCACTCACTTCACTCAGCTCTCCAACATGCGCATTAAAGTCGCCACACAAAATGACTTGCGAAGATACCTGAAAAGCATCAAGCACGTCCTCAAAAAGATTAGTATAGTGAGAGTGAACAGCACGAGAAGTAAACGAACCACTCAGAGGATTTATGTAAGTAGCACCTATCATCACATGTTCCCCCAGCCCAAACATCTTTTTGTCACATTGAAGCCAAATACACTGCGTGTGCTCACTGACTTTATGGAAGCGCACATAATCTGAGCTGCCTGGCGCAACAAACACAGCAATCCCAAACCCATTTTTGCCTTCGTTCTCTCTAGCCATTCCCAAGTTGTGCAAAGTAAAGCCAGGCAAGTGCTGCAGCAACCTAGATGCATCACCAGTTCTTGTTTCTGTAAGCACTGCAATGTCATGGTCTTTGACCATGTGGCATACATCTAAAACCTTGAGCTCTGCATTAGCATCAGCAGATCGCCCCCCAATCCCATGCACATTCCATACTAAGAGCTTGAGCTTACGCCCAGGCTCAGGCCGGCCACCTTCCTAGCCCTTGTACTTTTTTCCCTTCTTTCCCTTCCTACTCTTCCATTCATTATATGTTTGGTCAAGGCCCACTTCAGCTTCCTCTGGATTTAAGAACTCCGGGCCCTCATCATCACTCCCCTCATCATCCCCTCCCTCTACATCACCGCCGTACTCTCCGTCGTCCTGAGCGTAGGGCGCGTAGTTGGGCTGGATCTCCTCCTCGGCTGTGGCACCCTGACCTTGGTCCAGCCGGGCCCTCATCCGAGTCATGGGGGCCTTGGGGGTTGGAGTGTCCCCAGAGGGATCCTTGCTCCTGGCGTGCTTCTTGCCAGTGCTTGCGGCAGCAGCATTGGCCGCAGCAGCAGCCGGTAGAGGGCTGCGTCGTGTGGAGGTGGAGGAGGGGGCAGCAGCAGCAGCAGCAGCAGCGTAGGAGTTAGCCGGCTGCTCAGTGTGGTGGGGTGGCGGGGGGTGCAGGATTCCCACACCAGGGGCAGCTGATTGTGTGGTGGTGGAGGGGGCAGCCGATTGTGTGGTGATGGAGGGGGCAACAGCAGCGGGAGGCGGCTGAGCAGCAGCAGCAGCAGCAGGTTGGGGCGGTGGGGGAGGGGGGGGGCTGAACCACAACTTACTGCAATTGCAATAGAAAAGGACATGTTTCTCGTCCTGGACTTCAGCACATCCACACTTATCACAAATATTTGAACCACCCAACCATTTACAGGACTCGACCTTCAAGCAGTGGGCACGAAGCCTAAACCTACTCACATTCCTCATGACTCCTTTATCCAGATCCTTAAATAAATATGATGGGATACAGAAGGGTGTGCGTGGTGTTTGATTCAAAGGTTTCCCACACCAATGATGGTAAGTCACTGCTTTTCTGTTCACCTCTCGGGGACTTAGGGCGTCTGCTTCCCTCCAAACCTTCTGCTGTCTGTACCTCAAACCCCCTAAGAAACCCTGCATGGGAATCTTGGAAGCACTCAGCAATTTCTGTTTAAACACCTCCTCATTGCGCATGCCACTAAATGACTTAGACACATGTGCAGACCAACACGACTCATCCATATCAGCAAGGAGTAAATCTGCCTTCAGCACTTGGCGTAGTGTTTCACTTCTAGAAACAAGCATATTGTTGAAAAGTTTGACGGTAGCCCTAAAACAATACAACTGTAAGGGCTCTTGACCACACTCTTTCAATACTGGCCAGTTCGTGGCAGTACTCTTCACACCTAGAAAACGCCTTAAAGAGCATAATTGCCTTTTTTGTAATTGGCTTTTAAATCCACTGCCTTCTTGTAAGTACTCTGTACCCCACACTTGGCACGCGTACATCCCAGCCAGAATGCCATACACCTTAGAGAGCCAAATCAGAGCATGCGGCCTATTCCTTACTAAAGAGGTCATGTTCACGCACAAACTCCTTAATTCTTTGCTGGGCAGCCATGTAAGGCCGCACTGCATGCTCCTCAGACACCTTCGGATTCATGTGCTTGTCCACAAGCATACTGAGGTATCTAAACTGCTCCTTCTCTGGAAGAGCCACGTCTCCATACATGAAGTAGGCAGAGAAGAACACGACCTACTATTAAAATGCATGACCTCTGATTTTGATGTATTGATAGTCAGCCCCTTTCTCATTGCATAAGCTCGTAATCTATTCAGCATAACTTGCATTTAACCTGGGTCATTGGTAGTTAAACTCAAATCGCCTGCATAAAGCATGAGTGAAACGCCATTCACTCCATCCCCTGTCACAGTACCTCTGATACCTTCACTAATATCTCTGCCCATATCATTCAATGATTCAATACATCAAGTTGATGTATTGAGAAAACAGGAGAGGGGACAGGGGACAACCTTGCTTAACTCCATTTGTTGAACGCACACTTGCCCTTTTATCCCCATCCATCAGAATATATTCATCATCCTGGTACATTTCCTTAATTGCCCGGAGAAGTAGTGCAGGCATGGCAATGCGTTGTAGATGGTCCCAAAGTTGCAAACGGGGCACAGTGTCGTATGCTTGAGAGAAGTCAATGGTGGTTTACTGGCTAACTAGGAGTGTTTAAACAATCGTTGCCTTATCCAGGTTGCTTTCCTGTGCGCTTACATGGGTTTACAGGTTGCTTTCCTGTGCGCTTACAAAAAGAAAAGAAAAGTCTACGCAGGCCACAGGCCGCGTGCATTAAGGAAAGGTCCCTGAACTAGCAAGCTAGCAAGGGCCCCACCAGAGGTCCCTCAGAACTACACTAGCTACAGCTAGCCTAGGAGAGGGAAAGAGACTGAACTAATGAGGATCGGGCGGTTTGTCGGCCATGCCCCGAGACGCCCGGACTCTCCTTCTCCTTGTATCCACCTCCGCGCAATTCCCAGCACTTCCCCCCCCCCCCCCGAAGCCCCCAGTAAGCAAAGAGCATGTCTGGTGTTAATGATAGTGGTTAGTCTCTGTATGGCATGACAGCTCAGCTTGGAAGCTAGGGATTTTGCTTTGTGTTTGGATAGGCCCAAATTGACAACTTGAAGAGGTTTGATCGTGTACTCATTGTAAATAGTGCCAGCCACACCAATCAGGATGATATGTAGAGTCACTTTGTTGTTCCTGTTTCGATTCCTTGAGCTGCGGGTTTTAAGTCTGGTTATAGTGTGAGCATGTTGAGTTGCTGCAGTTTCTAAAGTGATGAAAGGGTTGGTGTCTGGACAAAATTTCAGTTCAACGAGGTGAATGTCTCTGTCTTAAGGAGGGATCTTAGAAGGATCAAGGTGAGCTTGTCTACCTGGGATAGATCTCACAAAGATAGCATCAGGGCGGCTCTGGTGCTGGGCAGAGGAGCCAGTACCATTAGGAAAAAAACAGTCTGGAATGGCTCGTGAGATGTTTTCTGGGACTTGTATCCCCTGATCCAAGAGTATCTCATTACGGCAGGCATCCATACCAATAAGGGATGAGCCAAACCTGCCTTTGCTAAGGGCTTTAACACCGTGTGACAGAAGCTAAGGCCAACATGGTGTCTGTTGGTGTGCATACCACTCATAGTTGGATTTGGACATCTGAGGACAACATGATTAATGCTGTCCATATCACCACACAGCGGACACCTTTCAGAGGTGGGAGATTTGTTGAACCTGTTGGCATGCTTTTGTGTGTAGATTGTCCCTGTGCGGTATTTGATCACATGTATCTGTTGTTTAAGAGTAATCTTAGGAGTAGACCAGAAGGAGTTGCTGATTTCCTTGTTAGCAAGCTGATAGGTTGGGTTGCGAGCTTCTATATTGGCAGTGGTGATTGGGGAAGTGGGTTGTATGGCATGTTGAGTCTCTGCCAGCTATTGTAATGGTAGCCAGAGATATCAGCAGAGCCTAGCTTGTGTTTTTTGTGCATGTGTAATTCAAGTTTGTCGGTCAGGTTGTTGAGGTAGTGGGTTGGGAAAGCGTGGGAGCGGTGCAGACTATCATTTTGTCTGCGTGAGGTCTTCAATGAGAGCCAGTATAAATTGTGGAATGGGTCCCAGGCATGTGGGAGTTCAACATCTGTGATGGCCGTGAGGGCTGCAGACCGTGCGCAGGCGTCAACCCCCTCATTGCCAATGATGCCAGAGTGAGCTTTGACTTTGTAGAAATGAATAGGATGAGGGGAGTGCTCTAATATGATTGATATAGCACGAATGAGCTCTGCATGTAGGTGATACCTCATGCGCATCGGATTGAGAGTTTGTTAAGAAATCTGGGAAAGGCAGGATGCACTATCAGAGGCAATGTCAGTTTGCCCTTGTTGGAGTGCCACAAGAATACCTGCAAGTCCTGCTCTGTTGATGGTATTTATAGGTCCACGGCCGTTGGGTTTTATGTGCAGCTGCAAGTGTTGGAAGGGTAGACTAGTGTCCCTCCCTGGCTTGTGAACACCTGAGCCAGAAAGTGGCGAGGAGTCATCATCTTTGTGTTTGATTACACTGCCATCAGTGTAGGTGATTTTTTTCCAGTCTTTGATCTTAGGTGTGAACATCTTCTTGTAGTTGGCAGGAAGGAAGGCTGCCCTTGCCTAAGGGCACTTGTGTGAACAGCTGTGGGTGTCAGGGGGAAGTGATTGGAACTTCTTTTTCCAAGTGTTTGATGCGAGGTGTTGGTGGATACGCAGTGGCGTGGCAGGATTAGGACGAGCCAGGGGTAGCCAGTGAGCTTCTGGTACATCTTGGTTAAGGAGTTGGAACCAATCTTTGTTTGCACTGTCAAGTGCTTCTTTAGCATTACGATTCCAGACAACAATGAGTTGCATAGGATAAGAAGGTAGGGTGGGGTTGGGCATGGTATCGAACCAGTGTTGGGGTGTCTGGAATTGGATGTTTCCTGCAGGGAATTTGGCAAGCACTTTTGCAAGATCTGGATAATGGTTAAGCCAACTCATGTAGGCATTGCAGCTGAAGCCTTTCCAGTGGGGCAGAAGCATGAAGGTGGCAACTGGCTCGGTGGTTTGGAGGGAGGAGTGTACTGCGTGGCGCAGGAGTCTGAACATAATTTCATCATCATGAGGGGGATGGCAGAAGGAGAAGCCATTGTAGCGTACAGAGAGGGCGTCTGTGTGTGCCCCGAAGACCTGGTCACGGTTACTTGTGCTGAAATAAGTGTTGAAGGTACCGTCAAACTCAAGAGGGTTGGAGAACCTCTCCGTTGAGACCATGCACCATCTGTGTAGGGCTGATCGAATGTGGGGAGGTATGATTAGCATGTTAGAATTGTGGACCTTTTTGCTCTGGGCAAAGAGATGTTTCTGTTGAGCCTTTTGACGTGAGAGCTGTATCTTTGACAGGGGGCTGGATGGTGGTGTGGATGCCTGCCTTTTTGGCTGCTTCATAAGCCTCAAGCAGGGTCTGGAGTCTGTCTATAGTCAGCATACCAACGCACTTGCCATGGGCATTGTAGATACAGGCACATTCAGAGGTGATAACTTCCGGCATTTGTGCTGGCATGGTGACCCCATCAGATGTGTTGAGTACGCCTGACTTGGCACACGTGCGTCTCTGTATGTGGTTGACTGTTTGGGGACGGGCTGTCCTGGCTGTGGGGGAGAGCATTTTCTACTTCCATATCCTGAGAATCAAAGAGGTGGTTCCTGTAAGTCCTGGAGTCAGGATGTATGTGTGTGTTAGGGGCATGGCCCCCATTGACTGGGTTGCAGTTGGGGGGGGTTGGGGAAGCATGTCCTGTGTAGAGCTTTGACCAGTTCCAGCCTGTTGGTGTATGTTCTGTTTTCATCAATTCTGCATATGTTGTGTTATTTATGCAGCGTGATTCAGGGGGTTTATTGGGCAAGCTATCTTGGCTCTGTATGATTGTGTTGATGAGATCAGATGTCAGATTGTGAGTGTTGAGAGCATGGGAGAGCTTATTAAGGGCCACGATATGTCTGGTCCTGATTTTGTGGCCAAACAGGGATGTGAGCTTATTTCCGTCAATAATATGGTTAAGGTCGTCATTTAGCAGAGAGGAGAGCCTGGATATGCCTAGTTCTATGAGGGGATAAGTGCAGTGGCAGGCTAGGGTCCTAAGGATGGGTTGCATTGGCATTGAGAGAACATTTAATACGGGAGTCACGGTGATGCTGGAAAGAAGGTAGGGTGCACCTTGAAAGGAGATGTCAAGAGCGCTGTTGCTGATGCAGAGGTATTGCCTAACACGGAGCATATAGGGTAATTGCTTGAGGAGGAAGTTAGGGTGGTGGTGTGATGGTTTGATGCTCCTGAGAATAAAGTATCTGAGTTGATGGATTTGGGATTCCAGTAATGACTTGGTGACCCGGCCGTGTCCGCCAGTGTCATTGAGGCTAGTGGTGAGGGCCGCTGCACACCTTGCATTATATTCTACTGCGATAGATGTACATCCAAGTCCAAAGTTAACTTTGTCTTCCCGCAGGATGGCTGTGGCAGTGCACTGCCAGAGCTTGTAACTCCCTTTAATGGTGTTAAGGGCAAGTCTATCCCAGCATGCAAGGTCATTCTCAGAGCAGGGCGTGACTGGAAAGGCATAGGCAATGCTTGGGATGATTGCTGTTTGAATTATTTCCATAGTTTGTCTAGGTGTGGCAAAAGAGCAAGCTAGGTTTGTAAGTTTTTTGGTAGGCTTTTCTGTCATTTTAGTATGTGCGCTTACAAGGTCAGCTGCTCTACCAGGTCCTTATCAACCCTTTTGCATCATCTTTCATGTTGGCTGGACGTTTTCTTGCTTGTGTCCTCAATATTCTCCAGTGGGTGCTAGGCACAAACTTGTTTGTAGAAACTTGTTTATCGTTGTAAGCCTTGTGAAATCTGGTTGAGAATGTTTCATTAACGAATCAGCCAGAGATCCGGGCTTTAGGCTACTAGGTTACATTGGTTAGTAACCAATGTAACCTAATGTAAATTTCATCACTACATCCGCCCACGATTCATCCACAGGACCACCCAGCAAGCAAACACTCTCAACAATGAAAAATACCCGCTCTTCAATGCCCCAAGTTAGCCAGGATAGCCAGGATGATAAAGATGCAAATTCTTGTCTTAGCACTGGCAATCATATACCAACACAAAGTACAACCCACCACTGTCAGACGGGCAATTTTTTCAGCCCTACAACATTTAATCACACTTCCCACAGCCTAGATACACAAATAAACGGCTACAAAAGCAAGAGGAAAAAGTTGCATATATAGACACTGAGATCATCTCCTCTGCCATCCACTCTCTCAACACACTTTCCTAAGGCTATGAGGTCTGAAATCATAGGAAAAACTCAGCCAAGAAGCTTGCTAAGACAAAAACTCCTAGCCACACGTTCAACGATATCTATCACAATGATCTGGACATTACACACATAAAAGCCAAAGTACTAGCATCACAACTTAGGGACCATGCCATCCAAAAATTATCCACCATCATTAACACTAGACATGCACTTTGCTTTCAGGGGGCATCTGGGAGGGGGTTTGCTGGGCGCGCGGAGGCGGCTGAGGATGGTAGAAGGAGAGTCCGAGCGCTCAGGGGCATGGCGGCCAATCCCCCGGATCCCCATTAGTTCTGCTTCTTGCTCTCTTCTAGGCTAGTTTTGTCTAGTTTAGGTGGAGGGCCTCTTGGTGAGGCCTCTAACTTTTGTTAGGGGTTCTTCCCTTAATGTACGCGGCCTCGGGGCTGCGTAGACTTTTCTTTTTCTTTTCTTTTTCTTTTGGCTGGAGATATAACACGGACGTGAAAAAAGACGCAGGCACTCCCATCCACCACCAAGTGCATTATCACACCCATTTTGCCCCCATGCTCATAGAGGAATGGGCCCTGTCACTTTTAAGAAAAGCTGGCCTCCAGCCTGAAACTATCACACCTGCTGCTTGTACTGATAATGAGTGTGCCTGCTGTCAAATTTGCAACTACCATTATGGCTACGAGTCTGAGAACTGTGAGCCTCCGTTCCTTGACATGTATGTCTGTGAAAAGAAAAACTATGTAGGCAGAGGAAACTCTCCCTACATCAATTAAGGAAAAGGAGACACATTGGCTCAGGAGAGCCGTGAGTCTCCTCCACCACAACTGTGATGTATGCCACCGGACGTACCACTGGAAATGCATGAAGGAGCTTGGATGCTATACAGATGAGCAAAGAATATAAATTGACACGGCCAACACATAGGCGTATCCCGCCTGTGCAGACCTCAGCGATGCCCCAAAAATTGACAGAGAGCGGCTGAATAAAGAAGAACTATGGAGGGTCACATGGAAGCCCTCCTGGGAACCTGAGGAATTAAAGGAGATATGGCCTAAATTTCAACAGTGCCTGCTTGAATCTAATGCAAAACAGAAAAGGCCTAATCTTTCTATACCCGCAGAAGACTCCAACCCCTCAAATCTCGAGAGACAAGGCTTTGAAAAACCTAATGCTATTAATGTATGGCAGCAGAAACTTGACACAGAATTGCGTAACAAAATCACCTTTGATATGAACCCCACTAATCCTCAAGTGAACATAAAACCAACAGGCTCTTGCGAATTCTGGATGCGTAACGTTGACTTAGTGAAGTACACGGGCCAACAATCCCCTCATTCAGCATCATTTGACACAGGATCCCACAGCCATTTCCCTCCTACTCCATCCCCCTCACTCTCCCAGAAATCTACACGGCACGCATGGTTTGCATTTATAATACGCAAGGCAAATGTGTTGGCATGATATCCCCTAACCGCTTCCAAATCCTCTATATGGCTTTTTATGGGGCCAAACTTGCTGGCATGCATGAGAAAATAACACCTGCTCCAACATCTCTTGCATCTGAGCTGCAAGGACTCCTTTCTCATAAAACTATGCATGAAAACAGGTACTCTAGCAAGAAAATCAAAGACTCCTTTTCACGAGCCCTCCCAACCCATATCCATACTGCCCTCCAAAAATGGGCCATGGTGTCGCAAGAAAAAATGACCTCCCCTCTATAGCACAGCCCACAATACCAGCACTACTGGAGTACCAACCTCCGAGACACTCTTTTTGGTGCCCTGCATAATTCCCTTTCATCCACATCTCAGGTTTCTCAGTTTGCCATCCCATTTATGATGAGGAGGCTATGACCCACCCCCTGCGGCATGCCATCTACTCTGTCATTCTCAATACTGAGGCCACTGCTACTTTCATCATGATGTTCCTCCCTGTATGGGGTAAACACTTGATTACCAACCCTTATTCCAAACTTGTCACTGCCTATCCACATCTCTGCTGCGAACTTGGAACCATTTTGCACACCAACCTTAGTTACAACGCCCCCCAATCCTGCCTTAGTCAAGAAATACCACTATCTCAGCACACCTACATATTATTGCTGATTGGGACCTACATATTATTGCTGATTGGAACACTGCAGCTAGAGTCCATCTGAAAAACCTTAAGCCAGCTTGGCTACAGGGCCTAGCGAGAGATATACCAGGAGCCAAGCGGAAACTTAACAGCGTCAGTAGCCACTCTACTCTCAATTCTATGCATGATGACATACCTGGGTTTAAAATGTGAACGCCTCCCCTCCGACAAACAACAAATCCCAAGGGACGCAAGAACTGTACACACAAGTAATCAGGATAGAGACTCTGTGCCTAGCCAATCCAATGCCAATCTCACACTCAAAGTTGCCAACAGGAGGACCTGGGCTTACACAGATGGCAGCTGTCATGCTCAAAATGGCAAGCAAGAAACTGGGGCAAGCATCTACTGCCCGCTCACTGACAGCAAAAACTTTGTTGAACCCAACGGTGCTGGGATTACTAACACCATATTTCGTGCTGAATTGGCAGCAATAGCTGCTGCTATCATCCACAGCTATGCGAACATTGCGTCAGACGGCCTCACCTCTTTCCATCAAATACGTAAACAGCTTCTCCACCCTGAGAAACACTTGAGGCATATTCAAGGAGATGTCCTCAAAATTAATTTCATTTCTCATCAGCAACTCTCACACCAACATTCGTCTTTACAAAGTGAAGTCTCATGCTGGCATCGCTGGAAATGAATGTGCTGATGCTGTTGCAAAATATCAGGCCAATCAAACCAAAAACTGCCTGGCAGACACTGGGATCCCAGGTACAGGACCTGGCAGAAATCCTTTTACACAAATTTTCTGGTTAGCCAAAAAAGAAAAAAGAGAGCAGGCTATGGGCACATCTACAGGTCCCCCACCTGCCCCCAAGCTCACCTACCTCCCCAATCTCCAAGATGCTCTCAAATTCCACATGCATTCTTCAGACACAAACTTGGTTATGCAAATGCCAAATCAGGCTACTACTCATACTATCAGAGCCTTTTGCCACTTGTAAATAAGAAATTAGCAATGCTTTCAGAAATATGTCATGTATATCCACACACATGAAGCGCACCATCTTACAGTATCGCACAGGCACCCTTTATAACCAAAACATGCAATCCTTTTTAAAGATCAACTGATCCATCATTCCCTCTCCCAGGCTGTCATCATTTAGACAGCGCACTCCACATGCTTTCAGGCTGCTAAAATCAAATCATCTCCAACATGAAAACTGAACGCCATAATATTGCTGGCAGAATGATTACAAAAGCACTTAGCAAGACCAAAAGCACTTAGCAAGACCTCTTGGGGAGCAGGCCTGGTCAACACAGATATAGGAAACGATACACGGCTTGCGCACCATTACCTCCAAATCCCTGCTTATGCCTCAAATAGAACTTTACCTTCCTACCTCTTCCCTTGTAACCTTTCTATGCGTAATAGATACACCTCCAGCCGATCAGATGCTATCTTGAAAACCCCTCACAATGCCCAACCCACCTCTAACAACGTTTCTTCCTCTTGCTCACATCATGCTCTACGCAGCAGGCACTGCACCACACAGAGGGCTGGCACAGCTAACCGCGTGAGACAACCTCATCAATTACATGCAAAGCAACGCCATGTGCACTTGATTGAAATCAAGTATCGTGAGGACGCAAGGCCCCAACATCAGTTGGACGCGGCTAAGCAGCAGCATGCAGACCTCAGTAAACTCATTAGCGCTAAAGCTGTTACAATTCACCCTATTCTCCTAGGTGTTGGTGGAACTATCTACACCGAACACACCCTGAAGCAATTCAAACAACTTGGACTAGATCACCAACGTGCCACTAAGCTTGCTCAACAACTTCACGCTCATTCAGTTTAGTATGCCCGCAAGCTTTTTTCCACAAGACGCGCTATTGAAAACAAGAATACCTCTCATAGCCAGGATCTAGAGCCTAGTGCTCCTAGTAACCCTCCAGTTCTACATTAGCCTTTTCCGCCTTTAAACTTGTGGTGGAGGAGACTCACGGCTCTTCTGAGCCAATGTGTCAACTTTTCCTTAATTGAGTTTCTCTGCCTACGTAGTTTTTCTTTTCTTTTCGTTTCTTTTCTTTTCTTTTCTTCTCTTTTCTTTCCTTTTCTGCCCACAAAGGCAGCAAATAGTTAACATTGAAGCCCAAGTCTGTTTGCCTTCATTGTATCCATTGTAACTATTGTGACCAGACATATCCAATGTGCGTGAAAGTTCAACTTTCATTCTTCATCCTTATACATATACCTTCATTCTTCATCCAAGTTGGAACCGAAAACACAAATCAAGTTTGGTGCTTTGATGGGATTGCACAAGGTGGAGAGAGCTCTTAAGGTTCAAAGTTTGTTGGATCGGATCAATGATAAAAAATTGCAGATGAACAAAAAAAGAAAAGACTGTGCCAATTGAAGAAGGCCGCGTGCATGAAGGAAAGGATAGGAAATAAAAGACCAAGCCAGCTCGAATCAATAAGCCGTGTGCATTAAAGGAAAATTCCCTGACTAGCAAACAACCAAGGGTCTCACCAAAAGGTCTCTCATACCTATGTTATACAAATGAAAGGAGAGGAAAGGTTTAAAAAGCTATGCCTGCCTATGAGAGCAGCTCGGCTGCAGCATATATATATATATATATATATATATATATATGTGTGTGTGTGTGTGTGTGTGTGTGTGTGTGTAACTGCTTGGAGCTTGCTCATCAATGGTTGCAACTTGGGTTTTACCTTTGGCCTTGGATGAAGGTAGTTTGACTGCTCGGCTTGCTGGACTGTGCTGTCGTTTTCCTTTTCTTTTCTTTTCTTTTCTTTCCTTTTCTTTTCTTTTCTGTGCCAGCCAAACAAATATCCCCATGGCTTTGAAATAAAACAATAGTCTCATTGGATTGCTTCTGCAAGACATGGAAGACATCCCCAGACATCATGATCTCAATGATTGAGAATAGCAGAAGGTGCCCAACTCATCCAAATTTTCTTCAAAGAAAACATATGCCACGATGGGGGTGCAAGAAGAAAGGAAGACAGCATGTTTTGTCTTGAAGCCCTCTTTGGTCACACTTATCACGTTCAGATGTTTGCTCCTGAAAATTTGAGATCTCAGTTTCAAGGTGTGTGCAAAAAAAAGAAGAAGAAAAACTACGTAGGCAGAGGAAACTCTCCCTACATCAATTAAGGAAAAGGAGACACATTGGCTCAGAAGAGCCTTGAATCCTTTACACCACGGAGCTACAAAAAGAAGATTCTAATGGGGATCTGGAGGGTTATTGGAAGCACCCAGCTCCATAACCTGGCTGCGAGAAGTATTCTTGTTTTCAATAGCACGCCTAGTGGTAACAAGCTTGTTGGCATACATGACAGAATGGGCATGAAGTTTGCGAGCAAGGTTATTGGCGCGTTGGTGGTCAAGTCCCAGTTGTTTAAACTGGTTCAGGGTGTGCTCAGTGTAGCAGGTCCCACCAACACCCAAAAGGATGGTGTGGAGAGTCACAACTTTACATTAATGAGCTTGCAGAGGTCTGCATGCTGCCGCTGTGCCGCCTCCAGCTGCTGTCCAGGCCTCGTGTCTTCACAGTACTTGATTTCAATCAAGTGCACATGCCGCTGGTTTACATTCAGTTGGTGGGGTTGCCTCATGCGGTTCAAGGTGTGTGCATGTAACCCACAGCAACTTCAGTTTCCCAACAAGAATTGAAGTGCTTGACTTAATTAGGATGTCAATACCTAGGGACAGTAAAGGGCACGGCATGACACAAGACACAAATTTCAACCACACAAGTTGAAGACACAAATTTCAAAAAAAATTTGAAGCTCAAAGGAAGTGCCACCCTGTGATGATGTCTAGCTGATTTGTTCAAGCCTGAGCATGGAACCAAGAGCTCTAAGGTCCAGCATATACGAGGATGACTGCTCATAACAAGGTCTGCTTGCAGCACCTTACTTCTTGCGGTGCTGTTGCTGCACAGTAAAGCATTGTAGTACCTAACGGTTGCGTGGAACCAGAAAAATTGTAAGGTACATGCCCACATTCCCGCAGCACAGACCAGTTAAAAGTGGTACGCTAAACCCCACTTCAGGAATCTTGGCAAGTATGCGCTTCAGTAAGCGCAGGAGAACAGTTACAAAGGACAGCCCATCTCAGCTTCTTCTTTCATATACCACGTGCCCCAGATTTTGCAAGCATACATGCTAGCAGGGAGAGCTTATGCTTTAGTCAGCCAGAGTATGGTATGTGGCCTATCTGTCGAATGGTACTCAGATGCAAATTGCCTGATAATTCTACAACCAGTCAAGAATGGGGCATACATATGCTCAGCAGTGGCTTGAGGGTTGCGCTCTTTTGTGAATAGCATTCCTAAGTATTTAAAGGAATCTGCGCTAGTCCAAAGGGCTCCACCTAGGGTGAAACCTGTTTCACCTGTTTCACCAGCAGCCGATCAGCCAGCTTTTCAGGCTGTAGGCCAACCCCTTGTAACCCTTGTAAACCTAGGGTGAAATCTGGCACATTATCGCCCGTTGGATTCAAGTGTGTGTGATCTCAGGCTTTGTCAGATTCATCACCAATTCTTTCCACTGAGCACACACATGCAATCTATCCAGCATCATTTGGAGCTGATCAGGCCAATTAGTGGTGGGGCACAGGTCGTCTGCACACAGCATGTCAGTGACTCGTACTTCACTAGTGCCTGTTACAGCCACTTGCACATTTCTGCCAAACAAACAACAGCGTTGATGTACAAGGAAATCAACAGGGGAGAAAGCGGGCAAACTTGCTCAACTTTAAGCTGAGGACGCACACGTACTTGCTTGCAGCTATCCGCCATGCTCATCAGCAATATAGATGACTGCATTACAGGCTGTAACCAAACCAGACTCTCCAAGCCTAGAAATGTGAACTAGAGAAATTTGCATTATGTTTGGAGGTCTGTGTAGGTTGTAAAAAAGAAATCACAAATATCCATGTCATGTTCATGTGCAACTCCATATATGCATGCTTGCCAGGACAGCAATGAAGTACAGTGTCCAGCAACCAAAGTTTAAAAGATGTATGGGTAGCTTTAACAAAACACATATGTGCAAAGCTAATGGGATTCTGAAGGTTGCCAGCCATGCTCCTACACACCTGGATTCTCTTGTTACACAGGTCTGCTTATCATACACCATCATATTTGCGAACAACAAGTCTTGCAAAGGGCTGTAGGATGCGAGCACTTACTCTCACGCTGCATCCAGCAGCTTCCTAGATCCCTGATATTGTTTCAGCTGGAAAAGCCCCTTTTCAAGCAGCAAGAAAGATGTGATTAGGTCTGCTCAGCACATACCCCTTTGTTGATGAACAGATACACCTTCATCCCTCAATGTTTTAATGTTGGTACACCCGGGTGAAGCAGAGGTTGCAGAATGGAAAAAATTTTGTCCCATGCCGCGTCAGCAGCTTCTTAAAATCCTGACACTCATCTGCAAGCAAAAGATAGCAGGAAATTGATGAGGCAGGACAGCCAACTTGCACCAAAACTTAGCAGCTCGGAAGATGCGCATTAATCTGCTTAGCACAAACCCTTCTGTTTGTGAACAGCTGCATCCCCTTGAAGCAGAGGGGCATAGATTTGCATGCACTCATTGCATGTGCGCTCTTGTGCAAGCCAGCATGAGCGTCTGTGTGCAGGATTGCAAGCATGCATACGCGCGTGCATGCGTGCGTGCGTGTGTTCATGCAGGATTTCCATCCCTCTGCAGCACGGTTTACCTGGTTGGACAGCAAAGCAGAATGATGATGTTATTCAAGCATTTGCTCCAACGAGAGAGACAGGTTCCTGCGTGCAACAAACTACTTCTGGTCATCAACTGAACCTCCCCTCTCTCTGGAACGCGCTGTGCGCCCCACAAATATGAGGTTTTAACGCTCTAGTGATGCTCCTCTAATGGCAAAGCATGCTGACTGAACAAGCAACCGCAGGTTCACGATTGGCGCACTCAGACTAGAACTTTGACCGGGCCGGTGCAACGAACGCTAAATGAAGATAGTTGTATATCTTATTGTGGGGGTTATGCCCGTACAATTGTATGGCAAACAAGGGGGGTACAAGTAGGTACGAGAAATGAGCTGCAGAGCCTCTCGAAGCAGAGTTCATAATCGTTTCATTAAGCATCGAATACCCTGCGCAAGTGCACAATGTCACACGTGCTCAAGCCTGCCAACTTTCCATCCTGGAGCAAAGTTCAGCATTCGCTGGGGTTTCCCAAGCAAATTGTTCCATCATATAAGCGCACCAAAAACCTGAGTGACATCATGGAGCCTCACCTAAATGTTGTGCACCTGGAGCGTACACATGTGCTTGCAAAATCTCAACAAATAAGGCAGTTGATGAAGAACTTCCCTGGTTTTAGCAACATACAGGTATGATGTTGAATGCATGGCATCTTGCATCGGTCAAACTCAGCCCTGGAGGATCTTCTGGCCTCTCTATACTGCGCGAGGCGTCTGCACATAGCGTTAGCAGGCAGCCGGCTGAAAAGCCCAGACTCACGAAATCTGCTCTGAATTGCTTAATACCAATTTGGTATCGAATGCAGGCAAAAATTCCCTTCTCTCAGCTGATGCCTGAGCTAGACCAACTGTTTTCAGAGTTGTACGAACATCAGCAATCTGATCTTGAGCTTACGCATTGGCTCCGTGATGACATCGTGCAGCTGTGCCAAGATTTTGCAGCCGCCTGCTCGTTGGATCGTGAGTTGCGCCAGTTGCTTCTGAACGCTCGATTCCCCTCTTAAAGAAGTGCCAGCAGCGATTTTCAATACAACAAGTCATGATCTAGCTTTGTTTGCCCTTCCAACACTGCACAAACACTGACTTAAAAGCATGTTGAGAGCATGCGCATAACTATGTGCAAAGCCTGTCAGTCACATTTGATATAACCCCCTGCCCCACTTGATATGCAGGAAACAGGACATTGAGCATCAAGGTAGCTCAGGTCACAACCACGCAGTGTCCCAAATGGCATGTAAGTTGCAACTCAAACAAGCTGGTGTGCAAACGTCACGGTGAATTACCCTGGAAATTGCTTGTGCCATCTTTTTGAATGCACAAACACACACACTTGGGTCTTAAGGTTAAATTTAATGCTGTCCGCCTGTATCTTTTTTTTCTGCTACTAGCAGATGCTCCTAATCTTAAACTAAAAAGTTTGGTGAGACACTTACTAGCTTGCTAGTTAGAGAACCTTTTCTCAATGCATGCGGCCTCTTGGCTTGCGTAGACTTTTGCTTTTTTAACTTTCTGCTGTCTGCCTGCATGTTTTTCTTCTGGTACCAGCAATAGCTCCATGCTTGCTTCCCCGATATAGCACACTCTGATCCACTACACTGTGGAGCATGGCGAGCAATGATCCCTCCACACCATTTCTTTAACTGCTGTCATGCAGGTGGATTTTGTTGAGGTAAGTGACAACGCCAGCCGCACTGCTCAGAGGGTGAGACGCACTTGCCAGGAGGCCACATGCTCTCCTTTTCTTGAAGTCAGTGGAAATGGATGCTCCAAACTTTGAGGTTCTTTTCTCGAAAGCATTGTTGCTTCCTTTCTTTCTGCTCTAATTTTTTTTGCTTGTGAGGCTGAGGGCAGTCATAAAGAATGGACACCATGCCTCTGCACAGGCACGTCTTCTCTGCACATACTATGGACCTGGCACCCTTTACATGCCTGAAGCGTAAGTATGGCACAAGTTTGCTGAGACAAGGACGGATGGATAGCTGGGAATTCCGAGTTTGACAACAGTCACCAGCTCAAATAATGGAAGTTGGCCTGGTGTTGCTTTTTTACCTGCAGTGATTACGCGTTCCCGGGTGCTTAGCTGTCCTGTTCGTGGCTTTTCTTTTTCTTCTTCTTGCGTACATGCTATAATTTCTGCTTTCATGCAGTTCGATACTGCAATCCTTTGTGTGGATCCTAGCTACAATTGCTTGGCTTTTCATGAGGCCCTGGTGTTTCACTCTAGAATATGCAACCAATTTTCTATTTGCACTTTTTAACAGGCACGTGTCAAGATCCTTCAAACGTGGCGTGCATTCTGTCTGCGTCAATGAGCAAGATGAGGAGCAACATGCCCAACATGCAAGCCCTGGTGATGTACTTTTGCTGAAGGGCAATTGCTGGCCAGGAAACACGGTGAGGATTTATTTTGCAAAAAATGACTGACTGTGTATTGAGACATGCTATTGTCCAAGGAAAGACAGACAAACAACGAGTCAGAGGAAATTCTCGCTACACCAAGCAGTTGGGGAAGAGAAGTAAAGATTGGCGTAAAAGAGCTGTAGGTCTCTCCTCCACAAAGCCGAAGGCCAAAAAGGGTTGGTGGGGTTTTTGAGAAAGTACGCTCAGAGAAAGGCAGGCGAGGATAGAAACAAGTTCAAATCTGCCTCCATCAAGTCCACCTCGATTGTGCTGTCTTGTGTTTGCTTTGTACTGTTTTTGCATCCAGTAGTAGAGCCAAACACTGTCATTATAGTTTGGTGCAAGTTGCTACACAGGGCGAGGATTAGTCCTAGCAATATCCTAGGGGCCAAAGCCAAGAGATGGAGGGAAGGGGCAAAGGAAGAGCTAAATAGAAAACAGGCAGCCAAACAGCACACTAGATACCTGGCAAGGGAGGTAAGGCAAGTTCAGAGCAAAAAACAGCTTCAAGTTGAGAGAAGGAAAAAAACAGTTAAAAGTCAAGAACACACATATGTAATGAAGCAGGAGGGGAAGAGTCCTCAAGAGTGCTAGCTTGCCATCACTGAAATGGGCAAAAAAGGGTGGCTGGTAGGGAAACCTGGCTACAGGAGGCTGCATTCCTTAACACGCCAGAATGTCTTCTAATTCTTTAGAGAGGTCATGGCTTGGCTCGCTCATCCAAGTCCAACTTGTTGAATACCTCCCCCCCCCATCAAACCCCAAAGCCCCAAGTTCCACCATGGTGCTAAGGGCATACAGACAGATCACCCAATGAAATGAAAAGAAGAGGAAAACTGTGCAAGCCAGGTCCAGCTATGTGCATGAATGAAAGGTCCCCAAACTAGCAAGCTAGATAGGGCCTCACCACTGAGGCTCACAGGCCCAGCCTAAACTAAGCTAAGAGGCGGCTAGATACCTAGTGAGGGTCTAGTGGGTAGTCAGCCATGCGCCTGCGGGCGTGGACTCTCCTCCTCCTGTCTTGCACTGCCTCGCTCACAGTAACTCCCTAAACCAACCAAAATAACCCTGCAAATATAAAGTGTTCCTGGTGCTCATCATTTTTGTCAAGGTCTGGATACATAGCATCAATTTTCAGAAGCTAATTTTCCCGCATTATGTCTGCTAATACCCAGCCTTACCAATTGATTGATGGTAGGAGCAATGACGATGTAGTTATTTTAGATAGTGCCTCCCACGCCAAGTAGGATGGTGTGCAAGTTTACCTTGCTATTTCTGTTCAAGTCTCGTAATCTATGAGTTCTGAGTCTAAAAATGGTGCTAGCATGCTGAGCAGGAGCTGCTTATAGGCTGGGTAAGGGGTTTGTATCTGGGCAGTATTTGAGTTCATTGTGTATCCCTATCTTTAGCAGGTATCGTTTCAGGGCCAACATGACTCAACTCGGAGTTGTTTCCCCACGAAATATGTCTTTCTCATTATTCTTGTACCTGCACACTAGCAAGGGTCTCACCAAAGCTGAAGCGAGATATGAATGCCTATGATCTGACCAGACCAGGCCCGCCTACGTCATTTTCTTTTTCTTGCATTTGATAGGACAGATGAAGGGAATGAGAAGTAATATATAAGAATTCGTGCTAGATATTAACATGATTGGCTATGTGAGAACCATCTTAAGCAATCCACACAGAGCTCAGGATAGAGTGCGACTTAATTATCTTTGGTGAGGCCCTAGCTAGCTATAGCTCTCAAAGCGGGGAACCTTTCCTTAATGCACACAGCCAGATCGAGGGCTTTACTTTGTAACAAGACCTGGTGCAGGGCATGGCCCTTGTGGTGGAGGAGAGGGGCAAGAGGAAAGTGAGGGAGTGTAGCATGTGTGGAGGCAGCACAGTCCCTAAGTATTGGGGTTCCAATGCAGGTGCCACTCTGTAAGCCATGAATGCACGCATACAGGTCCATAATCACCAGAAAAGAAAAGAAAGCCTATGGAGACCGTGAGAAGTCCCCATCAATTTAAATTAGGGTGCCGCATAACAAGCACAGTTGTTAGCTTCATCCAATGCTGTCCAGCCCCCCCTAGGTCCTGGAGGGAAGAAAAGAAAAGTCTACGCTAGCCAAAAGGCCATGTGCATTAAGGAAAGGTACCCTGACCAGCAAGCTAGCAAGGTTCAGGAGGTACACAAAGAGATTGGTTGTAACTTTCTTTCCCATTTCTTTGCATTGCCAGGCCCTCAGTGCACTTGTCTGATAATCTAATGCATGCTCAAATTAAGACTGAATTTGCATGCCAGTGCTCTGCTTGTGCCATGTTGCAAGGCCACACACAAATTGCTTACTAAGCAAGGCTTTAGTCCCCTTCCTGCCTACCTAGTTTTATATCTTAGACCCGTTTTACTTTACATACCTTCTTTATCTCATTTTTACTTAGATCTCCCCTGCTTTGTTTCCAGGGCCATGCGGCAGTACACAGAAGCCCAGAAGTTGGAGGTTGTAACTGCGGGAGAGTCCACAGCCAGGATAGTGCTCGCCTGCTGCTCACCATTGACTCTAGCTAGAACTGTGGAATATGGAAATCCATAAATGACAACTCAGCCTCACCTCTTTTTGCCTTGTAAGTG
This sequence comes from Dunaliella primolecta, assembly GCA_914767535.2. Classification (NCBI taxonomy): domain Eukaryota; kingdom Viridiplantae; phylum Chlorophyta; class Chlorophyceae; order Chlamydomonadales; family Dunaliellaceae; genus Dunaliella; species Dunaliella primolecta. The sequence continues at coordinate 17,964,950 of OU611752.1, forward strand.
CTGTGCTAGCTTGATAGTTACTGAACCTTTCGTTCATGCACATGACCATCTGGCTTGCATAGTCTTTTCTTTTCTTTGCTTTGCTAGCTGTGTAATTAATTCAAAAGGACAAGTCTTCTCTGCTCCAAAATGGTTCACTAAAATCCAGCGTGCCCAAATGACGTGCCTCATGCTCAACAGTTTGCTGCTGCTGTACGTACTAGAGCCAAGGTTAACATGAATGTGTCTGCTTTTTTGAACCAGAACAACAACAAACTTCCTTATTTCCTTCATGAGTTGATTGCCTTTTATGAGCAGGCTAGCAGTCGCACTTCTTGACTGAAGGCCTTATCCTTGTAAACCTTGTAAACCTTGTAACATGAATGACTTGGAGGGTGTTCTTCGTGAGCATACTATCCATGATTGGAGAAGTCAGGACAGTCTGACGCCACAAGAGGCCCATGCTTCCAGTACAATCATGAGGACGTACCACGCACACTTTGGCATTCCATTGGGCTCTATACCAGGGTGGGATGAAAGGAAAACAAACCGAAGGCCACTGCAACCTCTCTACCTACGACAAGAAATTCCTCATAAATTATTACACAGTATTTCATGCTTACGCCTTTCCGGTCACAACCTTAGAGTGGAAACCCAGCGGCATCATGGAAATAGATGCCCATACAAGCTTAGAATTTGCAACAAATGCGATTGGCACCCTGTACAAGACAAAGAGCGCATTATCCTGGATTGCCCATCTCAGGATTTAACAAACCTGCGCGCTCAGTTCCAGCATCTGTTTTACTCAGCACCCCCCAGTTGTGTGAGCTGCGCAGAAAATACAAGGACCTGTTCATTGATCTTTTTAAACTGTTACACACTTTTGCCCAGCTTCCAAACAATGATTTTATTCCTTTCTTGGCGAGCTTGCACTTTTTGACTGATTTCGAGGTCAATGCTTTTCTAAATCAAGACTCGCACAGATTTTCAAAAATTTTGTCTGAACTGGTTTCAATTTTTGATGCTGGATGAGAATGTTTCACCACCATCCGATCAGCCAGATTCTCGGGCTGTAGGCCAACCCCCCTGGTAAACCTTGTTACCCTTACTCAGCACCCCTCAAGCAGTGCATCACGCTTTAGAGACTTCATGAACCAGGCTGATGTCATTGGATTAGCCAAGTTCGTGCCTGCATGCCTGAAATGCTGTGGCTGAGCTTCTAGTATTGTTTTTAGATTGGACTGGTTTGGTAACAGGCACGTTTTGCTTCAGCTAAGCTGCCCCCGCAAGCAGGCACAGCTATGTAACCCTATCCTAATTCAAGAATCGTACAGGTTTTTTAAATTTATCAGAATTGGTTTCAATCTTTGATGCTGGATGGCTGAAGGCTTAGACCTCTCTCTCTCTCTCTCTCTCTCTCTCTCTCTCTCTCTCTCTCTCTCTCTCTCTCTCTCTCTCTCTCTCTCTCTCTCTCTCTCTCTCTTTGATGCTGGAAAAGAAATGTTTCACCAACAGCCAATCAGCCAGTTTCTCGGGCTGTAGGTGTCGGCTTTATAACCCTTCAAGCATGGCAGTGTCAGGGAGCATTTTAAAAACAGGCAATTTTAGGCCCCCTCTGGTATTCATCCAGATCTTGATCAGGCTATATCTCAAAAACGCATGGATGTCCTAGAGCCAATTTTTTTATTGCAAAGAGGGCATTAAGTACTTTAAGTCCCAAAACTTTTGATCCTAGGACATCCATGCGTTCCTGAGATATGGCCTGATCAAGATCTGGATGAATACCAGAGGGGGCCTAGAATTGCCTGTTTTTAAAATGCTCCCAGCATAGCTCTCCCGTGACTGGCACCATACATACTTAGGTTCCTGTGGTAGCCTGTTTCACAAGCTATCTCTAACACTAGAGTTCCAGGGGTGCTATAACGGGACACATGCCTGATCAGCCGCAGCGTGAACCCTAGTTTTCAACTTGGAATCACAGCTCTTCCCCAAACTGTGACCTTTGCGAGGCTGATGATGATGTCCAGGATGAACAACATGTCCTCTTCCATTGCACACATCCCCAGGTGGTCTCTCTCCGCAGGAAATATGCTCCCTTGTTCTCACAGGCAGAATCTCATGATGTGTCTGCATTTTTGAACCAGAACAACAATAAACTTCCTTATTTCCTTCATGAATTGATTGCCTTTTATGAGCAGGCTAGCAGTCGCACTTCTTGACTAAAGGCCTTATCCTTGTAAACCTTGAACCCTAGTTTTTGACACCTTATCTCCATTCCACATTGACAGCAGCCTGTGGCCTTTCCGTTGAGTGTGCTGTCCGGCCTTCTGTTGGGGTGAACCTCCACTTGAGTGTGTGCCAGAGCTTCCGTGGAACTGCGTCCTGACCGTCTCATTGCCTCTTGTATCTCCTGTCACAGATGAAACTTGGTGCTCAAACTCGGAGTTTCAGGCGCTCTCTCTTGTCTTGATTTCGGTGTTCACATCTGAGTTCGAACATTTCAATTGGTTTCAAACTAGGTCTCAACTCTGATGCTGGTTGAGCATGTTTCACCAGCGACCGATCAGCCAGAGTCTCGGGCTGTAGGCCACCATTGTAAACCCTTGTATCTCCATTCCTGACCACCCACTGCACCAAATCAGGTATTTTTTAGTGATTTGGAGTCCTTACACCAAACGAATATCATTGCAAAAAAAATGGGGTAAAAAGACCCAGTGGTTGGTGAGATACAGAATTTCAACCATTTCCCTTAGGAAATCCACAAATCCTAAAGGTGCCAAAAAGGTCAATTTTTGACCTCCTTCTTTCCTATTTTAACCTAAACCCTAGAACGGTGTTAAGCAAGGTTGTCCTTTGTCCCCCCTTCTTTTCTCTCTGTACATCAATGATATGGGCAGAGAGATAAGTGAGGGCATTGAGGGTGCTGTGACTGGTGATAGAGTGAATGGTGTGTCCCACATGATGTACGCTGATGACCTTGGATTAACTACGAATGACCCTGGTGAAATGCAGAAGATGCTGGACAGACTCCGTGTGTATGCCCAGAGAAAAGGGTTGACTGTAAACACAGCTAAGTCTGAGGTGGTGCACTTCAACAGTACGTCTGTCTCTCCTCTGCAGAATCCTTTTACGTATGATGGAGTGGTCCTTCCAGAGAAGGACAGGTTCAAATATTTGGGAGTGCTGTTGGATAAAAAGATGGATTTAAAGGTAGCTGAGGAGCATGCGGTGCGGCCTTATATGGCTGCACAGAGAAGGATTTCGGAGTTTGCCAAGGGTCATGACCTGAAAAACAGGCCTCATGCTATGCTCTGGTTGTCTAAGGTGTATGGCATTCCTGCTGGGATGTATGCGTGCCAGGTGTGGGGAACTCATTACTTGAGAGAAGGCAGTGAGTTTGATAGTCAATTGCAGAAAAGACATCTGTGTTCCTTGAGGCGCATTTTTGGAGTAAAGAACAGTACTACAAATTGGCCGGTGTTGAGAGAGAGTGGCCAGGAGCCTCTGCAGTTCTTCTGGTTCCGTGCCTCCATCAAGTTTTTTAATAGCATGCTTGACTCCAATAGTGAAGTTTTGCGTCGTGTGCTGAGGGCTGATTTAAGTCTGGCTTCTTTTGATTCCTCTTGCTGGTCTGCTGAAGTCTCTAATGCTTTTGGTGGGATGCGGAATGGTGATTCGTTCAAACAGAACATGCTGAGAGCTGAGAAAATCCCCATGCAAGAGTTCATTGGTGATTTGCGATACAGACAGCAGAAAGTGTGGAGAGGGGCCAGTGTTTTTTGTCCTCGTGCAGTTAACAAGAAGGCAGTGACGTATCATAAGTGGTGTGGGAATTCTGAGAGTGGTCCCAGAGGTGCTCCTTTTTGTATCCCCTCGTATCTGTTCAAGGATTTGGACAAGCATGTTTTGAGAAACATTAGCAGATATAGATTGCGTGCTCATCACTTGAGAGTGGAGTCTTGTAAATGGCTTGGGGGTTCAAGTATCTGTGATAAGTGTGAGTGTGGGGAAGTCCAGGATGAAAACATGTGCTTTTCTTTTGCAAATGTACTGAGGTGCGTGAGCTACGCACGAGATACAAGGACCTTTTTGAGGAGATGTTCAAGACTTTGCGTGTGTTTGCTCCGCCTTCAAACGCTGACTTTATTCCATTCTTGGCTTGCCATCATGCTATCACTGATTCTGAGATCAATGCTTTCCTAAATCAAGACTCATACAGACTTCTTAGATTTGTGTCAGACTTAGTCTCAATTTTTGATACTGGTTGAGCTTGTTTCACCAGCTGCCATCAGCCAGAGTCTCGGGCTGTAGGCCACCATTGTAAACCCTTGTAAACCCCTTTCCTATTTTTGAATATGCAGGTTGTTAACATTGCAGTCACAGGCCGATCAGCCGAACAGCCTGGCTGAAGGTCCCCCTGTGTAAATCCTTCTCCTAAATCCTTAACATTGCATATGGTGGTTACTGCTACAAAAAATTGGGAGTCAGAATTGGCCCCAACAAGCCCAAAAAATTTTTGGGAGAGACTTTAACAATGGCTACCCCCCTCTGCTCTTGTTCTCAGAAAAAATTGGAACCTGAAAGAGGTGAAGATTTCACCTCAGCTGTCCACGTAGGCTCCTAGGCAGTTACGGCTATAGAACCCTCTCCTTCCTTTTATATCAAATTTGGTTTGGTTTCAGGCACCTGGAAAAAAGGATTTAAACAGAAAAATTTTTCTTCAGCTAAGCTGCCCTTGTAGGCAGGTACAGCTATGTAATCATATCCTATTCTACAGGAAGGTAGCTAATGAGGGTGGTGCTGTGAACAGGTTCCAAAAACATGCTCAGACGGCAGACAGACCCTAAGTGCTGTAAATTTACAGGCCAAACAATGAATGAAACCATGTCTAGTCTTTTAGAGAAATGAATAGCATAGTCCCTCTCTAAAATGAAGGCTGACAAAATACCCCAGTAGGTCTCATAACTCACAGATGAGCAACTCTCTCAGTGCGCACTCAGTGTGGCATGTGGAACATGCCGAGAGTCCATGCAAAGCAGAACGCTGCATTGAATACAGGAAAATCAGCTAGTAGGCAAAATACAGGCTGGAAGACCAACCAATTTGCGAATGGATCCCAATGGGTCCTGCGTTCAGGGCCATCGCATCCACTGCAGAGCTTATTTGCAAGCAAAGGCTTGCTGACAGGCTAAAACAGTCCCAGCTCTTACAGCCTGCAGGCAAAACAGTGGGGATAGGGCCCAGTAATGTATGATGCACATGAACCAGGACAAGATTTCCTTGCTCAATGCAAGCAGATAGTGTGCACCCAGGAGATCAAACAGCAAGGTCAACTTCACAACTTTCTCAGCAGGGAGTACAGGCTCCTGCACTGATTAAGATAGGCTTTCTAGAATCACAATTGAGCGGCAGACAATGAAAATTCAGGCCTTTATTTCTTAATTTCATGCTGAAGGCTCACCTCTAGGATAACCACCATATGTGCAGAGGCTGCAATGGAGTTGCAATTTGACAAAGTATACTTGCCAAAATCACCCGTTGCAAATTGCAAACACAGGCCTCGCTGGCAAGAGATGCTGCAACACACTTTCTTGGAGAAACATCGTTTTTAGCTGTACACCAATTCTCAGGGTAAAACCTCATGGACCTCACACTATCAACTCACCAGCACGTGCACCATCATGCAGAAGGTGCAAATTAAGACCACCAGGGCTCAGTGCCGGTGCGGAAGTCAGTCTCAGTCCTGCAGGAAGCAACCATTCAAATGCAAGAGTGTGTGTGTTGCAACACAAACCTTCAGGTTCATTTCAATCTGTGGATGTATCGACATGCTTCATGTCCCCGCGTCGTTCTGCTACTACCCACCCCCTCGAAGCATGTCAACACTCCAGAGCTCGCATGACTTTTAATTTCCTGTTAACGGGACTATTCCAATACTGTTTGATTTGTTTGATGGCAAGCTGCTAGGTTTCAACTGCAAGGTTAAGGCAGCAAAACCGTCCCCCTTCCGTGAGGACAGCTTGACTGACAGAACTAATCCAACACTGTTTGGTTTATACAAGAGCAGCTTGCCATCAAACAAACCAAACAGTGTGAGGAACAGCTCTGTCAGCTGAGCTGTCCCCAAAATGGTACGGCTTTGCGGCCTTTTCCTTCCAGTTGGAAGCTAAAGCTGCATTGTTTTCCTGTTTATGACCGCAAGCCCCAACAGCAGGCATGAGCCGCATCATATCGTGGATGTGTTATCTGGCCACTGTAGTTTGGAGGGCTACTACACACTCTGAACCCTTCATTGATTCAATTTGCAATCTGGGCGAAGTGTTCCATTCCACCTGCAAACAGCAAGGAGTTCTTTCCATCACTTCATGGACTAGATTGCATGTACCTGCTTCATGCCAACATCTGGGTGCGAGGGGGATAGTGTCAACAACACTCAAAGCCCTCATAAAGGTCACTACCTTTTTTCAAAAATGAAGTCTTCTGCAGCTCTTCGTATGTCCCAGTGAATGCATTCGTCGCGGCGCTTGGCAGCAATGATGAAATCACATAGGTTATGTTACTTGGAATAACAGGTACCTACATGCCATATCATGCAACCCACGTGCACTACACATCTTGTGTAGCTTGTGGTGGAATTCCCTTCATCAGGCTGTTGACTCGCATGTCCACACAGATGCAACTGCTTGCTCCTAATCAGTGCACACTCATTGTCCTTGCTGGACCTCAGGCGCTGCAGATGGCACCCTATCAGCTCTCTCACCATGGAGAGAACAGGATGACGCCGCTGTCGGCCACGTCCGCGTGGGCCAGGGCCAGGGACAGGGGGGCGGGGCCACGCACGACCTTGCCCTCGGCGTTGTACTGGGAGCCGTGGCAGGGGCACTTGAACTTGTTCTCGGCCTGTTAACGCAGCGTCATGATCAGACCCGTTTTACTTAGTACTTCATTGCGCAGCCTAGGCAGATACTGGGTGCTGCAAGCAGACATGCAAGCGTGGTGCGTGAAAACAAACTCACCGCTGCCCAGGGCACGACGCAACCCAAGTGGGTGCACACAGCGTTGATGCCGTAAGGCTCAATGCCGGTGCCGTCCTGGGAGGTCACCAGGTAGGTGGGGTCACCCTGCGCGAGAGAAGCAAACGATTGCGTGTTAGCCAGTGAGAGGATGAACCAGACGTTCCAGCGTGTACGCCTTTGCGCGCACACAGGGTCCACCCCCAGGTTGGGAAGCAGTTTCTCCTTACAGACGCGACCACCCACCTTCAGGCCCTGGGCCAGCTCGCGGGAGCCGGGCTGGGGGTGGCCCTGCAGCCACTGGTTGATTTTGATGTCCGCGCCCAGGATGTCCTTGGCGGACTGGCCACCGCCGCTACCACCACCGCTGCGCGTACAATAAGCAGCAAACGAGCAAGGGCGAAAGTCAGCGCGCGGAGAGGGTGCCAGTGCTGCTGCTGTGTGCGTCGCTGAGAGCCACCAACATCGCTGCGCATCATCATCTCCCTCCTTTGGCATGATGATGGATGCAAGCACAACCCCCCGACCTCCCCCCCCCAGCCTAGTAACGCTGCTAAGTTGCTGCTGCTGCTGCTGCTGCGCCTGCGGAGCTGACCTGGGGGGCACGAAGAAGAGGGCGAAAGGGCCGGCCATGGACACGGCAGGCAGGCCCACACCACCGGCCAGCACCAGGTTCATGATGTTCCTCTTGCCCATGTCGGGCACATCCTCAGCACTCGCGGCACCGGCAGCGCGCACGGGCTGCACGGTCCGCCTGGACACCCTCTTGGGGGCCGACTTGAATGAGGTGGCATTGAGGCCCTGCTTAGCGAGGAGAGAGGCCATTGTGTGCCTGAATAGATATGTAGTAACAAAGTCCGAATTTGATAAAGTGCAGGGTCGCGCGGGGCACTGATATTTCGACCATTGGTTAGTTTAGCCATTGGTTAGAGCTCCTTTGCGTCAACGCCCTGGCACCCATGTTTTTGGAATGAACGCTCTTAGTGTGGGTTTTACCTATATCAATTGCTAGGCAGGTGCCACCACCATGGGCGTTTGGGATGACAGTGTGTCCTTAGAGGCAAAGAGATGCCGTGCTGAACTGCTGAGTCAGACCTGGGGTACGCTTACCACCCATATAAGGTTTGAAGAGACGTCAGACAAGTCCAGCAAGCACCCATTCAGGGGTTCTGTCAGTTATGCTGCATGTGCAGCTTCGGGACCATGTGCAACCCAGGTTTACCTGCGTACATGCTGCATGAGACACACACACACACACATGGCATACAGCATGCACAAGGAAAACAGAAGACCTTGGCACGTGCATGTCTTGCACTTCAGTCCTAGGGCAGGGGGCTGGCACTGCTGACCTGCAGCCTTTGCCTTAATCCACGGACTGATTTGCACGACCCTGTCCTCTCTTAGCCGCTCCAACCAATCAGGAAGACTCCAGTGCTTCGTGCCTTCCTTTGCAGACCCCTGTCCTCTTCTTCCACTTCTCCCATGCTGAGGTGTTTGCTCCTTAAACGCTAACTGTGCCATTGGCTTTTATATGAAGCGCCTGTGTCAGCCGTACCTTTTGGTTGACCATCCTTGCACTTGCCTGCTCTGTATCCTTTTCTGTGAGTAGAGACCTTACAGTTTTATTGGTTTAGGGCTACTGTTAAATTTTTCAACAGCATGCTTGTTTCTAACAGCGAAACACTACGCCAAGTGCTTAAGGCAGATTTACACCTTGCTCATATGGATGAGTCCTGTTGGTCTGCACATGTGTCTAAGTCATTGAGTGGCATGCGCAATGAGGAGGTGTTTAAACAGAAATTGCTGAGTGCTTCCAAGATTCCCATGCAGGATTTTTTAGGGGATTTGAGGTACAGACAGCAGAAGGTTTGGAGTGAAGCGAACGCCCTAAGTCCCCGAGAGGTGAACAGAAAAGCAGTGACTTACCATCATTGGTGTGGAGTACCTTTGAATCAAACAGCACGCACACCCTTCTGTATCCCAAGGATCTGGATAAAGGAGTCATGAGGAATGTGAGTAGGTTCAGGCTTCGTGCCCACTGCTTGAAGGTCGAGTCCTGTAAATGGTTGGGTGGTTCAAATATTTGTGATAAGTGTGGATGTGCTGAAGTCCAGGACGAGAAACATGTTCTTTTCTACTGCAATTGCTGTGAGGTGTGTGAGCTGCGCTGAAAATACAAGGACCTGTTCATTGATCTTTTTAAACCATTACATACTTTTGCCCAGCCTCCAAACAATGATTTTATTCCTTTCTTGGCGAGCTTTCACATTTTGACTGATTTCGAGGTCAATGCTTTCCTAAATCAAGACTCATACAGGTTTTCAAAATTTTTGTCAGAATTGATTTCAATTTTTGATGCTGGATGAGAATGTTTCACCAGCAGCCGATCAGCCAGATTCTCGGGCTGTAGGCCAACCCCTTGTAACCCTTGTAACTCTTGTATCCTTTGCTGTGTAAAGGGGGCCCACCAGCATGGCGCAAATCGTTCAAATCATTGCAGACGCCTTCCAAAATCTTCCAAAACTCCCAGGAGGGTGTCCTATCCGCTGGTGTCAGGTCAAAACTTGTTCTGGGGTCATGAAGGGTGACTTCAGCGCTGATACGTGTGCTTGCACTGCAGCATGAGTGTTATGCCTCCGAAGCCAGATTTTTTAATGCTTTAAAAGCCCAAGGTAAAAGCCCCAGAAGGTGGCATCACGGCCCTAATTTGCTTGCTTTGAGACCGCATACAAAAATTACCTTCAAAGGAGACAGGAAACTATATAGTGCTTTTAAGGGGATTCCAAGGGTGTTTCGAGAGGCCTACAGCCCGGTATCCTGGCAGATAAGGCTGGCGATACATGCTCACACAGCATACATGCTCACACAGCACCAAAAATTGTAATGAAGTCTGATAACATAGTGCCAAAAAGCACAAGCTGGAATGAGTTTATACCAATACTTGTAGCAAAGCCTTTAAAACATTCTCCAGAACGACGGCTCCTTGGGGATAGATGTGTCAGTGCTGACAGTTGGAGCTTTCTTGGTGTCCACTGGCCAATATCCTAAAAAACATAGGATAAAAAGCACTTCTGTATCTGTGGATGGGTCCTCACCTTCTGAGCGCCAACAGACACTCATTCACTTGGTAGCATTTTAAATTGTAAAGATACCAGGCCGGGAAAACAATTAAAGGCTCCTGAGCAGCTGCAGCATGCAGACGCTTACAAGATCCTTGGAGGGAGAGCTGTTACATTACATACCATTGACCTGGGTGTTGATGGAACATGCAACACTGGGAACACTCCAAGTCAGTTCAGATCGCTTGGGCTTGATCTCCGACAGGCTAAAGTGCTTGTGCGGGCCAACTCCATGCCTAAGGAATGAAGAAACTCTATAGGCAGTAAAAACACTCCCCTCATCGATTTAGAAAAAGGAAATAATTGACGCATAGCGTGCCCCCTCCAAAAAGAGAAAAAAAAGAAAAGGTCAATTGAAACTTCATGGCCATTCTATACAACATCCCCACAAACTCGCTACCAAAATGGTTGAAAGCAAAAATGCTTCTCACAGCCAGGTCCTAAATCTGGGTGCTTCAAGCTACCCCCCAGATTGCCACTGACCTTCTTTGTTCTTTAGCTTCGTTGTGTAGGGGTCTCAGGGCTCTTTTACGCCAATGCGTCTAGAAAGACTCTCCACACAATCCTCCTGGGTGTAGGTGGGACTGTCTAAACTTCCCATACCCTGGATCAGTTTGAAAAAATAGAGATTGACCCGCAAAGGTAAACCAAGCTTGCACGAAAGCTCCATGCCCATTCTGTGCAATATGCGCACAAGATAACCTCAACCAGACGTGCCATTGAAAACAAAAATACTCAACATAACTCTGGTGCCCTGGGGCTGCATGCTGCCAGAAACCAACCTGACCCATGACAGCTTCCCACTTACCCTCTGGTGAGGGAGACATGCAGCTTTTTAAGCCAATGTGTCTTCTCCATAAACGATATAGTGTTTTCAGTGACCGCGTTTCCACTGGGCCCTGTCCAGGAAATTCAAAACAATTTCCCGGTCCGAGCTTCAATTCTCCAGTAAAGAAATTCCCGGTCAGTTGTTTCCAGTGGATATCTGTACGGTGACATTCCTTTGTCGCTTGAGAGCCCTTAGACATATTTACAATGGTGATTGAAGTTATTTTCAAGTTTTCCAAAGCATTTAGGGTCTTCTGGAGGCGTTTGGATGTCCTGGTCTGCCTGAATTTATGCATTGATGTTGCCAAGTGGCTCTGGAATTATAAGCAGAATAAGGCTGCTGCATTAAGTGCAGGACAAGCTAGCAACACCATCTTCCGCTATGACCATGTTACAATTAAAATCTTGGGCTGGCAACATTTACAAAAACCCAAGGCTCAATACAAAGTACGATGGCACCCTGTCACCATTGAAAAGTGGACATTACCCTTTTTCCAAAATGATGGGCTGAAAGAAGCCTATCCAAAGCATGTACTTAGAAGGATTAAAAAAGACCCGTGCTGCCAGCTCTGCTGGAGCCCTGTGAGCAAAGAACACACCCATGAATCTCAATGCTACGACGATATGCCCACCTGTGATACCTGCTACCGCACATACCATTGGGGCTGTCTCACAGATGTCAAAGCTTGCTCTTAGAATGACCTGGCACTGAGCAAACTACATGAGCACTGGGACTGCCCTGCATGCGCCTCTCTGTCAGACTCCCAAAAAGTGGAAAGGATCAACTTCTCTGAAGATTACAAAATGATCTATGTGGAATGGCATCCTAAATGGGAAGCTGCCAGTATGTTGCAAATGCATCCAGATTTGGATGCTCATGTGCAAGCCTTTGAGGAGGAAGACCGGAACAAACAGTAGACCCCTTGTACGATGAGATAGACCTGGACAATCTTGTCAACCAAGGCTTTGAAGGCAATCCTCAGAGCCTCTCTGACTCTTCATGACTCTCAACTACAGGCTGCGCCATTCGCAAAAATGTCACCTATGACTTCCAACCTACCAACCCCCAGACAGATATCATGCCAACATGGCAAAGTGATATTATCATTAGAAGTCTTGACCCTATGAAGGAAAGTCTTCACCCTGACCAACCTGATGTGGTCGCAATGCCTGCACAAATGCCAGAAGTAATCACCTCAGAGGCTCTGAATGCGGTTGTATTTACTATGCCAACGGCAAGTGCGTTGGCATGCTCAATGTAGACAGACTCAGGACCCTGCTCCGAGCCTTTGAAGCAGCCAGAAGTGCAGGCATCCACGCCACCATCCAGCCACCTGTTCAGGATTCAGCAAACGAAATTACTGGACTGCTCTCTCGTCAAAAGGCTCAATAAAAATATCTCTCAGCCAAGAGCAAAAAGCTCTAAAATTCTAACACACTGATCACACCTCCCCACATCCGATCAGCCCTGCACAAATGGTGCATGGTCTCAACAGAGAGGTTCTCCAACCCTCTTGAGTTTGACATTACCTTCAACACTTTTTCAGTACAAACTGCCGGGACCAGGTCTTTGGAGCACACACAGACGCCCTCTCTGTATGATACAATGGCTTCTCCTTCTGCCATCCCCAACATGATAGTGGAATAAAACAAGCACACAGAGAAATCTTCAGAGATTAAAACACACAGCCTAGAGCAGGCTTACAAGCCCTTCATGACCCTGGAACTAACACTATTGAGGCTGAACCAGAAAGGCAAGCCCAGATTATTGAAAAGTACTACACAGAAGCCATGAGCGCTGTAACATTAAGAATGGAAAATACCTGCCAGAGGAAGCACCTCGCAACTACCCCTGGGAACAGGCTGGAAAAACAGAACCTGTACCGGATCCCTTCAAGCTCCAATCTCAAATAACAAAAGAGGAACAAGAAGGAATTAAGCAAAGAGACTGGCTACATTACAAGATCCTTGATAAAAGTACATTCAATGAATGAAAAGAAAAGAAAAAAGAAAAGTCTACGCAAGCCAGGTCCAGCTGCGTGCATTAAGGAAAGGTTCCCTAACTAGCAAGCTAGCAAGGGCCTCACCGAGGAGGTTCACAGGCCCAGCCTAAACCAAGCTATGAACCGATGGGGAATAACTAATGAGGGTCAGGCGGGTTGCTGTCAGCCATGCGCCTGCGGGTTTGGACTTTCCTCCTCCTGCTCTGAACTGCCTCGCCCCCAGTGATGCCCCTGCCAGAAGAACCCTGCAAGTATAATGAGTGCCTGGTGTTTATAATTTTTGTTAATGATTGGAGTGCATGGCAACTTAATTGAGAGGCTAATTTTTCTGCGTTATGTCTGGTAAGACCCAGCTCAACCAGGGGAGTGATGTAGTCACATTATAGATAGTACCTGCTACACCAAGTAAGATGGTGTGCAAGGTCACCTTATTATTTCTGTTCGGGTTTCTGAGACTACGGGTGCGAAGTCTGGAAATGGTACCAGCATGCTGGTCAGCAGCTGTTCGTAGGCTGGGTAAGGGGTTAGTGTCAGGGTAGAATTTAAGTTCCACAAGGTGAATATCTCTGTCGTGGGCAGGTATCATCCTAGGGATAAGATGGGTTGCTCTCCCTGGGATAGGGCGCACAAAGACAGCATCAGGACGGCTTTGGTGTCGGGCAGAGGGGCCAGAACCATTGGGAAAAGCCCAGTCAGGAATATCCCTGGAGATGTTTTCAGGGACTTCAATGCCCTATTCTTGGAACTTTTCTCTACAGCAAGCGTCCATGGCAACAAGGAATGAGCCATGTGCACCTTTGCTCAGGTTATTTATAAGATCAAAAAACTTTGAAGCCTTTGAGCATAATCTACCTCGTGCTACAAACACCAGACCGCAACAAACATGGTTTTGTTACCTCTTCTTTCCACTGGCATCCAGTATCCAACATCCAGCACCTAGTGGACAGCCTCTTTGGCTGGCACACAGAGGCTGTCCACTGGCAGTCCAAGTCTCGTGAGTTGAGCATTATTTGGCCAGGTCTGGTTACAGGCATCAGTGTTTCTGCTCAGCTGCCCTCGAAGGCGGATATAGCGATGTAACCTGACCTTACCTGACTTTCCACCCCTCTTTGCACAACCACTTTTTCAAAATTGGCGGCAGTCAGTCGTTTTGACTGAATCTTTTTTTTACTTTTGTAACCTGTATCTTCTGTCATCCGCTCTCAAATCTCATATGCATACAAAACACAGACTTGGATATGCCAACTCCAAGACAGGCTACTACTCTTATTATCAGAGTTTGTTACCACATGTAGATAAGAAAATCAGCAATGCCTTTAGGAACATGTCCTGTATATCCACACCCATGAAGTGCACCATCTTACAATATCGCACTGGCACCCTCTATAACCAAAAACATGCGGTTCGCTTCAAAAGGTCCACTAACCCACTATGCCCTCTCCCAGGCTGTCATCAATTAGACAGCGCACTCCACATGCTTTCAGGCTGCCAAAATCATATCATATCCAGCATGAAAACTGAACGCCACAATGTCGCTGGAAGAATGATCATCAAAGCTCTTAGCAAAAGCCCTTGGGGAGCAGGTTTGGTTAACATGGACATAGGGAGTGGTGATAAGTTGGCGCAGCACAACCTTCAAATCCCTGCACATGCATCAAACAAAATTATACCCCCTTACCTCTTTCCAAGAAAATTTTCTAAGAGATCTAGACTCACCTCCAGCCGTCCTGATGCTATATTGATTACTCCCTGTAAAGCCAAACCCACTTCTTCTCCTTCTACCTCCTGCTTACACCATCATGCATTACGCAGCAGACACAACCCCACACTGAGGGCCACAACAGCCAACCGCGTGAGGCAACCCCACCAACTGAATGTAAACCAGCGGCATGTGCACTTGTTCGAAATCAAGTACTGTGAAGACACGAGGCCTGGACAGCAGTTGGAGGTGGCACAGCGGCAGCATGCAGACCTCTGCAAACTCATCAATGCAAAAGCTGTGACTCTCCACACCATCCCTTTGGGTGTTGGTGGGACCTGCTACACTGAGCACACCCTTAACCAGTTAAAACAACTGGAGCCACCAACGCGCCAATAAACTTGCTCGCAAACTTCATGCCCATTCTGTCATGTATGCCAACAAGCTTGTTACCACTAGGCGTGCTATTGAAAGCAAGAATACTTCTTGCAGCCAGATTATGGAGCCGGTTGCTTCCAATAACCCTCCAGATCCCCATTAGGATATTCTTTTTGTAGTCTTCGTGGTGGAGGGGACTCACGGCTCTTTTGAGCCAATGTGTCTCCTTTTCCTTAATTGATGTAGGGAGAGTTTCCTCTGCCTACGTAGTTTTTCTTTTCTTTTCTTTTCTTTTTGACCAATCAGGTCACCAGGACACGGTGTCTAGAATCCATGCCTAGGTCAGTCCCACTCATTATAAATCACACTTTCAGTTTTAGTCCCGACAGTTGCACAAGTTCCACTCCTAGTCATTGTAGTCCCAGTATAAGTCTGAGTCCTAGCTGTCCTAGTCCTGGCAGCTTCTGTGCAAGTCCTTGTCCTGGTCCTGGCAGTCATTGTGCTTGTCTTATCCCCAATCCCAGTCCCAGTCTGCATGTTACTCTTGGTAGTTGCAGGCACAGTCTCAGTAAAAGTCCTATTCTAAATCCCAGTATGAGTCGCAGTCCCAGTTTAAGTTCCAATCCCAGTATGAGTGCTAGCCTCAGGCCTGGTCTCAGTCACAGTAAGAGTCGCTGTCCCAGTCCTAGCCCCATTTGGACTTCCAGTCCTAGTCCCAATGCTAGTCCTAGTCCCAGTGCTAGTCTTAGTGCTAGTCCCAGTGCGAGTGCCAGTGCCAGTGCTAGTGCTAGTCTCAATGCTAGTCCCAGTGCTAGTCTCATTGCAAGTGCCATTCCTTGTCCTAGTCCCAGTGCTAGGCCTAGTTTCAGTGCTAGTCTTAGTGCGAGTCCCAGTCAAAGCCCCATTCCCAGTGCGAGTCTCAGTGCTAGTCTTAGTGCTTTTCTCAGTGCTAGTCCTAGTCCTAGTCTCAGTCCTAGTAGTTCTTCTCTGCCTACTTTCACGTATGGAAACGTATCTCTTCCTGAAAAAGAGCAGTTTAAATACCTCGGTATGCTTGTGGACAAGCACATGAATTCAAAGGTGTCTGAGGGGCATCAGAGGGTCCTAACTTGGCCATTATGGGGGGGTCTGTCACAGGAAACTTTTCTGGGGCTCCCAGGCTCCCCTGTTCCCAATTTTTTATGTAGTTTTGCTCTATGATTGTAAAGACACAACTTTGCATAAAAAAGTTTCGGGAAAAATTGGCTTGGTGTGCTATGGTGCTCAAAACGGGAGAAGGGGGGCATTGTGGTGAAAGATGGTTTTTTTCCACCCTACCCCATTCTGTCAAGTTAACCCTCAGGTGTGTAGCAGTGATATAGCAGAAGCCATTGCATAAGAAATGGGGTCAATTGGTGGTCTGGCTGGGTCAGGGTGGGCAAGAACGTCTGGGGGGGTAGGTGGACCTCTGAGCCCTGACCTCTGCTTCCACTCGGGAGCACTTCCCGCGAGTTGTTTTCCACATTTCCTTACATACAACATTTTCTCTATCATAATTAGGCCTAAAATCAAATTTTGGGGTCGAAATTTTGAGTTTTCCGCAGATTTCCAGCCAAACTTTGACCAGGCCTAGATCGGTGCCGCCGGCTGGTGCCAGGACGAAAAATAGCGCTAACAAAAGCCCTCTTAACAGGGCCCTCTTTCTAACGCACTGCTTTTCATCCTGGCATTAGCCGGCGGCGCAAATTTATAGCAGTTCAAAGTTGCGTGCATGAGTTGGGACCCTCTGGAGGAGCATGCAGTGCGGCCTTACATGGCTGTCCAGCAAAGGATTAAGGGGTTTGTGCATGAACATGATCTAAGGAACAGGCCACACGCTCTGATTTGGCTCTTTAAGGTGTACGGCATTCCAGCTGGGATGTACGCGTGCCAAGTGTGGGGTACAGAATACCTATGAGGAGGCAGTGAGTTCAAAAGCCAATTACAGAAAAGGCAATTATGCTCTTCAAGGCGTTTTCTAGGTGTGAAGAGTACTGCCACGAACTGGCCAGTATTGAGAGAGTGTGGCCAAGAGCCCTTACAGTTTTATTGGTTTAGGGCTACTGTTGAATTTTTCAACAGCATGCTTGTTTCTAACAGTGAAACACTACGCCAAGTGCTTAAGGCAGATTTACACCTTGCTCATATGGATGAGTCCTGTTGGTCTGCACATGTGTCTAAGTCACTCAGCGGCATGCGCAATGAGGAGGTGTTTAAACAGAAATTGCTGAGTGCTTCCAAGATTCCCATGCAGGATTTTTTAGGGGATTTGAGGTACAGACAGCAGAAGGTTTGGAGGGAAGCGGACGCCCTAAGTCCCCGAGAGGTGAACAGAAAAGCAGTGACTTACCATCATTGGTGTGGAGTACCTTTGAATCAAACAGCACGCACACCCTTCTGTATCCCACCGTATTTATTTAAGGATCTGGATAAAGGAGTCATGAGGAATGTGAGTAGGTTCAGGCTTCATGCCCACTGCTTGAAGGTCGAGTCCTGTAAATGGTTGGGTGGTTCAAATATTTGTGATAAGTGTGGATGTGCTGAAGACCAGGACGAGAAACATGTTCTTTTCTATTGCAATTGCTGTGAGTTGTGTGAGCTGCGCAGAAAATACAAGGACCTGTTCATTGATCTTTTTAAACCATTACATACTTTTGCCCAGCTTCCAAACACTGATTTCGTTCCTTTCTTGGCAAGCTTTCATATTTTGACTGATTTCGAGGTCAATGCTTTCCTAAGTCAAGACTCGTACAGGTTTTCAAAAACAATTTCAGAATTGGTTTCAATTTTTGATGCTAGATGAGAATGTTTCACCAGCAGCCGATCAGCCAGATTCTCGGGCTGTAGGCCAACCCCCTTGAAACCCTTGTAACCCTTCTGCCTACGTAGATTTTCTTTTCTTTCACCAGTAGCCGATCAGCCAGAGCCTTGAGCTGTAGGCCCAAATCCTCGTAACCCGCAGTCCTAGTCTCAGTGCTTGTCCCAGTCCCAGTCCCAGTGCAATTGTGACTTCATCTTGACCAATGACCGTCATCACGTTCACCGCTATGTTAGGAGAAGGAATATCACATTTTCCTGCCTATGGGCTGTTGTCAATTTAGGTTCATACCCTATTACGCAGTATTTCATGCTTACACCTTTCCGGTCACAACCTAAGAGTGGAAACCCAGCGGCACCATGGAAAGAGATGCCCATACGAGCTTAGAATTTGCAACAAATGCGACTGGCACACTGTACAAGACGAAGAGCACAATATCCTGGATTGCCCATCTCAGGACTTAACATACCTGCGTGCTCAGTTCCAGCATCTGTTTAGCTCTGCACCTCCAAGCAGTGCATCACGCCTTAGAGACTTCATGAATCAGGATGATGTCCTAGGATTAGGCAATTTCGTGTCTGCTTGCCTAAAATGCTGTGACTGAGCTTCTAGCTCATTTTGCTTTTTAGTTTGGACTGGTTTAATTGCAGGCACGTTTTGCTTCAGCTAAGCTGCCCCCGCAGGTAGGTACAGCTATGTAACCCTTCCCTTCCCTTCCCTACTACAAAAAGGCTATGAAAGCCAACAGACCCTTGTCCTTTCTTATCCATGTTGTTGCCAACAGACTATGCTCAGTTCCGCCAGAGGACAGAAGCTCCGGAGGGAAGACCAAGAGCCCTGTTTGGCACAAAGATTCACGCCATGATTGCCTACAAAAGCACCCTGTCTTGCCCGATGGAGAAGAATTTTTCTTTTGGGATGTCGAATTCAAGATCTATTGATGGGCTCGCATTATGGCCTCACCCAGAATCAAAAGTCTACTACATGAAACTGCAAGCTAATAACACATGCAGAATTAAGTGACTCAAATTGAAAAAACAAAATTGTACAGGCTTTTAGGGCCCGAATTATTGTACGGTTCATCCCTGCATTTCCTTCCTCAGACATAATCTCACAAAAAGAAACGCAGCATAGTTTGTAACAAAGGTCCCACCAGATATCCCATTCTTCTCTCCCTCAGTCAATGGTTGATGCCCAGTGAGAGTGCCTGGCAGAGTGCAGGAAATGGAGACCAGCATGGACTGCCTGGCAAGCAAACACTCATTAATTGCTTTCCACACAACATACTCAGGCATAGGCAATGCACTCGGGCTTTTCTTGTGCACAGCCTATTTCGGCTGTACCGTGCAGGCAGAGGTCACCAAACTCTCACTGTAAACATCAGCTCAACTAGGCATCCCTATGTGGGCAAACCCACAGAGGCATTCGACCCAACAGGAGGAAGATGTGCTTTACGGCATTGCAGTCATTTTGGAAGCTCCATGGAAAAAAGCCCCTCCCCCTGAAGTTCATTATTTTACATTTGCTCCTTCCTGGCACCTCTCTCTCAGGACAGCGCACAAGATCAAAACATGGGCAGGCATGCAGAGACAGAAGGGAATCTGGGTGCTCTTGAGTGATGGCAGCCTTCCTGAGCATGTCCTGCTTACCTCGACAAAACGCAGCACCACCTGTACACCCCCTCTGAAACAGTATCCTCTTCACTCTCCGCATCACACATCCACTCAAAGCAAGCTGAGCCATATCAAATAAATAAAGGAGAGCCTGTAAGGCATTGGCCAGGCAGCGTGTGCTTCCAAGCCCCTCAACTTCATGTGCATGAAAGAGACATATGGAATTTTTGTCTCATACACACGTTCAAGCTAATGCTTGGAGGGTGTTGCCTCTGCTGATAGGACATTGCCTGACTCTCGCGCACACCACCTCAAAGGCGCAGAGCCCTGTGTCAGGGCCTCATCGGTGCAGAGACAGTTCTGTCCGCACGCTCACATCTCCTGCACCCAACAACCTTCCTAGTCATGAAGATGCACAAATGTCTCTCGCACTCATGCTCTCAGGCTCATGCACACACTTAGGATGGTCAAGCCAAGACCCAAGCCACAGCACATCATGGCAAGCCCATGCATATGGTGCTATCAACAAAGGCAAGCCAATCGGACCAGAAAGATTCCATCCCTAGCCAGCGTGACGAAGCTCCTGCACAAGCAAGAGCTCCTCGCTTCTTGCTAGTGGTCTGAAAGCAGCAGCGTGCCCAGCAGAGGCAGTGCTTCTTTTGCTCACACCTACAACCGCCCTGCTACCGCTGCCCTGCTGCTGCTGCTCGTGCAATGGGATGCAGCAGAGGGGAGGCACTCAGCCCTTGCGGCCCTCCTGCTCCTTAGGCAATGTGTGCCAGCAGAGCAGCCCTCACTTCTTGTTGCCCTGCTGCTGCTCCTCAGGCAGCAGCGTGTCCAGCAGGGATAGCGCACGCGACACAGCACTGTTGTTGGCCGGCTTGAACGACTCAACCTCACTGCTGCTGACGCTGCTGCCAGCTGCCTCCTGTGCGGGTGGCTGGGCCTTTGATGCATGCACAGCAACTGCCTCTGGCGCTGCTTCTGCTCCAGGCACGGTGCTGGTGTCTGGAGCACCCTGTGCTGGGGACGTGACTGCAGGGGAAGTGGTGGATGCAGCGCTGCTGTGCTGTGCTGCCTCCCCTTGCTGCTGCTGTTGCTGCTGCTGGAGTCCCACAGCACGTGGGTCTGTGTTGCTTCCATTGCTGCTGTTCCCGTCTCCTGCTGCTGCCTGTTGTCCTTCCTTTTTCTTGGCCGCGATGCGGCGCAGCTGCTCGTTGAACTGCTCCAGCTCCTGGACCATGCTAGCGGAGCGCTGCGCACGCACGGAAGGGAAGCAATTGGTGGGCATGGTAGGGAACCCAGGGTTTTTACAGGTGCAAGCATGCATGGCGTTGTTACTGCTTGACCATGCTTGACCATGACTGCTTGACTGAAGCACCGCTGTGGAGCTGAGCAAATGCATGCCCCTGGACGAGCAAATGCATGCACCTGGATGAGCAAATGCATGCCCCTGGACGAGCAAATGCATGCCCCTGGACGAGCAAATGCATGCCCCTGGACGAGCAAATGCATGCCCCTGGACGAGCAAATGCATGCCCCTGGACGAGCAAATGCATGCCCCTGGATGAGCAAATGCATGCCCCTGGACAAGCAAATGCATGCACCTGGACAAGCAAATGCATGCACCTGGACGAGCAAATGCATGCACCTGGATGAGCAAATGCATGCACCTGGACGAGCAAATGCATGCACCTGGATGAGCAAATGCATGCACCTGGTCGAGCAAATGCATGCACCTGGACGAGCCTTCTTCAGCACCACCATGTTTGGGATTCTGTGAAACGCATGCATGACTTGCTCCAGGTGCTAGAACATGCTGACAGTGTCATATGAGGATGCATGTGTGCATGTGCCCGCGTTTTCAGGGCTGGAAACGAGGCTAAACCCCAAAGAGAGAGAGAGAGAGAGAGAGAGAGAGAGAGAGAGAGACAGGAGGAAGAAGGAGGATTCCTTGCAAAGCACGATTTATCTTACGTTATCAGCACATAGATACAACCCAGCGCACCTCCTTGGCGCGTTGTGCGCATAGCTCCTGTAGGATGGTGAATACAGTCTGATTGACCACATTCACCACGTAGCTAGCCGCCAGGTTGCCTCCAGACACAACAAATACGCCCACAAGGGTGACAGACTGCAAGCAGCATATCAAAATTATGATGTCGATAACCCTGTTACTTTTACCATGTCAAGATCATCAGCTACTGTCAACTTTGGTGGCCACCAGACATGACATGTGCGCCCATGGGAAAGGGGGAAAAACTCATGCAGTAGCAACATGTACAAATGCGCTTCTGCTTTTAAAATCAGTCATCGGCACAGTCATCTATATTCTAACTTCAGCTGCATGGAGGTGTAGGAGCCACGCCCACCGGGGTGACTAATTGTATGCATCACGCCAGCTGGGCCCATATGGAAATTCTCACGACAGCTACATGCAGCACACTGCGAAGCAGTAGCGGTGCACTATAAAATATCTTTGTATGTGTATCATCATCGCATTTTAATGGGTCGCCTGTAGGCGTTTTGTACGCGTACATATGCACTGAAGTGACCGTCTGGCATCATACTAGCAGCTGAGCACATTCTTGCAACCATAACACCAAATGTGTGCACAACGGAGATCAATTATGTGCATTCTATTAGCAGCAGGGCATGCTCTCACATTTGATGTTGCACCACCTGTGTGCAACGGAAATGTGCTGCAGTGACGGGGACCGTGATATTGTTCTTGCCAGGATACAAAGATCGGTATGATGGTGACAATGATGACGACGACGATGATGATGATGATGTTTGTCAACAGGTGGCGGCAGCAGTATTATTGCGACCTCCTCTGTCAAGAACTGCTCAGGGCAGTGGCCATTCGACACAAACATACCCACTTCCTCTCACCAGAAGCGCACTGTTTTTGGACTGCAGGGCTTCAGACTGGTCTTTGCCCCATCCCAGCTCATAACTTCTGCTGCATCACTCTGCCCTGTGCGCCCTTTCTACTTCGCCTAATCCACACCTCCACCCTGCGGGATCTACCCATCCAGACGAGGGAGCCTTGGGCCCCTGCTCAAAAGCGATCCAAACATGGGTTTCCACTGACCGCGCTGCAGACCATTTGGGATGACTCACCTGCAGCAAGTCTCGGCTTGATTGGATGGCGGTGGACCAGGCCAGGGGGTCCAGCACCACCTGTGGGCCACCACTTGACCCCCCTCCTCCTCCTCCTCCTCCTTGTCCGCCAGGCCCAGCACCGCCGCCCTCACCACCACCAGCAGCAAGCATCACTCTGCCAGGGGGTACCTGCACACACAGAGGGCGTGCACACGCGCAGCGTGTTGGACTTCTTGGTGCTGAACCCAAATTGCGAACGCGCAGGCGTCACTGTGCCAGGGGGCACATGCACATGAAGGACACACACACAGTACCCTGTGAGCAAGCGTGTTTGGCTGGGAATTTGGGCTTACATGCAGTGTTGTGCTGATATCAGCCAAAGCCAAACCCTCTGTCTGCCACTACATGAAGCTGTACAGAAGAGTTGCAGTGCCAAAAATCGAGTCTCAGCCAGACACACCATGCCAGCAGTGTGTAGCAGTAAGATGGAGGCTGTTTTGCATCGACTGGCATGCACAACCTGTCCTTTGATCATCCAACCCCCACCCACCTTCACCCACACAAATTCGCAATGTTCATACTCACCCACCTCCACGAGTGCACACACCCCTGCACAAGCGCATGCTCACATTCACACTCACCACGCCATGCAGCTGCAGCATCGCCTCTGCAGAGGGTTGAGGTGGAGTGCGTTCAGGGGTGTTGCTGTTGCTGCCGCTGCTGCTCGCATCTCCGCTGCTCTTGTCCGCCCCACTACTGCTACTACTGCTGCTGGTGGGGCTGCCGCCTGTTCCGCGCGCACCTTCACCACCTTCAGTCTTGCCCGCACCCTCGTTACCAGGCACGGCCTCTCCAGTTGGGTTGCTGCTACTGCTACTGCTGCTGCTTGCGCTGGCAGCTGGAGAGCTGCCATCCCTGCTGCTACTGTTGTCATTACTAACCCCCTCATTGCCTACCCCACCTCTGCTGCTCCCATCCACGCCCTCTTGTTTGCCCTTCGCCGCGCTTCTGCCACTGCTGCCAGCGCTGCCCTTGCTCTCTCCTCGCCTGAGCATGGCCTGCTCCCGTTGCTTGGCCAGCACTTCAGAAAAGCGGCCTCGCAGGTCAGCCACCACCTCCACCTTCCTGCTTGCAAGCAATGCAGGAACCAGGTGAGCAACATGGAGGAGTGCATGCACGGCTCTTGTATTTGGGCATGCCTGAGAACGGCCTGCTCTGGCTACTTGGACAGGACCTCAGAGAGACTACCAGGCAGGTCAGCCACCTCCACCACCTTCCTGCCTGCAAGCGCAATGGCCACAGATGAGAAGGAGTAGAAGATACTGCACGGCTGCCGTTTCTGAGCATGCTGGAACAGGCCTTGGCTCTGATGTCAGAAGCCAGCACATCTATCGGATTCCTTCCTGCAGGCCAGCCACAACTGTCCCAGCTTCCGATGTCCTGCACACGCTGCCAATAGACTTCAAACGCATGTGCATGCGCATAAATGGTGAAGGGCTGGCCACAGGCCTAGAACACAGAAGTCTACAAATTTGTTTCATGTCACTTGCCTCACTATCAGAGCGCGCCTGCTCACACACACACACACACACACACACACACACACACACACACACACACACACACACACACACACACCAGCGTGACCTGGCGACCCGTTGGACAGCCAGCGTGGTCAGTGCCCCCACAATCAGCACTCCGGAGGCCCAGCGGCTGGCATCGTCTAGAGTCACCAGCTCGCCTGCGAACGCGCATGGACCACCAGTACAACCCTTCTCATGAATCAGTCATGGAAAGTTTCATGTAAATAACACAGCAGTTGTATAACCAAGTTACGTGCGTACACGTCAAGAAATAACATCACTTGCATTGGAAGGAGAATCAAGGGTAACCTTTGTCATTTTCTTGCTGGTGTTGATGCAATTTTCAGGCGTGCCCAGGGTGAAGGGGACGAACCTCTGCTTGGGCAGAGGGTTGAGCAGTTGCACAAAAGAGACGATCATCGCATACAGCACAGATTCAGCTTGCTTGACCTCTCCCATCGCTTCCTCCTCTCCTCTGTTGCCTTATCTTCGTATCAACGAGCCTACCATCTGTTTCTGAATTCAGTGGTGCATGCCAAGCCACGCCTAACCACACTGCCTCCAGGCCAAAACCAGTGTCTGTACAACTGGAGCTTCATGTGCATGGCGGGCCCTTTGATGTGGAGGTGATGCAAAAGAAATGAGCACAGACAATCTTGCAGGGCCACACTAGGAAAACTACTCAAACCGTGAATTGGAATTGGGGGTCCTTCCCTGTCTAATGAGTTCCTGGATTTCATTCATGCCTGAGAGGTCGAAGGAGTTGTGCAGGAGGGTGTTGCCTGCCATGGGGGGCCCTTGGGTGGTGTCCAACCAACAACCCGGGCGATGGCACAGTCACACTATCTGCCTGAGAAAATGCCGCATGTGCTGACCCCAGCACCAGCATGGTTGATGCGCTTGAAGTGTGGGAGGGTGAACCCGGCTATACCCAAATTGTGACTGAAAAATGGAAATTGACCGCACAAGCCCAGCAATCTTTGTTCCCCTAAGGGTCTGGACTTCCCCTATTTTCCCTCTCAGCCTCAAGAGACGCCGTGTGGTGGGCTTTGAAACTTGATCGGAAAATCCAGATCCTTGGGAGGGTGATGCATGCTGGGCTCACACCTCTACAAGCAGGCACATTCTATTTGCAAGCAGCATTTAGCAAGCTGCACATATGGGGCAGTGAGCACTCGCTTGAGCCCTCAATGTTCTTACTTGACTCAGGCTGCTTGTCAGCAAAACGTGGCAGCCATGCTTGCCAGTACGTTGAATTGACGCATTGACTACCTCACCAACCTCTCCAAGAGCAAGCATGTTTAGAAATCTACACAAACAGAACATGAAGGATCACACACACACATACACACACACACCTGTGCCATGCAGGAAGGGCAGCAGCGATTCCGCCACGGACCCGGGGCTCACAGCCCCAGGAATCACGCCCCCGCTCTCAGCAACGCCTGGGCCCACAAGGCCCCCCCCGGCAGTCAGATCTGACCCATCTGCGCCTGTAGCCACTGCTGCAGCTGTATTGATGAGGCGCGCAATGGGGCTGGGCACGGAAACCAGCTCAGATGCACCACCCTGGAGAGTGTGTGTGTGTGTTTGTATGCGTGTGTATGTGTGTGCGCACACACACTCGCGCACACGAGGATGGCTGGACAACTGGATACACCAGGGTTTCTGCTGGATTTGCATGCAGTTAACAATAATGCACACGTTCGCTGGAGCCCTGGAGCCACCAAAGACTTTCACATCCAAATTGATGATGCACACTTCAAAAATCAGCAGGGTTTTGTAAAAAGGGTCGTGCGTCTGTCAAAAGATGCTTTAAGGAGGGCCAAAGATGCCGCAAGGAGGCTCATTTGAGCCTCCTCCAGAAGCTGGTTTACCCTCTAAGGGGCCATCAGCCCTCTTAGTAGGTTAAGATCACCTGATCTAACCAAACTTTCCTGCTGAGTGAAGCATGGGCCCACACACAAGTGCCATTCCTGAGGTGACATTTTAATTCTCTGAGCCCGAAGGACATGGCTGTCTGATGGATGAACTGCACGTAAATTTTTAACAGACACACAAGAGACACACAACAGGAATGGAACTGGAAACGAGAACCCACCTCGTATGCCCGGTCCCGCAGCCATCCTGCCAGGCCCCCCACAACGACACCTCGGTACAACATCTCGCTTGCAACGCCATCTGCCAGAATCACGCCCAGCTGCGTGTACATGCGCACACATATGGGAGTTCAATATTTGTGCGAGCCCCCTTGCGGTCTGGGCGACCCCAAACGACTCCAAAGGGTTGCAAGGAACAAAGGGCCCCCCTTACAAACTAGTCTTGTCTTACACACACAGACACACACACACATCACACACACGCTCACCTGGGCTGCAGCTGGCAGTGAAGCTGTTGAGTTGTTGGCCACGTAGTAGCCCTGCGCCAGGTGCAGCGCATCCCTCAGTGATTTCCGGCTGGGCAGATTGATGCCCAATGTGGGTTTTGACGGTGGCTGCTGGTTGGGCCCTGTGCACAGCACGTGTACAGCTTGCAACTGAGTTTGGACATCCAACACCATCGCCATTGTATGTGTCTGTCCAGCATGGGGTAAGCAGAGGCTGCTGGTAGGCCAGTGCTAAGATTTGGAGGACAAGGGAAAGGCTTATAAGGGTCTGAACCACTACAACATGATTGAACTAGAACACCATTTCAAGCAGGGGAACAAGTCCTGCTCTTTGGCCAAGATGGTGAAACAAACATTATCACTTCGGTGGCCCCTGCATACCGCACACAACTGCTCGCCCTTTTCCTGTTTGTCCCCTTTCCATCGCAAAGCTGCCCAAGCTACCATGCCGAGCCTGCTTCCTGCCCGCATTTTCGCCTCCTGGTTGTTGCTGTCAATCTTGTTATCACAAGCCACATGCATCTCTTATTCCAGCACTTTGGAAATACTAAAAGGTGTGTGGCACAGTGGATGGAATAAAGATCTGATGAAAGGCAAAATGGCTGCAAATTCTGCAGAGGGGGTTATCTGAGGCCCCCAAACAGGTGTTTTTTGCATGCTCCTTGCATAGGTGCCCCATAATGGGCTGTTTTCAAGCTTGGGTTCCCCTGTTAGCAATCAATAGCACTTAGGTTTAAAAACAGCCAGATTTGAGACATGTGCCTAATTAGCCGCGGCTTGAACCCTACTTTTGACCACCAAATCTCCATACCCGACCATCCACTGCACCAAATTGGGACATTTAAGTAATTTGGAGTCCTTGCATGAAAAGAAAATCACTGCAAAAGAAATGGAGTGAAAAGACCCAGTGGTTACTCAAGACACGTTTTTTCAGCCATTTAGTATAAAGAAAATCCATCACAAGGGGTACAGTGCAAGGGGTACCAAAAGGTAATTCTTGACCTCCTTCTTTCCTTTTTTTCCTATGCAAGATGTTGGAATTGTATATGGATGTTACAAAACATGGATTTGGGAGTGAATGGTCAGGGTGGAGCCATAGGCCATTTTTGGGTGATCTCAGGCCAGGAGAATGATCTGGGGTCCTCCGATTTTCAACCTTTTTTGGTGAATATAATGCTAAAATCAACATAGTTGGCATGGTTGGATTTGAGAAAGAAATGCGAGAAAGAGCATGTCTGGCAAATAGGCCAGTTAGCCCCCTCTGCAAATTTTGTATAGAATTTAGACCGGGGGCAACAGTGGGGATGAGAAAAGCTTGTCTTTCTCTTTGTGCACGCAGCTGGCAATTGACTGCATCCGCGAAGACCTCTTCTGTTGCCCCTTCCCCTCCGTTCTCCCTCTCGCACTCCCTCCATACCCCCTTTTCCTCTCACAGCTCACCTCCAGCACCCCAGCTGCTCGCTGGCACCACCCTGAGCCTGCTTTCCTCCAGCTTCTCATCCAGCTTGGTGGGCAGCTTGCCATCCAAGGGAGGCTTAAACGTGCCCAATGGCACGTCACGGATCCCAGAGCGGCTCCCACTACTACTACTGCTGCTGCTGCTGCTGCTGCTGCTAGTATCCCTGTTGCCACTGTTACCCTCATTGACAGAACCGCTGTCACGGCTGCTAGCCATGCTGCTGCTGCTGCTGCTGCTCCCGCTGGCAGAATCGCTCTCCCCGCCAGCCTTACTAGCGCCGCTCTTAGTGCTGCTACTGCTGCCCTCGTTGCTGTTTATCCTGCCACTGTCATCGCTGCTCGTGCTGCTCGTGGCCTCCTCCACAGCAGTTGCTGCCTTCCCTCTGCTGGCATTTGCCAGGGTCTGCTCCAGCTGTTCCTCCTCCTGTGTGAGCTTGGGTAGCTTCCAAGCAGACCAGCTGGGGCCCATGATTGTGAGGTTGGCTGCCTGCATGTGCAGAAAAAGAAGGCTTTTGTGCTGAGCACCATGGCAGTCAGACATGGAAAGTTCAAAAGTAAGGCAAGCTGGGTCGCGCCCTGATCAAAAGCTGGCTGCCTGCACGAAAGTAAAGTAAAGAAGTGATACTATGGGCGCTGAAATGGGAGACACGCGCAATGCATGCACAGAGTGCATAAGAACCATGCCAACAAGCTGCACCACATGAGCTCAGATGAGCAACCACCGCCCACACCCACACCCGAACACACCTGCCCACATGGACATGCACACGCATACATAATCCTGCTTGCACACACACACACACACACACACACACACACACACATTCCTTCATCTACCTGCAGGGGCACTGACAGCACCAGGGCCAGGACCAACTGGTTGTACGCAGTCAGCTCCTGCCACCCAAACATGTCGAACAGGTCCAGCCGCAGGGCGCCAGCCATGATGAGCGCCAGCGTGCCCACCAGCCCAGTGTACGCAGCTGCATGCATGAAACGGGAAAATCAACTTACGCAGCTGCATGTGTGGAATGGAGAGAACAATGTATGGAGCTGCATTCGCGGGACGGAAAAACCAGTGTACGCAGCTGCATGCATGAAATGGACAGAAAATGAAGTTGCTGAAGCCTTCAGTGAAGGGGTGTGGGATGCGCACTGCACAGCGCAATGTGTAGGTGTGCATACTGTTAGTGCCCTGTGAGCGTGCAGAGATGGCTGCTGTGTGCAAGGAGACCCAGAGAATAAACTTGGGCATGCATGCCCATGTGGCCAGCGTAGGCTGCTGCCCATGCAGTGTTAGGCTACGGGGTTGAAATTAACGGACGCTGTAGCGCAAAAGGAGTGTCACTTGGCATGTGTGCTGAGTTGTATTTATATTCTTTTCTTGCCTTGTCTTACCTTTCCTACATTTCCTGTACTCTTCTATGTTATGTGCTTTTCTGCCTTGCCATGAGCGCTGGCGTTCCCACGAGCACAGCAGAAGTTGCAAAGAGCATCTGCACCAGTGCTGCGTTGTGCGCGGAGCACGCACACCTTCCTGGTTGTGCACAAATTAGCCACCGTGGAAGGATGGTCTTGCAGAAAGAAAATCGTGATGCAAAAAATTATAGCTTACACATGAGGGTGCTGCATGAGGTCCACTTGCCCTTTTCACAGCTAGTTATAAACCAACACAGGCACGTGCACACCTGAGCACACATGAACACTTTGGTTTGCTGTGAGTACAGAATTATTCAGTACAAAAGTGTAATGCTTGTACAAGCATATTTTCTCTATATTCTATCAAGTATTATTGTTATTACTGTTATTGTAGTTATTATTGTTAAGTATATTTGCACTTGTTTGCTTTCTTTTGCATGTGAATGTGTTATAATTTCAATCCATGCGCAAACAGTGCTCAGTTGACGCGCTGTGTACGAGTCGTGTGTGTTGTTTGCAGCACTGCATAGAATTCATAATGGTAACCCCGATATCTTTTGAAGACACCTTGCTTTGCTTGGCAATTAATTGGCTGTGTGTTAAGAGTATACTGCATAGGTATCATTTTTAAAACACTTCTGAAGCAATAGGACTTGTCTCCTCCTCCAATTGACATTTGTACACAAGATTGGTTTGGTTTGGTTACAAGCACCTTTTGCTTCAGCTAAGCTGCCCTTGTAGGTACAGCTATGTAACCCTACCCTATATCCTGTATTAAAAAAAACCGAGCGCGTGCAATCACATAAACACACACATACACACACACACTTGTGCTTGCACACACACATACACACACGTGCTTGCACACACACACACACACACACACACACACACACACACACACACACACACACACACACACACACACACACACACACACACACACACACCACACACACACATAACACACACACACAAACACATATCACACACACACACACAAACACACACATACACACATACCACACACACACACACACACACACACACACACACACACACAGACTGCTCACCATGGCCTGCAAGGATTTTGGCAGGACTTGGGCGAATGGGGGGACCTCCACCGCCCATTCCAGGTGGACCGCCTCCTCTCCTTCTAGCCTGGAACTGGAAAGGCTTGCCCTCCTTTGAGCTACTTTGTTTGCCCTGGTCAGGACTGCTGCTTGGCTTTGCGCCTCGTTGTAGGAGTGCATCTCGCACACTGCGCTTCACTGCTTCCTGCTCATCTTCTCTGCTTCCTGTCTGTGTCCCACCCTCATTATTTCCACCTGAATCCTTGCTTTCATCTTGACTGCGAAGGAAGGTGGGTGCTTTCAAGGGTGGAATGTTGCAGACTGCTCCCCTGGCTTGCACATGCCCCAGAGAAGCAGGCCGGGAGGAGAAGAGTACTGAACGAGATGCACGCGCTACAGGTGCATCTCCAGGACGTGTCCATGAAGTAAATGATGGGATGGAGAAAGTGCCAGGACTGCCCTGGCAGTGGGCCACCTGTATATGTGGCGTGAGAGAGCAGTGTGCGCAACTTTCTACAATGGCAATTGCAGCCTATGGGTATCCACTCAATGGTATTGATATACTCACCTTACACTGCCTGAGCATGGCAACAGACCCCAAGGGAAGGATGCAATTCCTTCTGCAACACTTTTGCTTGCACTTGAGTTGAAGTTCGGCTTAGATTTCAAATCCTAGTTAAATTCAATACGAACTGATACTAACATGTGTCCGTGTTTCTCCTCTGATCTCTTTTGGGCAAACACACACACACATGTTCGACTGCATTTGGCTGATGAGCAATTTAATTTTTTCCGTATCAAAACTTCATAAATGTTGTGCGTGCTCATGTATTGCGTTGCTGCTTGCAAGCAAAACACCGCTCACTGAAAGAACGTAGAGGTCGGCCCATAATATAGATGGCGGACAGGGGCAGGAAAAATCAGCTGGTGTGCAACCCGCTCCTGGACGAGGTAAGACATAGGTGCTGTTTGCTCGCCCCCAGGGGGCGCGGTCCTTCTTGTCAGCTTGAAAGCAGGACGCACGCGGGGCATAGCCGACTTCAGGGCATCGACAATCCTTTTCCGTGTCACCATCGTTGGTTGTGCAGAAATGGAAGAGGAACGAGTATGAAGGGCACAAGAAAAGGCTTGCTGAAATCAAGCCCCTCATTGACACATCAGAGCCTACCTCCACGCAACACAAGCCCAGTGCCGCCAAGAGGGAAGAAATAAAGCGCACGCGGCAGGAGGAGGTCGATAGGGTGGGTTAAGGCTGGACTTTCTAAGTCTACCGGCTTGTCTTGCTTTCCTGTAAGCCAGGCTGTTTCTTGTGCAAAACAAACCTGTACCATTGCTTATGCCATATGCCCTGTGCCGCATGCAGTTCCTTGTGGCTAGTCTGCAGGAGTCCATGCCTCAATACATGCAAGTATCTGAGCAGAACAGCTTAACTGACGTGAAAGTTGAAATACCGTGCGTGCAGGCAAACCACATCCTGCTGGAGAAGCTCATCAACATCAAGAACTTCGACTCCTGGAGCGCCTTCAAGCCTTGGCTTGCTCGCTCAACTTTCCAGTACGGACCAGGCACCTTCTATGATCCAACCACAGGTATTGTCAGCTCAGCAAGTAGAATATGCTGCCGAGGCATCAAGTGCTCAATGCATGCCAAAAAGCTGGTTCCATCACGCTTGCAAACTGGCATGCATAGGACACACTGGCATGCGTCGTTGCTCGTATGCCTGCAGGTGCAAAGTGCGTAGATCACCTGAATCCAACCGCCTATCTCAGCCCTCGGTCCAGTCATGCTCCAGGCCGACCGGTTACAGCGGCCGCCTCCTACAACGCCACGCAGCGGTACCTGCAAACTCTGGAAGAGGTGTGTGTGTGTGTGTCCCAGAGACAGGCTCTCCCCCAACCCCTTGCCCATGCAAAGCATGGAAGAGGTTGGCTGCAATGACGCGGCATTAAGAGCCTCTTCTCCTTAAGAGTCTGACTCCTGTGTGTCAGAGACCTCTTTCAAATTGATTGCGGTTGGCAATTTAAGCCCTGGTACCCATTTCCTCTACAGTCTGTTGTGTTGAACATGAGGATAACTCTAAGGCACGCAGGCAAGATGCCCAGGACCCTTCAATTGAACCAAGAGGTGGCTGGCCACCAGGCTGGTCACCACTTCTTAAGGACTTCAGGACTGCTGACACACCTCAGTGCAGGACTTCTGAGGAACACCTAGTCATACACTTTACAGCGCAGGAGGGGCGCTGCCAGCTCCGTTCTGATAGCGCCAGTGCCACGATGTCTTTTACATGCCTGGTGCACAAATAATCTAGTGAAATTCACACATAGTTGGTGCATCAGATGTTCAGCATTTTCGCTGCGCTATCAGGTGGAGAAAGTGAGGCAGGCGTAACAGCGTCTAAACATAACTAGTTCACGAATGACCCTGGTGCAGGCATGCAAGCATGAGCACCGACATTGAACATGGTTTGTGCCTGGCTTGCCATGCTGCAGGCCACAGCTGCTGCCACAGGCTCAACTGCCACAGACCAGACTTGGCTGCCACAGGCTCGACTGCCACAGGCCACAGCTGCAGGCCACATCCACAGCCTATGTCCAGTTGCCTGGCCTCATCGTCTGGATGAGCTCTGTCTGCGTGAGTATTTTCAAAAGCACAGCGCGACTCAAGGGTGTTTTATTTGTGCGCTGCTGTACACGCAGAATTCCAAGCTGCTGCACGCCATAGACGGCACCCGCAGCGCCTACCCAACAGAAGAGCTCGCCAAGAGTGCTGCAGAGCATGCGCAGCACAGCAGGTGAGGGGCGGGGCACTTGCATTGAGAAAAAATTGCGCTGCATGATGTGTCACATCTAGGGAGAGGGCCATGCGCTTTGTGGAGCCTGCGCTGGACAGCAGGTAGTGAATGCAAGGTCTGCGCTTACCTGACAAGTGTCACTCTGTGTGCATCCCTTGTCAGTGGAGGGGGCAAGTGACAGTGCTCATGATATGTATCTTGACATGCTTTTCCCGAGTTTGCTGCTGGGTAGGTGCTCAATTCAGAGTCATGCGCACGACTCCTCTGCTCACGCAGTCTGTACACAGGCAGCTATGTGGAGCTGCACACATACACACCTTGCACGCGCACACGCACACGCACACGCACAGGCGCTTGTCCAACTACCGTGGCCCTGAGAGTGCGCGCTACGTCAATAGCCCCTTCCATGTGTCTCCCAATCAGCCCAAGCCCGGTAGCCTCTCCAGCATGGACCCTATCAGGCCCCACACCACAAAGAGCCCTATGGTGTTCCCCCTTGGAGCGGGTGGTGGCAGCCCATCCTACAAAAACAGCATGTTGCCAGAGTAGGTGCCTTGATAGGAGGTAACCGTGCAAGTGTGCTGTGAAGTCCAGCCCATCATACAAAAACGGCATGATGCCAGAGTGGGTGGTGCGAGGAATGGCGTGAATGCTGTGAGTGCTGTGTGCCAGGGACCTGGATTCGCGGTCATACAGTGCTTTGGCCTCGTGCAGAGCTTGAGCATTGGGTCGGAATGTTGAGGCTGCCAGCATAGAAATTGGACTGAAATGGTGAGGTTACCAGCATGGACATTGAAGTGGTTAGCTTACCATTGGATTGAGAGGATAAAAGTCACCAGCGCAGCTCTACTCTGCTTCTCTTTCAGGGTTTCCCTCTCTAATTCTGATTGCCTGTCGCTGTTTGTTATCACAGCAACGTGAGGCTTATATTGTGCCCGCATCACCATCCGAACATGCGCTGCATGCATCCAAGCCGCTAGGCCTTCACCTACAATCGTCTTCTGTGATAAAACAGACCTCCATATTAGGTAGACCTCTTCTGCTTTTATGTAGTGATACATCACAGGTTAAGGTCAGTGATAGGGGAAGCAAGTCCTAGTGCCCCATCAGACCTATATGACACACCTCTCTTCAACACACCTTGTAGTGGTATGCTCACACTGTGCGCACATCGCCTCCACAAAATGCAGGCCACGCGCACGCAAGTCGTCCACCGCGCCCCACCCTTCAAACTTTGGAAGCCTCACTGGCACCAGTCCCTCACACAGCCCTGACAGCAGCGCTACAGCCGCCGCCATCCATAGTAATGGTGGCCTCGGTGCAGCTGGCGCTGGCAGGCCCCCCACGCGACCCAGCTCGCAGCAACCTCATGTGCCGGCAACAGACGGATGGAGGGCCCACGAGGTGCGTGCACCTGTGTGTGTATGTGTGTGGGTGAATGTAGCCATGGTATGCTATACAGCGCAATTTGCTTCTAGACATGTTGTGAATAACTCAAGAACTAGGAATGATTGTGTGTTGGCATTGTCAATGTCTACCCCAACATCATGACGAGTCCTTCACTTCCTCACAACATGTAACAGTAGTAGATTGTGCTTAGCGTGCATCCTCAGGATGCCACACTTTGTCTAAAATCCTACGGCTGGTGCACATTAAAGCACACACACGCGTCCAGGCACAGCGAATGTTGCAGGTGCAGTCAAGCTGGGTTCAGCTTCTAACCTCTTGAACCAACGCCTTCTTCCTTCCTTCTGTTGTCTTTTAGCAGGCTGAGATGGCAGAGCTGGGCGTCGTGAACGAGGAGCCAGACGACGCCAGCGAGTTTGGAGGCGACCTCGCTGCGAGCCGGCAGCGCACAGATGGTAGCACTGGGAGCAGCACAGATGCAAATGGCAGCAGCCTCAGCGGCGCGCCAGGAGCCAAGGGGGATGGGGTCAATGCCAATGGCAGGGGCAGCAGTGCAAGCAGCCAGCGCCCAGGGAGCGCGCGGCCCCAAAGCCGGAG
This sequence comes from Dunaliella primolecta, assembly GCA_914767535.2. Classification (NCBI taxonomy): domain Eukaryota; kingdom Viridiplantae; phylum Chlorophyta; class Chlorophyceae; order Chlamydomonadales; family Dunaliellaceae; genus Dunaliella; species Dunaliella primolecta. The sequence goes on from OU611752.1 coordinate 18,000,237, forward strand.
CAGCATGCGCGCTCCTGCTCCTGTCCCCATCTCTACTGCCGCTCCTCAAAATGGTGACTGCAGCTCCATCCTGGACGGCCGTGCAGCTTCCGGCCAGCTTCCCTCTCCCACCGGCAGCCACGCCTCCCGCGCCTCCTCCCGTGCGGGTTCCACCAAGGCAGCACCCCATGCAGGAGCGCCGCGCTCCCGTCCCTCATCCTCGCACTCCGCCCGCTCGCAGCTGCAGCCGCTGCACTCCCCCTACCTGCAGCCTGTGTCTCCCCACCAGCACGCACGCAACCAGGCTGCTGCTGCTGCTGCTGCTGCTGCAACGCTCAGCAGTGGCCTGGGCAAGGCCGGCTCTGGCTCACTGAGCCGCCAGGCCTCCGCCTCACGCATGTCTCACACCTCCCACTCTTCCGCCACCATGGCTCCACTGCTCAGCTCGGCCCCAGAGCCACAAGGCCAGCCTCCAGGGCTGCTCTCCCACTCGCGCCAGGGCTCCGTGGCGTCCCTGGGTGCCCCTCGCTCAGGTGTGTGTATGAGAGTGTGTGTGTATGTTGTGTTCCGGGCTGTGCAGCTTCTGCCATTGTGCAAGACGAGGGTGCATTCCTGATGTGAGAGATTTCAGGTTTCTCTTCAGAGAAACCTGATTGCAGAAGCCTTTCTGGGTGCTCTATTGTGTGGGCTGTAGGGTGCGCAGCAGCAGATAGATTGGAGGTCTAGGATAGTAATAACAAGTGTCACCGCCTCCAGGTGTAGCTTTAAATCTATTGGGCAGTTGGTGCTAAGCTGATTCGCATGCCTGTTCACTGCAACACACGCACGTGCGCGCGCACGTAGCGCGCACGCACATTTTAATGCTTGCACATGCACACATACACATGCATGCACGCACACACGCAGGCGCCAGCTCCGCCCACAGCTCGCGCCCCTCCTCCGCGCGCTTCAACACCGTGCCTGCCCTGGCTAGCAGATCCAGCCTCAACAGCAGCGCAGGCGTCAACGGTCTGGGTGCTGCCGCTGCTGCTGCTGCTGCTGCCGGCCCTGGCCGCAAGAGCGGCAGCGGCGCAGCCACGCCCAGCCTCTTGGTGCAGCCATTTGCAGCAGCAGCTCCTGGCCATCAGCAGCGGCAGGAAGGTGAGGAGCAGGCGGCCGCGTCGGTGCCCGAGCAAGCTGCTGCTGTGATGGCAGCAGGGGGCAGCGAAAGGAGCAGCGCGCAGGCGTTTTTGCAGGAGTCTGAGGGCGCTGCTGCTGCTGGTGGTGCTGCAGCTCAAGAGCAGTTCATTGAGGAGGAGAAGGGTGGTGGTAATGGAGGTGAGGAGGCGGAGCTGCAGGGGCGGCAGTCACAGGAGGCGGGGGTCGTGGCCCAGGATGGCAGCATCGAAGAGCAGCAGCGGCAGCAGCAGGAGGAGCTGCAGCAGCAGCGGCGGCATGAGGAGCAGCAGCAGCAGGAGGTGAAGGAGGAGGGTGGTGGTACTGTGGAGGCACCCGGAGGCACAGGATGGGAGCAGCGTGAGAGGCTGGAGGAGGCGGATGCAGAGTCCATCGGAGAGGACGAGCAGCAAGGGGAGGAGGAGGAGGAAGAGGAAGAAGGGACAGCAGCAACAGCAGCAGCAGTGGAGGCCCCAGGGATGGGGGAGAATCAAGGTTTCGGTGGGAAGGAGGGGGCGCCTGAGAAGGAGCACGAAGAGCAGCAAGAGGAGGACGAGAAAGAAGACTTGTATGAGGAGGAGGCCAAGAAGGAGCGCGAGGGGCAGCAAGGGGAGGAGCAAGAGGAGAAGGAGGGCACGTATGAGGAGAGCGAGCCCCAGCAGGCCGAGGAGGGGGCAGCAGCTCCTGCCGAAGCTCATGGGGCAACAGACGGGGAGCAGGAGCAAGGAGTGCAGCCAGAGGGTGAAGGAAGCGGAAGCAACGAGGAAGGCAGCAAAGAGGAGTCCTACGGTGAGGATGAGCACGAGGGGGTAGAGGAGGGGCCAGCGCCCCAGGTGGAGGCTCCTGGAGGGGAGCAGACATGGGAGGAAGAGGAGCGTTGGGTAGAGGGTGTTGGAGAGCAGGGTGGCGGCAGCGATGATGAGGACGAGCTCTCTGGCATTGGGGCTGGGCTGGCGCAGCAGCAGCAGGCAGGGGAGGACAGCGGGGAGGTCGAGCAGGGCCAGGGTGCGGAGGCAGGTGGTGGGAGTGGTGAGGTGGAGGGGACTGGTGGCTCTGCCCAAGTGCATGAGGAAAGCAGAGAAGGGGAAGAGGGACCCACTGCGCAGGAAGAGCCTGAGGAATCGACTGCTGGCGATGAAAGCGGGGAACTTGAGGCGGTGGCTGCCCAAGGGCTTAGAGAGAGCAGGGAGGAGGGGCCGGCAGACGGGCCAGGCAAGGAGGCAGGAGAGGTCAAGGACGAGCCGGCTGCAGGGCAGGGCGAGAGGGAAGACATGGAGGGGGGGCAGACTGGCGGGCAGAGTGGAGAGATGGAAGAAGGACCATCAGGGGGGCACAGCGGAGAGGTTGGAGAAAGGCCATCAGGCGGGTACAGCGGTGAGATGGAACAAAGGCCATCAGGCGGGCACAGCGGTGAGATCGGAGAAAGGCCATCAGGCGGGTACAGCGGCGAGATCGGAGAAAAGCCATCAGGCGGGTACAGCGGAGAGATGGAAGAAAGGCCATCCGGCGGCCACAGCGGAGAGGTGGGGGAAAGGCCATCAGGCGGGCAGAGCAGAGAGATGGGAGACGGGCCATCAGGCGGGTACAGCGGTGAGATGGAAAAAAGGCCATCAGGCGGGCACAGCGGTGAGATCGGAGAAAGGCCATCAGGCGGCCACAGCGGTGAGATGGGAGAAAGGCCGTCAGGCGGGTACAGCGGTGAGATGGGAGAAAGGCCATCAGGCGGCCACAGCGGTGAGATGGGAGAAAGGCCATCAGGCGGCCACAGCGGTGAGATGGGAGAAAGGCCATCAGGCGGCCACAGCGGTGAGATGGGAGAAAGGCCATCAGGCGGCCACAGCGGAGAGATGGGAGAAAGGCCATCACGCGGCCACAGCGGTGAGATGGGAGAAAGGCCATCAGGCAGCCACAGCGGTGAGATGGGAGAAAGGCCATCAGGCGGCCACAGCGGTGAGATGGGAGAAAGGCCATCAGGCGGCCACAGCGGTGAGATGGGAGAAAGGCCATCAGGCGGCCACAGCGGAGAGATGGGAGAAAGGCCATCAGGCGGCCACAGCGGTGAGATCGGAGAAAGGCCATCAGGCGGGTACAGCGGCGAGATCGGAGAAAAGCCATCAAACGGGTACAGCGGAGAGATGGAAGAAAGGCCATCCGGCGGCCACAGCGGTGAGATCGGAGAAAGGCCATCAGGCGGGTACAGCAGAGAGGTGGAAGAAAGGCTATCAGGCGGGCACGGCGGAGAGATGGGAGAAAAGCCATCAGGCGGGCACAGTGGAGAGATGGGAGAAAGACCATCAGGCGGGTACAGTGGTGAGATGGGAGAAAGGCCATCAGGCGGGCACAGTGGAGAGATGGGAGACAGGCCATCTGGCGGGCACGATGGAGAGATGGGAGACAGGCCATCTGGCGGGCACGGTGAAGTTGGACAGAGTGAAGGAGGGCCAGCACCTGAGCAAGGAGAAAGCAGAGAGGAGGTGCAGGAGCCAGCGGGTGGGGAGAATGAGGAAGAAACAGCTGGGCAGAGTGGAGACGCTGAGGATGGGCCATCAGGTGAGATTGGAGAGGAGTTGGCCCCAGGGCCACCAGAGCACGTGGAGAATGAAGGTGTGGAGGAGGTGCCAGCTGCCGGACAGGGTGAGGGCTTAGAGGAGCATGAGGCAGTGCCAGGCGTAAGCAGCCAGGAACAGAGCGAGGAAATGCCGGGCGCTGGCAGCCAGGAGCAGAACGATGTGGGTGTGCAAAAAGAAGGGGAGGAAGGGGCCGACTCTGGCGGTGATATGCAGCAACAACAGGAGCAGCTGCAGCATGCTGCTGAAGGTGAAATTGCTGCTGAGCCAGCTGGAGAAGCAGCACCACAGGAGAGTGGTGATGTGGGGGAGCATCAGCATGAGGAGGGCAAGCAAGGCGATGCCCCGCACAGTGTTGAGGAGGAGCAGGTGACTGCGGAGGAGCAGGAGGAGCAGGGGGAAGGAGAGGAGGCCCCTCAACAGCAGCAGAATGGAGAGGAGGGTGATGCCTCTCATCAGCAACAGGAGGAAGGTGAGGCCTCGCACCAGCAGCAGCAGCTAGGAGGAGAGGAGTGCGAGGCCCCTCAACAGCTGGAAGGAGAGGGCGCCGCTCAAGGAGCACAAGAGCAAGGATGGGCTGAGGATGAGGCCGAGGGCGAGGCTGAGCAGGACAGAAGCACAAGGGGCGAAGCACATGAGGCTGGCGGTGCAGGGGAGCAAGAGCAGCACGAGTAGGCTGCTGGCAGGAGTGTTGGGGATGGAGCTCAACGACTGAGCTTGCCCACGAGCGAAATGGGTGGAACTCTTGTGCTGCTTAATCATGCACGCAATGGAAGTCAAAAATAGATTGTTGTAGCTGCTCGCCTTCTCACTGCGGCACTCGTGTGTGTCTAATGAATGTGATAGGCCATAAATATGCATGATATTGGTACAACATTTCAATGTGCAGGAAGCAAAGATCGGTTGAGTTGAGTCTTACAGCAATAGCTCTGTGGCTGCTAGCGTGTCGGTAACTCATGGAAAGTGTTCCTTGGTATGGCAGGAAGCTGTTCATTGAAACACAGGAATTGTCTGGATTTGGAAAGGTATTGGTCAGGTTTGCATGTTCCTTACCCAACTTACGTATTCATGATTTGTTGCAATGCACCTTTGCTCTGGCTCCATCTGTACCCGTCCTTGACTGATGTCCCATTCGTTACACAATCAAACATTTAACCTACAAGTAGGTCAATCATCAGCGCTTTGTCTTCCATCGCATTTTTTGCACTCATTGATCATGTTTACTCAATATTAGTTGTTGGTGTTGTTGTACAATATTCCAAGATAGGGTTGCATGTCCGTACCTGCCAACAAGGGCAGAAACTTGTAAGTGACAATGGCGAGCGATCACCAGGGCTGTCGCTGCGAACAAATTTGGGTCCTGTAGCCTTTAGTGCAAGGTTACAGGTTACAGGAAAAAAGAAGGCCTCCAGTCAAAACGGTTGACTGCTAGCCTGCTCATAAAAAAGCAATAATTCATGTAGAAAAGGAAAAAGCTTGTTATTGTTTTGATTTAAGAAAGAAGAGATATGATGAGACTGTACATGGTGAATGCCAGGCACGTAGGGAGCCACCCTATTGGAAGAGTGAGATAAAGAGAGGAGAGGACCAGAAAATAAGGGAGCATATTTAAGCCGAAGAGAACAGACATGGGGATGAGTACATTTGAAAAGAACGTGTTGCTCATCCTGCACATCATCTTGGGCATGACATAGATCACAGGCAGGGGAAATAGCATCATCCCATGCGGCCTGCTCAACTTTCAAGGTATGGACACGAAGGCGAAATTGAGCCACACTGTGGACGATGTGTTTAGGTAAATCCAAGTAGAAATATCTGGGCAGAATATAAGGAGAATATGTAACGTGTGCAGGCTTGGTTGGATAGGATAGGATAGGGTTACATAGCTGTACCTGCCTACAAGGGCAGCTTAGCTGAAGGTTTACAAGGTTTACGAGGGAACATAACCTTCAGCCAGATAGTTTGGCTGCTCAGTGCGTTGAAAGAAATCCATCAATTCAGAGATAAAACGATATTTGCCATTGTCTTGATACTGGAAAAAACGAAGTACGTCCTCAGAGCCAGCATGGGAGAAATAGAAAGATCCTTCTTCATTTATCACTATTCTGTGTGCAGAGTAGTCATAGAAAAGATATGCATACTTCCTTCTAAAGGGTTACAATGGGGGGTGACCTTCAGCCATACTTCCTTCTAAGACAGCACAAAAAGGTGCAAGAGCAAAGAAAAATAGCATGCCTTTCATCTTGTAATTGTTCTAAAGAACATAAATCACAATGAGGTGTGTGTCCATGCCAAAAAGAAGTTTCAACTCGAAGCTTGTGAGCGTGCAAACGGAAGCAAGCAATGTTTCTTTGCATATGCCTACCCAAATCCAGATACAAATACCTAGGAGTGTGGAGAGGTCTGCCATAAGCAGAATTATGCCTGAAGGGAAGTGCCACCCAGTTGTGGTACTTGGTCAACTTGCTCAACTGACCACCATGTTCAACCTGATCCTCAGATAGCCACACACTCCTATGTCTGTTCCGCAGATCAACTACAAAGTCTTTAATCCTAATAGGCTGACGGGAGTAAACATTTTGAATAAAACAGTTGCGCCTGTCTAATCCCTGAAAGGCAGTCATAAACTCTGATGCCCAACACTTCTTAGAAATACTGCTCATGTCAATATCCGCTCCAAGCACCCTGCGTAATGTTTGGCTGTTGCAGACAAGGGAGGCATTATAGAATCTGATAGCTGCTCGAAACCAATAGAATTGCAGTGGCTCAAACCCACATTCACGCAGTATCGACCAACTTGGTGTAGTCTTTTTAACTCCAAGAATACGCTTTAGCAAGCACAAATGTACGGCCTGCAATGGACAATCCATCTCAGCTCCTGGCCTCATAAATCTGGTACCCCAAATTTGGCTAGCATACATGCAAGCAGGAAGAGCATATGCCTTTGTCAACCATAGCATGGTATGAGGCCTATCACCCAGCTTATATTCACATGCATTGCCTAATGCGTCGACATCCAGCCATGAAAGGTGCACACATGAGCTCAGCAGAGGCAAGAGGATTGACTTGTTTTGTAAAAAACATGCCCAGATATTTAAAGGACTCAGATCGCACAAGCTGTACTCCACCTAACGTAAGAACGGGAAGATTGTTTCCCTTTGAGTTAAAATGCACAATCTCAGACTTTGACACATTTATAATTAAGCCTTTTCTCTGAGCGTACTCATGTAGCCTATCCAACATACGCTGTAGCTCATTGGGATGGTTGGCAGTGAGACAAAGGTCATCCGCATACAACATATGAGTTACTTGAAGGTCACTTGCACCAGTCACTGCACCTTGCACGTTTTCTGCCAAGCAATCCACATCATTAATGTAAAGGGAAAACAGCAAGGGAGACAATGGGCAACCTTGCTTAACCCCCAATCTGGGATGCACATGAGCTCGCTTACAGCCATCCATTAAGACATACTCATCGTTATCATAGATGTTTCTCAAAATAGCTAGCAAGCCTGTCGGCATGCAAATGTTTTGGAGATGTGCCCATAATGCTTCCCTAGGTATGGTATCATATGCTTGCTTGAAATCAATGAAGGCAGCATGCAACCTAGGAGATGAATGTGGGCGCTTAATCTGTGCTACATGCTGTGGGTGACGCAAAATAAATATTGGCTGTAGAGTGTTACGACCTGGGTAAAAACCATACTGCGTGTCTGGTATTTTGTTATTATCCCTGCACCACCCTGTCACAAGCTGAAGCAAAAGCAGGCTTGGTTGGGGGAGAGCACACCAGTGATGGTTAGTAAATTTTTTGCTGTTTGTGTCTCGTGGGTCATAACCAGAACATTGTCTCCAATATGCTAGATGGCGAGACCTGAGATCCACAACAAGCTGACTCAGTTCCAAAGGATCAGCAGAGCGTATCTTTTGCTGGAAATCATGGGCGTGATGCAAGCCATTCATGGCAGACAATAGATGGGATGTCCAGCAGGAGGAATTTCTGGGGCTGAGGGAGATGTCCGCATGAAAAACCTTGTGAAGTAGAGCGCTGTTGCAATGGGTGAGAGAATTATAATGTAGGTTAACCAATGAATTATATAAGCGTGCACAGGCTCTGAGCCAGTTGAATTGAATAGGTTCGATTCCACACTCACGGAGATTCCACACTCATGGAGGACATTCCAGGAAGGAGTTGATGTTCGCACACCCAGCATGGATCTCAAGAATCTCAGAAGCCATTTCTGGATGCAATTATCCATCTCTGTCCCCTGTTGAAGATACACAGTGGCCCAGAACATACAAAGTACATACAAACTTGCATACATTCTGACTACATACATTTGATGACTTGCATACATTCTGACTTGCATACATTTAGTCCAAGGATGGCTTAAGGGAGAGTGTTTGACAAAAATGTTTGCTTGCTTGACTGGCAGGGCCCAAAACCCTGGCTGATCAGTTGGTAGTGGAACATGCTCAACCAGCATTAAGAAGGCTGAGAACAAGTGAACAGGATAAGAGTTGGTACTCAGTTTGAGCCTGAAACTTACTAGCGAGCAACAAGCGGAAGGGCGTGAGGGAGAACAGGCCACTGATATTGAAGGCAATGCAACACCTGACACACCAACAGAGGGTTAAGTCTGGCAGGGGAAGGTACATTTTCCTCAGTGAAGGCTACAGGAGCAAAAGGTAAGCTTACATGGATATCCCTTCCCTTTCCCTTACATGGATATGTCCACCTACAAGTTACAATGGGGTTTGACCTTCAGCCAGGTAGTTTGGCTGCTCGGTCTGCTCAACTGTTCCAACTGCACAAACAAATACCCATGAAATTGGAAATAAACGATAAGTCTCATTACATGTCCACCTACCATTATATGTCCACCTATATGTCCACCTACCATTACCATATGTCCACCTATATGTCTACCTAACATACCATATGTCCACCTATATGTCCACCTACCATACCATATGTCCACTTATATGTCCACCTTCCATAATATGTCCACCTACAAAGGCAGCTGAGCAGAAACACAGAGGCTTGTAACCAGACTTGGCTAAAAAAAAGCTCAACTCATACACTTGGACTGGAAAGGAAAGATATCAAATCATGTCTGTTGGTGTCTGGTTTTTGATGGAGTAGCACGTGGTAGATTATGTTCAAAGGCTTCAATGTTGCTGGATTAGATTATTACTCAGGACATTTGACATGTATTATGAAGATGTAAAGGAGTGTTTGTGTAGCCCATGCTTGTAAGTGTACAAAAAAACTTGCCAAGAACAAGGGGAAAAACTTCCACTGGTGTTTGTATGACAAAGCAACGGCAAATAAACTTCAGGAGTTTACCAGGACCAACCGACTGCATCAAAAATAAGGAGGAGAGCAACATATGTGTGTTCGTGTGGTAACTTAAGTTACAAGTTACAATGGGGTTTGACCTTCAGCCAGGTAGTTTGGCTGCTTGGTCTGCTCAACTGTTCCAACTGCACAAAAAATATCCATGAGATTGGAAATAAAACGATAAGTCTCATAAGTTTGCTTCTGCAAGAAATGAATAACATCCTCGGAGCTAGCTTGAGAATAGTATAAAGTGCCTGAATTGTCCAAAAAAATTCTATTAGAATAGGATAGGGTTGCATAGCTGTACCTGCCTACAAGGGCAGCTTAGCTGAAGCAAAAGGTGTCTGTAACCAAACCAAACTAAACTTGGTTCTAAAAATTTTATGAGAAGAGGGGAAGTCAGGAAATAACTGTGCATAAGTCCTTCGAAGAGAACACACAGGAGTGTAAGAACAAAGGAACACAGCATGCTTTTCATCTTGGAGTCCTCCTTGGTCACACCTATCATAAGCAGCTGTGTGCTCCTGCCAAAGTGATGTCTCAACTCTTAAAGTATGGTGTGGTAACTTAAGAAGCACGGTCTGTCACACTGAGCATGCCAAGAACAAAGGGGTCAAATAATAGTAAATATAGAATTGATGTAAGGAGGAGCAGCAGAGTTTCCTCTGCCTACGTAGTTTTTCTTTTCATTTCTTTTCTTGATGTAAGGAGGAGCAGCACATGCAAAATGAGAGGAACAACATACTGCTGCAAATGGTTTGTATGCACAGGTATGCATCAGAAAACAGGGAAAGGGAAAACTACGTAGGCAGTGAGAACACTCCCTACATCAATCCAGGAACACCAGACACATTGGCTCAGAGAGCCGTGAGTCTCCCTCACCATGCATTCATTTTTAATATGCCCATGCAATGCCCCATGAACGAGTTCGCCAGGATATTAGGAGAGGGGAGGGTCATAAAACTGTACCTGCCTGCAGGGGGCAGCTTAGGAAAGGAAAGGGTTCATAGCTGGGGGCAGCTTAACTGAAGCAGGATGTACCTGTAACCAAAACAGGATATAAAGCTGTGTTTGGCATTCAGATGAAGAAAGCCACTTCATCACTGAAACATGTGGCACATGTTTCCTCCTCCAACAAGCGGCAGCCAAGCAGCAGAGCAAAATGCTTTCACTGATTTGCAGTCAAAGCAATCAAATGCTAGCCTGGCCTGTTCATACAACAGAAAAAGCTAGTTAAACATCAAGCTCGTCACAGTTTAGGTTCAAAGGTAAGTAAGGTTACCTTGTTATATCTGCCTACAAGGGCTGCTGAGCGGAAACACTGAGGCCTATAACCGGACCTGGCAAAAAGGAAACTAACCCTTTCTGTTCTGTAGCTTTGTGGTGGAGGGAACTCACGGCTCATTTGGGTCAATGTGTCTCCTTTCCCTTAATTGGTGTAGGGACAGCTTCCTCTGGCAACTTTACTACACAGATATGATCCAAAAAGGCCTGACGGCCAGCGCTCTGATTGGAAAGGAAAGGAAAAAAGATAGTGTTGCAGAGGCCAGCTAGACGCTGCACAGTGTCGGATACCACCCTTTTCTCAATACCATGCATGCTGACATGCCTGAATATACAGAGTACTGACATATTACAGGTTGCAGAAACAAAGAAGGCCTCCAGTCAAAACGACTGACTGCTAGCCTGCTCATAAAAAGGAAGAAGGTCCTTAAGAAAATATACAATTGTTGTTGTTTTGATTCATGAAAGCAAACATACCGAAGGATTGTACATGGTGAGTAGAAGGTGATTATGGAACTGCCTGGGAAGAGGCACTGGAGAGTGAAAGAAGAGGACTAGAGAGCAAGGAAGCACACTTTAGCCAAGGAGAGCAGACCTGGGATTGTGTATATTTGAAAAAAGCATGCTGTTCATCTTGCACATCATCTTGGGCATCACAAAGGCCACAGGTAGGAGAGACATTGCTTTTCCAACTAGCTTGCTCAACTTTGAGAGTGTGGACACAGAGGCAAATTGGGCCACATTGCGCACGATTTGTTTGGGCAGATCCAGGTATAGATGCTTGGGTAGAAATGAAAGGAATATCAAGTACCGTCCCGATAACTTGAACACCAATATGTAGCATGATGCCCCCTGCTGGTGGGAGCCACTTTCCTTAATGCGCGCGGTCGAACGGCAAGTGTAGATCTTTCCTTTTCTTTTAACGTGAGCATTCTTTGTTGGAAGAGCACACCAGTGATGATAAGTGTTCAGATCTCATAAGCAGATAATTGTCTCCAAAAAGCAAGGTGTCGGAACCTGAGGTCAACCACAAGTTGGCTCAAATCCAGAGGGTTGGCTGGCTATTTTCTCTGTTGGAAACCATGAACATGATGTACGCCATTCATAGCGAACACTGAATTTGAAGTCAAGCAGGAAGGACTCCTGAAACTGAGGTCAATGTCAGCATGGAAAACATTTTGGAGAAGAGGGATGTTACAATGGATAAGAGAATTAGAAAGACGCACAGTAGCTCTGAACTAGTCTAACTGAATAGGTGCTAACCCACACTCCCAAAAAATCTCTCCGTAGCCATCTTTGAATGTAGTTGTCCATCTCATGACCTTGTTGGAAGAAAAGAAAAGAACAAAAAATATGCATAGGCAGAGGAAACTCTCCCTACATCAATTAAGGAAAAGGAGACACGTTGACTCAAAAGAGCCGTGAGTCCCCTACACCGCAAAGCTGTAGAAGAGAGAGTGGTAATGGGGATCTGGAGTGTTACTGAAGCACCCGGCTCCAAAAAATGGCTGTGAGAAGTATCATCGTGTTCAATAGCACGCCTAGTGATAACAAGCTTGTTGGCATACATAACAGAATGGGCATGAAGTTTGCAAGCAAGTTTATTGGCGCGTTGGTGGTCAAGTCCAAGTTGTTTACACTGATCAAGGGTGTGCTCCCTATAGCAGGTCCCACCAACACCCAGAAGGATGGTGTGGAGAGTCACAACTTTTGCATTAATGAGTTTGCAGAGGTCTGCATGCTGCCGCTGTACCACCTCCAACTCCCTCCACATCCCCATTAGAACCTTCTTTTTGTAGCTTCGAGGTGGAGGGGATTCAAGGCTCTTCTGAGCCAATGTGTCCTCTTTCCCTTAATTGATATGGGGAGAGTTTGCCTACGTAGTCTTTCTTTTCTTTTTTTACAGGCGCCTTTTGCTTTAGCTGAGCTGCCTTTGCAGGCAGGTACAGCTACTAGCACCTAGTATATCGCCCTATCTTATCCTACCCTAAACGTTAATATTTTGCATTTTCAGAACACATAGCTTAAACACAATGATAACAGCGCAACTTGGCTTGTGGCATTGATCACTGTTATGTTTTTGGCTGTCCTTAGCTTTTGCTGGCTGAGATTCGTTCGTGTCCTACATTTTTGTGTTTAGCGCGCTATCAGTGCCTAGCAAACATTCATGCCTATCAGCCCACTGTCTGCGGCTGCCAGTTCATCTCCATTGTGACCATGACCATCATCATCTAGGTGGGTCGTTTGTCCTGGGTTTTTCTGAGTAAAGCTAGGATCCCTGCATGTTGGAAAGTGGCGAAACTGAGTCCCCTTCACAAGAAGGGAGCTTTATCAAATCCTGGGAACTACAGGATGATTGCTGTTAGTGGGGTGATGTACCGTATTTATGCCAACGTGCTAAAAGACTTGGTGACGGATTGGTGTATCCAAAAAAATAAGGTCCCAGACACCCAATTTGGTTTTTACCCCGGTAGGAGCACTCTGCATCCACTCTTCATCCTGAGGCACTTAAGACTGCTGCAAGAAAGCTCAAGCCACGGCAATCACCTAGGCTGCATGCTGCCTTCATTGACTTCTCTCAAGCCTACGACACTGTGCCCTGTTTGCAACTTTGGGACCATCTACAACGCATTGCCATGCCTGCATTACTTTTCCGGGCAATTAAGGAAATGTACCAGGATGATGAATATATTCTGATGGATGGGGATAAAAGGGCAAGTGTGCGTCCAACAAATGGAGTCAAGCAAGGTTGTCCCCTGTCCCCTCTCCTGTTCTCTCTATACATCAATGACATGGGCAGAGATATCAGTGAAGGTATCAGAGATGCTGTGACAGGGGATGGAGTGAATGGCGTTTCACTCATGCTTTATGCAGGCGATTTGAGTTTAACTACCAATGACCCAGGTTAAATGCAAGTTATGCTGAATAGATTACGAGCTTATGCAATGAGAAAGGGGCTGACTATCAATACATCAAAGTCATGCATTTTAATAGTAGGTCGTGTTCTTCTCTGCCTACTTTCATGTATGGAGGCGTGGCTCTTCCAGAGAAAGAGCAGTTTAGATACCTCGCTATGCTTGTGGACAAGCACATGAATCTGAAGGTGTCTGAGGAGCATGCAGTGCGGCCTTACATGGCTGCCCAGCAAAGGATTAAGGAGTTTGTGCATGAACATGATCTACAGAATAGACCGCATGCTCTGATTTGGCTCTCTAAGGTGTATGGCATTCCAGCTGGGATGTACGCGTGCCAAGTGTGGGGTACAGAGTACTTACGAGAAGGCAGTAAATTCAAAAGCCATTTGCAAAAAAGGCAATTATGCTCTTTAAGGCCTTTTCTAGGTGTGAAGAGTACTACCACGAACTGGCCAGTATTGAGAGAGTGTGGTCAAGAGCCCTTACAGTTGTATTGTTTTAGGGCTACCGTCAAACTTCTCAACAATATGCTTGTTTCTAGCAATGAAACACTACGCCAAGTACTGAAGGCAGATTTACACCTTGCTGATATGGATGAGTCTTGTTGGTCTGCACATGTATCTAAGTCATTTAATGGCATGCGCAATGAGGAAGTGTTTAAACAGATATTGCTGAGTGCTTCCAAGATTCCCATGCAGGGTTTCTTAGGGGGTTTGAGGTACAGACAGCAGAAGGTTTGGAGGGAAGCAGACGCCCTAAGTCCCCAAGAGGTGAACAGAAAAGCAGTGACTTACCATCATTGGTGCGGAAAACCTTAAAATCAAACAGCACGCACACCTTGTTGTATCCCATCACATGTGTTTAAGAATCTGGATAAAGGAGTCATGAGGAATATGAGTAGGTTGAGGCTTCGTGCCCACTGCTTGAAGGTCGAGTCCTGTAAATGGTTGGGCGGTTCAAATATTTGTGATAAGTGTGGATGTGCTGAAGTCCAGGACGAGAAACATGTTCTTTTCTACTGCAATTGCTGTGAGTTGTGTGAGTTGTGCAGAAAATACAAGGACCTGTTCATTGATCTTTTCAAACCGTTACACACTTTTGCCCAGCTTCCAAACACTGATTTTATTCCTTTCTTGGCGAGCTTTCACTTTTTGACTGATTTCGAGGTCAATGCTTTCCTAAATCAAGACTCGCACAGAATTTCAAAATTTTTGTCTGAACTGGTTTCAATTTTTGATGCTGGATGAGAATGTTTCACTAGCAGCCGATCAGCCAGATTCTCGGGCTGTAGGCCAGCCCCCCTTGTAACCCTTGTTTGTCCTGTCAGTCCTTTCACTTTTTTCCTTGTTGTTCCAGAGGTCTAAAGAAAAGGAAAAAAAGAAAAGACTACACAGGCCAGGTCTGGCTGCGTGCATTAAGGAAAGGTCCCCTAACTAGCAAGCGGTCTGGATTTGGGGTGTTGGGCCGGGAGAGGAGATATTTGGGTTTGGATCAGGTATTTGTTTATGTGGAGAAGCATTCTTCGTATTTGGGCTGCTGTTTGTGGGTCTTGGCTACGATAAGTGTTGGGGGTGATAGGCATGGGGGTGAGCTAGGTTGATGATTTGTTGCAGTATCTGGGGAATTGGGGTATGTGGGAAGCAGTTGTTTGTTGTTTTGTTGTAAAGCCGGGGGACTGGGTGCTCCTTAGTTGGGTGGATTGGGAAGGGAGTAAGAGCTTGTTTGGGACTTGGATTGTGTTCGCTTGCTGGGTGGCTTGTTGTACTGCTTGCAGTAGGAAGAGAGTGCTTATGCTCACATCTGGACGCATGGGGTTTATTTCATCTGGTTCTCATTATAGTCATTGGGAATTACTGAGTGTGAGCTGACTGTCAGGCCTCCTCTTGAAGCACGCTGGTCAGTTTCCATTGCTGAATCCTTTTTGAGCAGGTCGGACTGTCATGCTGGCCAAAGAGAGTTGTAAATGGTTGGCAAAGGTAACTACCCGCCCTTGCGCATCGCCTTTGCTCATGAATCCTTGAAGGATTTTCAAAGCTGCCCGGCAAGCATTGACAAGGCTGAGTAGCAAGCAACTGCATCCTCCCTGGTATGAAGAGTTGCAAAGCAACAGAAACCATTAATAAAAACCAGAAGAAGAAAAGTCAGAAAGACCTGGTCAGTCTAAAATCTTCTTCCTCCTCATCCACGTCATCTTCAAACTGGTCTTTATTCTCCTGGGCATCGGCTTCAAATTGGCCTGCGCACATACAGAAGTCAATGGCATCAAACAACTACATTAAACACCAACTTGGCTCCTGAGGTGGAAAACAATACAGAACAGGTTTTGTCCCCAAAATTCTAGGAGGCCAACTTTTGCATCAACAGCAACATGTTCTCAGTAGCTTACAAAGAATCTTATGCATACCCCGGACAAAGGCATGAACATAAGCAGGTGCCCACCTGTGGCCCGAAGAGTGAGAGGTGAGTCAAATAAGCCAGCAGCAATGTCTGGGCTGAATGTGAAGGTGTTGCATCCCTGCAGATGGTCAAAAACATGTTTTTACGACCAAGTTATAAGTGCGAAGCTGCAGCCATCTCCCCCCATGACAAGGTATTGCAGCGCTCAAACAGCGACGTGCAATGAAGCCAAACACAGCATGTAGGCACATGCAGTGCAATGCATTCAAAATGTTGGGTTGCATGTCTAGCAAGTGAAGTGCAACGCAGGTGCTGCTTGCGGGCTCTCAGCCACACACTTGATATTACATCCTTGAAAATGCTGTCGAGGCCCAGCCGATGCATGGTGCTTTGAAATAACTCTGTAAAAATGCCACCTTCCCATTTGAAATAGACAACAGTGTATGCAGGAAGCTAAGCAGACTCTTGAACACATGACAACGTCTTTCCAGCATATCATGAGCAGCATTTGAGTTTTGAGGACAAGCTTTGGTCACCTCCAAGGTCTGGCCGGCATTACGAACACTCAAGTGCGGTTCCATGTTAACAACCCTACATTTGGCAGTTCACTGCTCCACAGCTACGTCTGGAAATGCACAAGTAATTTGACGTGCTTCTCATGCTCTTTGAATTCACAAATTTAACATCTCGATGGCTCAGCCCATATGCACCACCACGCTCTACTGTGTAAATGACTGCGCGTGCAATTGCTGGACTGTGCTTCACCTTAGCTGCCATTTTAACAAAGACTGTGAATGACGCCACCTAATCATGCTATCCATGGGCATCTATCTTTCACAAGCACCGGGCTTCACCTTGGCTGCCATTTTTACTAGGTCTTCTGTGCTTCGTATGCTGGCCACCAGCGACCGCATCCCGGAGTCACATCCGTCAATCATGCGCTGCATCTCTATTACTTTGTTGAAACCCTGCACATGGTTCAGCAGCTGACTGCAAGATCAACTTGGAGGGCCAACAGGGCTGCCAGAGATCGAGTGCTGGACCTCTGCAACAATGACAATGACAGATCAAAATATGACAAGATCTAGATGAGGGTGAGAATGTTTGCTGCACTTTGCACACGAGTTGGCACGTTACATGCAAATAAGCAAACCATGATGAGGGCTGCAGTTTTCTAGAGGATGCTAGGAACAAATTAGGGTGGTGTTCCGGCTTGCAATGCAGCGGCAAGGCAGAAACTGATACTCTGAACTGCTCTGAAACCAATACTGTTGCCTCTTTGGACTCGTGGCTCCTGTGCAGCTCTAAGCAGATCAACTGCCCCAAACTGACCAACTCTTCATCAAAGACCCTTCCTGCCATGTCCAGGTGAAAAGCATGCCCACCCTTATTGCCTCGCAAAACATGTCTTGGCTGCCCAACTGGCTTTAGGAATGACAAACCTGTACCCCTAGCGCCATGCATTTGATCCTGCTTTGGTGTAGAGCTCTGCAACAGTGCCCAACTAATACCATGGTCAGCATAGTCCTCCATGCTTTCTTCCGCATAAGACTCGTCTGAGCACAGTGTGAATGTACTTTAGCATTCGTGACATGCTGGCAAACGGAACCTAATCTTCCACCTCACCCGAACCTTGCATGCTGAGAATTTAACAGAGCTCACCTCCTCGCGCCCAAACGCATCCCCCATCCTGCCGAGGTAAGGTGCTACGTAGCTGGCGCCTACAGACTGAGCAACAAGCACTTGGTGCGGGTAGTACACGCCCTGCAAAGTTGGCGGAATCCAAAAGATTGCAAACATAACAGGCCCCATCAATAATAAGAGCGTGCTACAGGGCAACTGGTATTCAAATTTTAACGAACGTGCAAGATCAGGGAATGCCTTGAGGGACAACTGCCGTTGAAACAAAAGCACAGTCAGAAGCACGGCGCGAATGCTCCAGGCCAATGGAAGTATTTTGCTTTTCTGTTGGTTTAAGCCTGCTCTTCCATTGTTTTTGCTGCTTGCCTGTATCTCTGCGACAGGGCCCAGCCTACAGGTTAAGAAATGACTTGGATTCTGCTGGACAGCTATGCAACCCTCTCTTTCCTTTCCTTGGGTTCTGGCATCTTAGGACAATATGCTCATGTCATGCTAAGAGTGTAGCCACTCTGGGAAGAGGAGCGAGGGATGCAGAGAGGGGCATTTCATGAACAAGGACATCAAGGATGGTAGCTGGATTCATTGCGCTGCACACGTATTGAAAGCGGCAGGGGCAGCTTGTCATTGCCCCAGGCCAAGGCCCTGAGCAAGGTTGCAGCAGGTGTCACGAAGCGACTAAGTATGCGATGAGATTTGCAAGTTTGGTATCCATGGTCGACCAGTCCTTTTACGCCATAACAGCAGGCCCCCTTGCACAAACAGAAAACGAAACTCACAGTGATGGTGGTGCGCACTCCCTTTTCTCGCAAAAGTGCTGCCGTTTGGATGCCGTTCATTGTGCAAGGCAACTTGACCTGCATAATGCGCAAACAAGTTAATGTTGATCTTTCAAAAACACAAAGCCAGGATGAGCTAGGACCTATGTAAAGCTGCAATGTAGCAAGTGGGACGATTTGAGGTTTCAGGAGTAAAGCTGAAATAGGTTTCAGACCTGACGCAGGGCTTACATGAACTTATTGATTTCTAGGACTTCCAGTCCATGCCTCACTCATTTGCTTTTCGCTTCTTAGATGTGGCAGAGGAGGATGAGCTGGTGTTTTCATTCCCTGTCTTTTTATTTCTTAGATTTGGCTTTCTTTCCTTCTTCCTTCATTTCTTGGATATGGCAGAAAAAGGTCAACTGATTCGGATCATTGGCGCTTGCTGCATTGCGTGGAATCAGCAGGTTCGGAATTAGGCAGCCAGCTGACAATGCATGGTGCATGATGAAAACAGTAACCAGTATCCTTGAATCCACAACCAATTGCCTCAAGCACAGATAAATGAAAGGTGCCCAATGGGACTCATCAGTGTGCAGAGGTTGAACACAGTAAGGCAGCTTAGAACATTGGCTGTAAAGCTGCAACTCTTATTGCCTATCGACACTCATGCTTGTGCCAAAACTTGTTGCATTTCTTCTACAAAAAAAAGACTCAATTGCAAGGAGCCTGCATTCTTACTGGTAGCTCATACATGTGGAGGCGGGCAAACTTGTTAGATGCACACATACACACACCCGCATGCACCCCCCCCCCCCCCCCCACACACACACACACACGTGCGCGTGCACACGCACCCACAAACCCCCACCCCCACCCCCACCCCCACATACGCACACGCGCGCGCGCGCACACACACACACACACACACACACACACACACACACACACACACACAGATACGCGCATACACACCACTCCATTGCTTGTGTGACGTGTGATGCCAGAGGTATAGGGGGCTTGGGTGAACCTGATCCACCTCAGGCATGCGGCTGTGCAGGTACTCAGGTCACTCTTGCTCACTCACAACAATCCGGGGGTCGATGGATGCAAGATCTAGGGCCATCGCAGACAAATTAGGGCCCCAAGCTTGTACTTGGATCTCTTGGTAGCCAAGCTCAAAACCCTGCATGCGTATAAAAAAAGGGGGAATGAGGTAGCCTATGTACGCTATGAAAGAGGCGCAGGCCTCAGGTTGCTCCCATCTTGCAAATATGGCCTTTCTGAGGCACAAGTGCGACACAAAACATTGAGTTGAGACCATCTTTTTACATCTAGCTCTTCCCAGCCTGGGAGGGCATAGCATGTTGTTGCTCGAAGCTTGCCCTGCTCTCTTCTAAGCCTAGTTCCTGCATAACTTGACCAGCTGTTGCCTGAAGCTTGTCTTGCTGTTCTTTGATGGCACGAAGAGGGTTACTTACCAATCGAGCCATCCGAGATAAACATCTCACGGAGCACGGCACGCCATCACGTTTCAAGATCGTGGGGTTGGTTGTAAACCCTGTGTTAGGAGGGGACGAAGGCAAAGGTGTGGATGCGTGTAAACGCTGCCTGAATTATAAGACTAATTTACACACACATACACAGTGTGTGTGTGTGTGGCACAACACAGTATGGGAAGAAGATAGTGGCATGCAGGAAGAAATTGAATCTGAACGTGCGCATGCGCACATAGGACAGGGTCAAGAGGTGACTTGATGTGACATGTGGGATGCTTCAAACAAGCCTTGTTCTCTGGTGATCTGTGCAAGCGTCTCCCAGGCGACCCACCATAGAAGATGCCCATCCTTGCCCACTTCTCATGCTCCTTAAAGCTGGCAGAATCCAAGAACATCCGCAATTTGGTGCTTCTTTCTTCCTCTAGGAATCCCTGCTCAGGTCCGTCCTCATCAGACATCTCGTCTTCCGTCCTCGCGAATGGTTGTGAAACCCTGCTTAAGCTATTGGTGATGACCAGCTGTGTCTGCTGCTGGCCGGCGAGCACAGTGACCGCTCTTCTCCTCTCTGTTGGCTGATGCTCCTTGCTACTTGTTGATGCCAAGCGAACAGAGGCATGGCTGCAAATATTGTGTAACTTCTGGTGATGCAAAGATGGTGTCCTGCCACTGAGGGCTGGGCATTGCCCGGGAGGGTAGGATTGTAACATCATTGACAGAGTGGCCTCATGCAAGTCGGAAACTTTTATCGAGACAAGGCTAGAATTGAGTTATCTAAAATCATAAAAAAATCACGTCTCCTTTCATTTCTGCTCTCCTGGTAGGTCTGACGTGGCGCCGTCCACGCTATGGATATTTTGGGTTTGTGTGAGCTCTAAAAAAAGCATTTATATGGTGATTAACTAGAGCCACGTGTACGTACCATGTCATTTAACTTAGGTGAATATTACAAGGCTTCCCCAAAACTCCAGTGTGTATGCTTTATGGAAGGCTACATTTGGTAATTTGTTGCAAGGTACATTTGTGTTAGGCTGTGATCTTGCCTCATTAGAACTCTGGTGTGTGTGCGTTTGTAGACGTGCCGCAATTGGATGTTTGTTGCCCAGGTGTATGTGTGTTCAGGCGTGGTGCAGCAGTATCATTGATACTCTCATCCGTGTTTCCCGATCTGGAACTCTAAATTTCAGAACGGCCCCGTGTCTCAAGTGGGAGGGGTTTCTTGCCCCTCAGGGCTTGCAAGGTTTACAAGGTTTTACAAATTAAGCCATCAGTCAAGAAGTGCGACTGCTAGGCTGCTCATGTGAAAAACTGTATTATAAAAGCCCTCAGGGCTTGAAGGACCACTGTCAAGGTCCTAGACCCCTGCTCCTATCACTTCTTTTCCATGGTGTATATGGCAGCTGGCATCTGTGTATGCCCGCTCTTTCTTTTTCTTTTCTTTTTCTCTTCTTTTTCTTTTCTCTTCTGTTTCTTTTCTCTTCTTTTCTTTTCTTTTCTTTTTCCTTTTCAAGAGGGGTTGTTCAATCAGTACGGTACTGTACAACCGTTATTAGTTTTGGATGATGTTCTTAGGGGTGTGCTGTTGGTCAGAGGGTAGTTCTTACTGAAATCGGCCTCCATGCCTGGGTGCCTGACGTTGAGAACTGGGTCAATGGCATTGACTCAAAGCTGTTGGTTGTTCTCTACCAGCGCGCTTCAGGGATGTCTTGTGCTAAGTCAGTGAACCGAGTTGGTTTTTTTCCCATTCAGCTGGCTTCTTGCCGCAGTACGCCCAGACAGCAATAATTTGTAGGCTCCAGGATTGGCGGGGAACATGATTTCCTTGCTGACCCTGTTCCAGGATTGGCGGGAAGCAGCATAATCAAAGGTTGTTAAAGGCTCCAGGATTGGCAGGTGAGTAGCATAATCATCACTTTCTGCCAACTTGAAGTCCTGTCATCTGTGATATGATTTATCATATCCCACTCAGTTGACAGGGTTGGCATGAACTCTGCTTAGTATTTGAAAGGACTGATTCACAACAGCTACTACTTCATAAGTAATGAAGCAGTACTGGAATATTGCATTACTGTAGCTACTAATAGTACCAGAAGTGATAAAAGGAGACCGGACACTCACGGTGGGCGGCTGGCATCATGGGTGCCACCATGTCAGGAGCATTGAGCAGAGATTCATTCTGTGCAGCACCATCTAAATGGGAAGGTTGGAAAGCTGGTGGAGAGCGGCTGAGAAGCGTCTGAAGCGTCTGAAAAGTTTCCAGCCACACACACGGTTACAACTACAAATTTTCAGCTGCTCTTCAGCCGGGACCTGAAATGCCTGACGCACTGAGGGTTGTTAAATGTATGTTTCCCAATGCGCAACAGAGGTGAGGGTAGGCAAAAAGGAGTTCAGAGTACGGATTGGTGCTCATTGGACCTCTCCGGCTTGGTAAGAACATGAAAGTTGCTGTCACAGCAACAACACAGTGAACTGTGCAAACAACTTCAAGGTGCCGAGACCACTCTCCACACAATCCTCCTGAGTGTGGGTGGGACTATCTATATTGCCCATACCCTGGATCAGCTCAAAAAACAAGGGATTGACCTGCAAAGGTCTACCTAACTTGCACGAAAGCTCCATGCCCACTCTGTGCAATATGTGCACAAACTTACCTCTACCAGAGGTGCCATTGAAAATGAAAACACTCATCATAACACTGGTTTCCTGGGGTCGCATGCTGCCAGGAATCCACCAGACCCACACTAGCTTCCCCCTTAACCTCTGGTGAGAAATACTCACGGCTTTTTCAGCCAACGTGTCTCCTTTTCCGTGGAGGTCAAATACCGTGAAAACACTAGGCCCAAGAATCAGCTGGAGACCCCCAAGCAACAGCACCGCGACCTCTGCCGCGATCTCTCAAGGGCCTCAGCTCAAGTCACCCTCCATACCATTCTGTTAGGTGTGGGAGGGGTCATCTACACCCCCCACAATCTGGAGCCTCTTAAAGAGCTTGGTCTTGACTCTCATACAGCCACCAGGCTTGCTCTGAAGCTTCATGCCCATTCCGTCCAGTATGCTTATAAACTTGCTAGCACCAGGCGCGCTCTTGAGAAGACTCCCCTCTACTCTCGTCACCAAGATCAGGCACGGGCTACTGCTAGTAACCCTCCTGATCCCCATTGACTTCTTCCTTTTGTTTCTCTTGGTGAAGGGGATACAAGGGTTACAAGGGTTACAAGGGTAAAAGGCCTCAGTTAAGACGTTTGACTGCTAGCCTGTTCATAAATACAAGGGGATGGTGAAGGGGATACACGGTGCCTCGACCCTAGGTATCCTCTTTTCCTCAATTGATGTGGGGAGTGTTTCCACTGCCTGCGTAGTTCTTCTTTTCTTTCTTTTCTTTCTTTCCTGAATTGATGTAGGGAGTGTTCTCACTGCCTACGTGTTATTTTCTTTTCTAGGCCTCGGCATCAGTTGGAGATGGTACAGCGGCAGCATGCAGATCTATGCAAGAATATAAATGGGAAAGCTGTCACGTTACATACCATCCTTCTGGGTGTCGGTGGAACCTGTTACAGTGAGCATACTCTTAATGGTTAGAATGTACCCTTTAACAGTTTAAACAACCGGGACTTGACCACCGACGTGCCATTAAACTTGCTTGCAAACTTCATGCCCATTCTGTTGGGTATGCCAACAAGCTTGTTACCACTGCAAGTAGGTGTGCTATTGAAAACAATAATACTTCTCACAATCATGTTTTGGGGCCGGGTGCTTCCAGTATCCCTCCAAATCCTCGTTAGCATCCCCTGTTTTGTAACTTCGTGGTGGAGGGGACACACGGCTCTTCTAAGCTAATGTGTCTCCTTTATTGATATAGGGGTGAGTTTCCTCTGCCTTCATAGTTTCTTGTGAGCTTCTTGGTAAGACCCTGGGGCCGCATACTTCCAGGAACCCACCAGACCCACACTAGCTTCCCTCTTACCCTCCGGTGAGGGAGACTCTGAGGGAGTCGGACTCACGGTTCTTTGAACCAATTTGTCTCCTTTTCCTTAAGTGATGTAGGGAGCGTTCTCGCTGCCTAAATATTTTTTTCTGTCCCTAGAAAACTTGCTAGCCAGGGAACTGTTCATTACAACACACAATCGGGATTTGATTACAGTCTTTTCAAGTTTCCTCTTCAACTAGCTTCATGACCGGGAAGTAGCCAACTCAGAGGGCTCTTTGAGCTCCTCTGCTGTTCTCAACTTTGCTGGAATGCCCTGGACCAGACACACACCAATGAACCTGACTTGAACACTGAAGGTCCCCCTGTGTAAAATCTAAATCTAAATCTGACTTGAACACCACAACTCATGAGGTCCGGGCAATCCTACTTGCAGTGCCCTCCCAGTCACGCAATGCAAGAGTCGGGATGCAAGCACTGGCGTCACACACAATGAGAGGGGGAGGAAGGAAGGAGCACACATAGAACCTACAACTGAAGACCTCCAACACACGTGAGGTGCCATTGCTGAACTTACGCTTGATGATACAATGAATTGGATGGTTAACAGAACAGAGGACGTGGTGTGTGCATGGATGAGAGAGATAACAATCATGTTGACGCTTGCCTGTACACAGAGAATGCTTTTACTCACATACAGCAGTGCTTCCCCTGCCACAGTGTGTGAAGAACACATATTATTCTACCTTGGCTGCGCGGTGCTCTGGTTCCAAGGCAAGAAAAAAAGAGTCAAAATACGCTGTTTCGTGAACAAGTCCTTGTTTCTAGCTGTGCTTGCTGCTGGGGTGTTGAAACGACTATGAAAGGGGAGCGCCTACGTGTTTTTACAATCTGCTTTTCAAGATGTTTTAATTAACAACTTACAGTCTAAGCCAGGCAAGTGCTGGTTCAAAGCTTTTCTAGCAGCAGGGCCCGCAGCAAGAGGGTGATGAACCAGACCATGTTCGATGTTCCTGACCCTCTCATTGTGCATGTGCTGCTCCCCCTTACGTCAATTTTATTTATACTTATTTGCCCCCTCGTTCTTGGCATGCTCAGTGTGACAGACCTTGCTTCTTCCTTAAGTTTCCACACAAACACACATATGTTGCTCTCCTCCCTTTTTTTTGTTGCAGTCGGTTGGTCCTGGCAAACTCCTGATGTTTATTTGCCGTTGCTTTGTCATACAAACACCAGTGGAAAATTTAGCCCTTGTTCTTGGCAAGTTTTTTTTTTGTACACTTACATGCATGGGCTACACAAACACTCATTTTATAATAGTCTTTCACATGAGCAGCCTAGCAGTCGCACTTCTTGACTGATGGCTTAATTTGTAAAACCTTGTAAACCTCTTCAACTAGATTAAAAAATTCAAATGAAGGAAGCATGTGAGAAAAACACACAAATACAAGGACCTTGCTGTAGGGTGCCTTTGTCGATTTGTCCATCGTCAGATGACTGAAAAGGAGGAGTTGTCTTCTCCCAGTAGTTCATTGTCTGACGCCAGTCCGTTGTTCCAATACTTAGAGCCAAAGGGAGCAAAAGCACGCACATCACGCGTGCACAGAGAGACAAGCCTCCCACCACAGCCTTCTGCTCAGATTGCCCGGATCCCTCTCTGCCCAGCATGAGGGCCACGCGCTATGACATGAGCATCGGGCTCATTTCTTAAG
Organism: Dunaliella primolecta; assembly: GCA_914767535.2. Taxonomy (NCBI): domain Eukaryota; kingdom Viridiplantae; phylum Chlorophyta; class Chlorophyceae; order Chlamydomonadales; family Dunaliellaceae; genus Dunaliella; species Dunaliella primolecta. Next base: position 18,025,413 of record OU611752.1, read on the forward strand.
CCTGCCACTCTTTTAACTTCCTAAAGAAGCCACCTCTGAAAATCTACTCCCACATGACCCTTCCACACACCCCTTCCCCTTACTCCAGGCTTGAGCAACCTAAAAGCCCACAGTCACGCAGCGCAGCACAGGGGCCACCTGCTCAAAGCGCACAGGGCCCTGCAGACGACCACACGGTGTAATTCAGGAGGGACATGTATAACAGTCCAGCGGCGCAGGCGTGCGTGTATGCGTGTGTGTGATTAATGCAAAGCGGATGTTACGCTGAATAAAGGTTGGTGAAGGAAAATGGCACATAAAAGCTTGCTAGGTCGCATTACATGGAATGTGGAGAAATAAAAGCGTGTGTGCAAGTCATGAAAAGCCTGCCACCATAACATCCAGCAGTTTGCAGAGCATGAGCTCAGGGGTGAACACTAGACCATTGGTCACATTTTAGGGGAGCTCCTGATCTCAGGGGTGAACACCAGGCAATTTGTCACATTTTAGGGGAGCTCCTGATCTCAGGGGTGAACACCAGGCAATTTGTCACATTTTAGGGGAGCTCCTGATCTCAGGGGTGAACACCAGGCAATTTGTCACATTTTAGGGGAGCTCCTGATCTCAGGGGTGAACACCAGGCAATTTGTCACATTTTAGGGGAGCTCCTGATCTCAGGGGTGAACACCAGGCAATTTGTCACATTTAAGGGGAGCTCCTGAGGCAAGAAGCTTAAAACTAATTCTTAAAGTTTCAATTGCCAAGCTATATATGCGCAGGAATCACACAAAAACTGCAAAAAATCTGCAAAATTCAAGTTTAAAATTGCCAAGTGCCAAGCTATGCATGCGCAGGAGTCTAGCGAAACAGCTCCAGAGGCGTGCACATATGACCAGATGAGGCTTGTTCAAAACACGCCAACATCCCCACCTGCGTCCTCTTGATCACCACAGGGCTGTTGAGCTCATTGCGTGGGAGTGTGATCAGGTCCTTCTCCACATTCCATCCGTGTGACTTTGTGCGCTCCTGAATCTGTGGTGTGTGTGTGTGTGTGTGTGATGGGCGGCAGAGGAACTGAGACAGTTGATTGCATTTCCTATGGGTGCACAAAGATTTCGAGAGGCAGCATATTATTTGCATTTTTAAAATCCATTAATGGTTGTAGAGGCTGCAGCGTGGAAGGCAACTTCACAAGAGTCAAGCTAAATGACATAAAGCTACTGTTGTGGCCAATACCTGCATTGCAGCATCTTCTCAAGGGCTTGCAAATTCAGTCAAAAATCATTTAAAAGGGGCAACTCTTGGTAATCAGGAAGGTAAAGTCTGCTTTCCCTGCTATGTTTTTCATTTGACAATTGCAAGCCAGAAAATCATTATGATTCTTTACGATCTTTGGGCTGCTGCCCGCCCTCTCATAGCACAGTGTGCAGGACAGGCAGCTGGCCCCGAGCTGCACGCTCTGCTTGCAAGCAAATACAAGCACTTGCAGCTGGGAATCCACATCACCGATATGTCTCCTAAGCAGGGTTCAGCATTGCGTTTTTTCCCTACCAAGCAGCTATTGGGAAAGATGCTAGCAAGCGTGAACGTTATGGACTGGAAAGATAAGCAGGAACATACTTCCTGGTATTAATAAATGAAATTCCCAGCTCAAGGGAGCAACAAAACAGCCTTTTGCACCATACTTAAAGAGTTTTCTGCAAATTCTCATTAGAGAACATTCTGTAGATTGAAATCAGGAGGCCGCAGGGCTCCCCGTGGGCTTGGGGCATGTGGGCAAAGCCTATGGCTTGAAAATAAAATAAAATCAAGGTTTTAGGAATGGGCATATTTGGGTGTAACATAAAAAGTAGGGTTTTTGAGAAACCAGCACTGATGCTTATCAATGTGGATGCACTTCCCTTATAACATGGTATAATTACAACATATGTCAACTCAACACAATCTTTATGGGAGAGCCTTTTCCTTGCGGATAAAATGATAACAAACCTAATTGTAAGCAAATAATGCATTTTGCTTTAAGGAATGGGGTCTATTAAGGTTGACGAGAGCATTGCCGAAATTTACTTACCCTTGGGGGTACCTTTCACTCGACATGCAATTAGGATAAATGGCTGTCCATTTAATCAGGGGTAACGTTATCTTTACATTACTCATGAAATTCCCCTGTATACCCATTCTCTGTTACCTTCATTTGGCAAGTTTTCAAGCAGGTATAGAGTTTCTCATGCTCAGAGAGTACATTCTTTCATCTGTGATCTCCACACAGTACACATGTTAACCAAACTCCCGCGCTATCTCCTCTTTTCCCTCCCTCCCTCCCTCCCTCACCCTTTCCCTTTCCTTCCCTCTCCTCTCCTCTCCCCCCCCTCCCTTCTCTCTCTCTCTCTCTCTCTCTCTCTCTCTCTCTCTTTCTCTCTCTTTTAAACAGGACATGCTTCCTATAATGCTTAGCTTGTGGGAAATGGGATAGGATTGCCATGCAATGAAGGATGGTCAGCAAGTGTCTGTGACCATCCTGCATGTTATGGCATGTTATGCAGTGAGAGAGGGGCGGCATCCATCGATACATCCATGTCCTTTTGCTGATGAGCAATGATAATGGACAGCTACACCTCGAGATACAAAGAGAATGGTCACTCACCAAAGCGTCCATGGCTTTGCTGTCTAGGTTCAGGGCGTCAGCAAGCACAGCCTTGCTGGTGCGTTGGAAGGTGATGCCAATTACATGCAGCACGTACTTGCGCACTGCATCTGCAAAACCAGGCACTACACGCACAGACAACAAGGCGCGCGCACACAAACACACACGCACCCAGAGAGGCAAGTCAGAGTAGAGTTTTGTTTTGTGGATGCGCGCCATATGGCGATGGTGATGCGCGCTATAGCAATCAACAACAAGGCGCATCTGAGGTGAGAGCGAGAGAGCGTACACAGAATGCATACTTGGAATACACGGCTGCAGGGTTCCAACTGACAACATCTCCGCAGTAGCAGGCATGAGGAGCCCATCAGCAGAGTGGTGTTGCTAATAATATAAAACAACTCAGGTGTACAGGTTGAGATGGCTTCACGTGACCAAAAGGGAGGAGAGGAGGGCAGCAGTAGGCAGGGAGGCACAGGTTGTTGCTGGGGGTACAAGGAGTCAAAAGCAACCCTGTGGTACATGCAGAATGAGGGGTGATCCCGAGAGGCCAGGACCAGTGGCTGCAGCTGCTGCTTCTGCTGCTGCTGTACACACTTCCGTGTACAAGCTTGCATGTGCATACATGTGTGTGTGTGTGCGTGTGCGTGCGCGCATGTATACAGGAATGTATGTTTCTGCTGCGCGCCCTTGTCACTCACCCATGGAGGCCACATCTTTGCAGTCCCCTGCTGTCATGGCCCAGAAGTCACTGAAGCGTGTGGTCTCTAAAGCTGTGGCTAGGGAGACCACCTTGGAGATAGTCTCGTCGTTCTGTTGAGGCATGAGCACATGCAAGGCAGGCAATTTTGCCTCTGTGACAGGGTCTGTGTGTGCGCATAAATGCATACAAGTAGAAACGCAAACATGTGTGACGCATCACTGCATGCAAATTTGGTGTGTGCAAGAGTGCTCATGTTCCAGCGATTTGTACTTGTGGCAGAGAGAAGGTGCTTCAAAACATCTCGACGCATGAATACAACCAGCATTGATGTCAAGAATGTTGATTATTGTGCCCTTCCCCATATCCAATGGCCTCCTACACCACAGGCACACAAGCTGACACCCTTCATGGTAAAAGTTCACACGCACAAGCACACACATATGTGCGCAATCAGCCCAAATCACCATCCAAGCCCCTTGGGCAACCAACGGTAACCCCCATCTCCACATTCAGGCAGCCAGGCTTTGCAAATTTCTGGGGGCCCCACCTGGTGCAGCCGCTCAGGCACGAGGTGGAGGCAGACCTTAAAGTCTGAGCTAGGCAGTTGCATGATGCTGAGCAGCAGGACCTTGGCCAGCACCTTGACATCGATGGCCGAGGGCTGTGTGCATTCATTTGCGCGCATGGCATGAAAAAGGATGTTGCTCAGTGTTGCTCAGGATGTGGCATGGAAAAGGATGTTGCTCTGTGTTGCTATGTGCAGTGCTGGCATCAACATGCCAAAATGCTGACATCATGCAGGCACCTTGCGCGCATGCAGCACACATACCTGAAACTGGTAAAATCTGAGGAGAGCAAGGTTGGCGTCCAAATCATATGTGCCCTGTTTTACCTGCATGAGTGGTATGGTTTCAAAGGGATGCACCATGGTCATGTACCCGAACGTCAATGAAACTGAAAGGAGGCTGGATGGGACTCTGACTGCACGGACTGGCAACATGTTGCCATGCAGTTATAGTACCTGCTCATCCACTCCAGCAACTAGCTGAGGTAGGATCTCAATGCTGTACTTTTGTGTTGGGAGCATTGCTGAGGTATGACCTTACGGCTGGCAGTGGACAAGAGGGAAATAAAAATCTTATTTAACCCAAAAAAAGTTTCAATTCAAACATGCAAAGGTGTAGTAAAAATCTACTGGTACAGTCTGTGTAAGTATACTTTACAAGCCGAAACGACGAGCATAATCAACTACTCATGTAACACGAAAACAATTCCCGTCTGCAATTTTCTTAATGCATACCTTAGAGGGCGAACGAGGCAAGGCCTCTGGCCACTGGACCCAATTCATGAGAAGGTAAGTAACTTAAACATTTGTGCACACACAAAAACATGCATGCGCGCACAAGCACATGCACACACACACTCACACGCACACGCACATGCACACATGCACACACACACACACACACACACACACACACACACACACACACACACACACACACACACGCACACACGCACACGCGCACGCACACGCACACACACATACACACACACACACACACGCACACACACACACACACACACACACACACACACACACACACACACACACACACACACACACGCACACACACGCACACACGCACACACGCACACACAACACACACAGACACGCACATGCACACACTAAACACAGACACACACACGCACATGCACGCACGCACGTATACACGCACACACGCAATATATTTTACATGTAGGTCTCCTTGAGATGCAGTTGCAGCTCTTGGTAGCTACTCTGTGGCAATGAGTGAAGTAGTCGGAGGAGTTTCGAGGAGGCGGCCTGCCTCGACACCTGTCAATTATGAGGAGCAGGCAGAGCCTTACATGCGAAAGGGAAACAGAAAGCACGATAAGGAGAGGTGGAGAGACATCAAGCTGGAAAACAGGTGAGTTCTAAAAGTCTACTTGATGGAGGTTTCTATTTTGACGTACAGAAGCATAGGGGTCCATCTGAGGCCTGAAATTGCCTGCTTTTTGCATGCTCCCTACACAGATGCCCCATGGTTTGCTGTTGTCAAGCTTGGGTTCCTTTGTCTGTTGCCACCAAAGTTTTAACCAGCAAGTTGTGGGGCACATGCCTAACAAGCCGTGGCGTGAACCCAACTTTTTGGCCACCAAATATTTGTACCCGATCACCCACTGCACCAAATTGGGTGATTTCAGTGATATGGAGTCCTTGTTCTGAAACTTATCATTGAAACAAAAATAAAAAATGACAAGACCTAGTGATTGGTGAGGTACAAGCTTCAGCCATTTCCCTTCAAGTAAATCCAGCACCAAAAGTGCCAAAAAGGTCAAGTCTTGACCTCCTTCTTTCCTTTTTTTAATATGCAGGATGTTGGCTTAGTATGCAAGTTACAGAAACAACTTTTTGATGAGAATGACATTTGGTCTCAGGGTGGAGCTATGGGCCATTTCTGGGTGATCTGAGGCCAGGAGGGTGATCTGAAGCTGAGAGGGTGATCTGGGGTCCTCCGACATTCATCATTTTTTGTTGAACATGATATTTTATGGAATTAAAATGGTTGGCGTGGTTAATTTTAGAAACGTGACGAACAGCATGTCTGACAATATAGGCCAGTTGGCCCCCTCTTGTATAGAAGCACTGAGCGCAAACACACACACACACACACACACACTCACCAAACACACACAAACACACACACACACTCACCAAACACACACACACACACACACTCACCAAACACACACAAACACACACACACACACACTAAACATGCACACACCACACACGCGCACACACACACACGCATACACACCACACACGCGCACACACACACACACACACATACACACACACACACACACAAAACACGCGCACACATACTTCCACACACACAAACACACACTAAACACGCGCAAACACACACACACACAAACACACACACGCTGTTCCAGGGTCATTCAGGCCAAGCTGACGCGCATCCAGCACGAGCCCCCCGCAGTCTTCCATGCGCCAAAGAGCCATACATCTTTAAAGCCACCCTCTAAATCAGCAGAGCCGCAGGTCCCAGGCAGCAGCACCAAGCCTAAGGCGCCGCCATCCACAATGCCGTGCCACCCATACCACGTGGACGTACCACCATGGCCTCCGTGAGTGTGTGTGTGTGTCAAATGTGCTTCTTTGAATGGGAGATGTCTTGTGAAGGTTAATGATTTGCTGCACAGTGCTGTGTGCAAGCATGCAGTACTCCTGCTTAGCACTGTTGCTGTGCGGTCCTTTCAAAATGTTCTGCACAAGAGGGGAAGAGCAAAAGGCTGTGCGCACAGCGTTTCCAGGCCTGCAGTAGCATGAGGCGTGTGTGTTGCCTGCACTTACTATTAGGACTTTGATGCATTGAATGGCCATGCACAGCTAAATGGAAGTTTCAACTTTGTTGGTGCGCTTTGTGTGCGCTTGACCTAGGAGGAGGAGTGAGAGCTTTGCCATCAGCCAGCAAAGGCACCAGCGGGATGTGGACAAGGTGGGGAAGAGGGCGCGCAAGGAAGACCATATGTATTTCTTCATTACAGTCTCCATAAATATGAGTGTTGTATTGTTCTAGCCTTCACGTCTGGTTAAGGTTAAGATTTAGAGTTAGGAATAGGTGGGCAAGGTGAGGCCACTCAGGAGGTGGAAAGGCAGGCAGCATGATATGCTTTTACCTCTGGTGGCAATGCTTGGCAAGGACAAGCACAGCCAAACCAAATGGTGCACCATGTATGCGTACGTGCTAGGCTGCTGTTAACCATGGCGCATAGCAGTATTCTTATTTGATGGATGCAAGCAGAGTGCAGATGTATGCTGTTGGTTTGCAAGGCCTGGCCATGCAGCTTGGGTCCACAGATACAGACATGGCCTGGCAATTCGTTAACTTGCATTTTAAAGGCGGTGGACGGGCTGAACTGCAAAGCAGAGGCTTATTCACGCACTGTTTCTTCCAGAATCAGGTTGGCAATACCACTACTCAACTGCAACCTCAGAAGGAAGAGCAGGGGCTCAAGCCTCGCAGCATGCTTGTATGTAAGCATAAGCGTAAACATGTTTTTTGCAAATTTGTTGTGCTCTTCTGCTCACACCTTTCCCCCTTGTCTTTTTTCACATGTCCCCTAAAACAAAATTGCAGGCATGTGCCCTCGTGCCCTCACTAGCTCATTTGCACGCCCGCCCGCACACGCACGCGCGCGCGTGCACACACACACATATGCACACACATGTACACACACACGCTACACTGTGGCATGTAGGGTAACACGCTGATGTTCCAGAAGCTGGCTGAGGTGTATGGCAGCAGGCGACCCCGCAGCATTCTCAACCCTGGCGGCGTGTACCAGATTGTAGGTGTGCTATGTATCGTAAAACAGCCCCTCTTTAATGCCTGGCTTTGTCAGTAATTTGTGCTTCGTTGCCCCAGATGTTGACTCACTTGGCTTACTTTATAGCGTGCCCGCTTAGAATATGTGCCCCTCCTCTAACAACCAGCGACCTCCCAACCAGTGCCTGGTCCCCCGGCCTCGTTGAGACTGGTTACTTGCTACTGCTAGAGGTATCCTTGCTTGTCCCTATCAAGCAGAAAGACCTCCTTTGTAAACTCCCCTTTCAGGGTGCCCCCTCTCTTCTCTCACTTCCAGCCACCCACAGCCTTGCCACTCTCTCCTTCCTACCGCTGTCCAGACTGGCCCATCCTTTGCACTTACTCACTGCCAGTCACCCACCAATTTGCTTGCTCCTACCGTTTGCAGGATGACCATGCTCCGCGCGCTTCTGTCGATCTGGAGGTGGCATGGGCGGAGCGCACGGCCTTCTACCTGCCCTCTAAAACCACCCACAACAACCCTCTGGACCCCACCTATGCACATGCCCGCTACGCAGCACCTGACAGGTTTGTTTTGCCCCCCATAACCTCCCTTTGTGTGTGTGAGTGTGTGTACGTGTGTGTGTGTGTGTGTGTGTGTGTGTGTGTGTAAGGAGATGTATTTTCAGGTGGCGTTGCACTGCACAGGCAGGAGGTCAACTTCTTTTGTGCAAAAGTAGCTCCCCTTTGTATTCCAAAAGCAATCAAAGGGTCCTTCGCTTGAGCACAAATAGTCCTGTTCACACACACACACACACACACGCATACACACACATATGCACACATACGCACACATACACACAATGCACGCACCTCCAGGCCCGCTGACCGTGTGCTGGCCGCCCTTGGCATCCTTCCCGGTCCACAAGCCTCCCCACCCAATAGCCAATCAGGCCCCCTCCCGACCTCCCCTGCCGCCCGCTCTCAAACCCCCAACTCCAGCAGCGCACGTGCGCGGCGTGCACGCCATGCGCTCAGTGCGCAGAGGCCCCCTCGGCCATGTGATCTGGATCTGAGCTTGGAGCTTGGAGGGGAAGCCCAGGCAGCGCTGCTGTCGAGTTGGCAGGCTGGGATGAAGGACTCCAGGAGAGAAGGCAGCAGCGAGCTTGGCTCAGGAAAGGGAACCTTGCATTCTCAAACCAGTGCTATTGATGGTGACCCCCTCATGGGGAACCTAGGGCCAGTGCCAGGGTATGCGCATCCTGCAGCTGTTCGCGATGAGTCAATGGTTGAGGGGAAGGAGGTGTCCTATTCGCACATGGAAAGGGTGGAGCCCCCGGGGTCTCCCCAGGCGGGTTTTACTCCTGAGGCTTCCAGTCAAGGTCCTATGTGCAGTGCATCAGAGGAGCCGATGCCGTGTGCATCGCCTGAGCCTGAGGACCTCCCGTCAGACTCGGACCCGCCAGGTGTGTGTGTGTGTGTGTGTGTGTGTGTGTGTGTGTGTGTGTGCGTGCATCTTAATCTTCTTGTTGGGATGAACGATCGCATTGACAAGAGGCCATGCATGAAAGAAAGCCAGTGCCTGTAATCACTGCTCAAGTCTTTCGTCCTCAGCTGCTTTCTGCTGGACAGCAGCACTGGGATGACAAGGACACTGGTATTCTGATCATGCCCCTCCAAGGATTTATCCTTTTGCAGTGCACTGTACATGAAGTGTGGTTTTGAGTTTGACCATGCCCTTTTCCATCTTTGTGGCTGCGTATCTGCAGTACAAAAGTAGCGGCAGCATTTGCAGTGTTGGTGCTGGTTTGATGTCGACAATTAAAGCTTGATCCTTGCCCCTCAATTTGCCTTCCATGAAGGAAACGCATGGTCAACTTATTACTCTGATGCTCAAAAGCTGGGCCATGGGCGTTAGCAGAGTGCCTTTTTTTTATACAGTGCTTGACTAGTTGGTTGAATGAAATAGGGGGTCAAGGCATACTGATTTGGGCAAGAGCCTCTCTCCACGACCCCGTGCTCTTCACTGAAATGCCCTGACTTCATTGTCGAGGCATTACTGCTTGGGAAAACGGATCCCCTATTTGAGTCCATGCTCTCCACTTAAATTTGCCCAGCCTGCTGATCCCACAGCCCCTGGAGTCTAATTTAGTGCAAGTGTCTTGTGCAACTTACTATTTTGCTTGTTATGCAGGTTGCTGACCAGCTTCCGTGGGGCTGCCATCAGCTCCACTCTAAAATCATACGTCTTTCAGGGCAAGAGTGAAGCTCACTGCTCACTCAATCTTGATACCCTTGAATTGCGTCAAAGCAAACGCCCTTCAACTGTTGGCTTGCTGCGTGTTCAGAGGGCTGGCCTGGGGGCCCAAAGCACGGCTCAGGCTCAACAAGGGCACCCTCAATGTCCGAGCCCCCTCCTCGCCACCCCAAAAACCCCAGCAAAGATAGCACCATGAAAGGCCCCTCCTGCCGTGGCTACTACGCATCAAAGGTGAGCAGCAGTGAGGGCTAGGAATCTCATATCCGAGGTGTCCCTCTGATGTTATGGTTTCTATGGGATTCTTTTGAACTCTGCATGAGCCACCATTAAGGGTCTGTGACACACTGCTGGCCCCATGCTGCCTTTTCCTGAAGGAATGATGCCAGCCCCTCCAACAGCCGTGCTAGTACAAAAGCCTGGAATTGGTGACACACGCATGTTCTGCAATACTCAGACAGCTGTGGAGCGAGGGAGGAAAATAAGAGAGCCAAAGATAGCAAGGATTTCAGGAATGCAGGGCAGGATGCAAACCCGGGTTCAAAGAGCACTGCCCACGCGCACTGTCTCCATTTTTGCTTGCCATCGTTTGCAAGCGTGCATTTAATGAGCACAGAGCAGCGAGCTTGAAGGGTCATTTATGCTGTCATTGAGGCCTTGAGGAGATCCTCTGTGACCTTATGGAGTTTTATGTGCCCTTGTGGGGTCGTTCGTGCTGCCATGGAGGCCCTAAGGAGAAGCCTCAGAAAAAGCTGAAGACTGAAGGGGTACTTTAGGAAAAAGAAAAAACTTCCGCCAGGTCAGTGTTACATTCCCCTACACCACCCATTAGGTCATTGTTACACTCCCCTTCATTAATATGGGAACATGGGAACAGATATGTGGAGGAAAAGGCATGGCTGGAATTGAACGATTCAGTCCCGCATGCCCTAGAGGTGTGCATGATTGCGTCAATGCCCCTACAGAGCCCTCTGTAGAGTTTTCTTGGTAGAAGGAAAGGCCATGGATGAACATGTTCTTGATATGAGGCTATACATACCCTCACCCTCATCACCCCTGGTGCTCTCCATTGCTGAGCACAAGGGATGAAGGGCACACCTTTATTTTTTGGGGCCTAAGATGTCGTCCGCTTACCTATTTGCCAAGCACCACAATTCGTGTTCAAGGTTCACTCAATTTGCAATGTAAACGCATGCCACAAAATCTACCTTGGAATACCCCCCATCGAAAGCCGTGCCCCTGCGCCTTCTTGCCATGCTGCAGGTCGAGCCTTCCTCTTTCAATCCCTGAATCAAACAGTTGAGCCAATATTGCAATTTGAGGCACTAGATACAAAGTTTGCAACAGCTGCATTCCCGTTCTGCTGCGCATGTCTTTGTGAGGCGCCTCTCCAGGTCAAAAGCGCATTCAAAAGGTGTTGAACACATAAACTGGTGCAGGCGTGTTCATCACTTCAGCACCACCTGGAACCTGTGGTATTTTCCCCCAGTTTTTGCGTTTCCTTGCCTTGCATCCCACCAGAGCGGTGGCCACGTTGTGCCCATGATGAGGTCACACCCTTCGCATTTTATACCTGGCCATCTATTGCTCATTTCCTGCTGTGCTTCTCACCAGGATGACTGCCGCTCTGTGCCCATGGGCCCAGACCCACTGCAATAGCCTTACATGCACCCACTACCTTTGTCCTACTTTGCATCCCACCAGGGGGAATGCAACACTGTGCGCTACCGCCTAGACCCACTGCAATTGCCTAGCATGCACCCACCGCCTTTGTCCTACTTTGTGTCGCACCAGGGGTACTGCCAATGTGCAGTTCACCTTATATAAACTTACCACATTTTCCCTGATCCCCACCAGGGCGGCTGCCATTCTGTGCCTAAGAGCCTGGGCTTGGCCCAGTGTGCCGGCTGCGGTGTGCGTAGCTTCTACATGGCCGGCGGAGTCAGGCTGTCCCCTTGTGCGCGCGGCTGCAATCAGGTATGTGTGTGGGGACAAGCTGTCTCCTTGTGTGCGTGATTGTGACTAGTTGCGCGCAGTTCCTGCATGGCTGGAAGAATCAGGCTGTCCCTAATGCGCGCGGCTGCAACCAGGTGTGTGTGTGTGTGTGTGTGTGTGTGTGTGTGTGTGTGTGTGTGTGTGTGTGTGTGTGTGTGTTGGGGGGCCATTGGGCTGGGCGTGGGGGAGTGTGCCGAAAATGCAGAAAGGGCTCTGGGGATTGAGGAAGGAGGCAACGCTTGTGTCAGAGAGGGTAAGAGCCTTGTCCTGTCCTACCATAGGACACAAACAGAGCAGGCCATGGGCGCCAGAGGTGCACCCTATGCCTCAAGCATGTCTTTGTACCATTTGTAGTGTATCATACCCACATGCGTTTGCATAGCTCTCTCACACCACACGTGTGTGCCACACCACACCTCATCACATGTGTGCCACACCGCACCACATCACATCATACCACATCACATCACGCCACATCACGTCACATGTGTGTGCCACACAACACACCGCAGGCATCACTCCAATATGTGTATAAACGCGCTTGCTCTGGTTGCAGCTCCACACTACACTGCAAGCATCACCTTGATATATAGATGCACCTGCTTTGGTTGCAGCTGCACGTGCTGCTTTGAAAAAGAGCCCCATATCAAGCTGACCAATGCAAACTGGACTTGGGATTATGTGCTGGTCATGCTTTAAATGTTGCTCCTTTTTGATTTGGCCCGTCACGACGACCTTAGCCCTTCCACAGCCTCAAACGAAGCAATGGCGCTGTGCTCATCACTGCAGGTGTGCTCATGTGCACAGTGCTGACAAATTATGAACTCATGACATTCAGCTGTCCTGCAATATTCATTGTGTCAGGCACGCTCAATTCTAGTTTGTCCACATTTTTCAAAGCACTGCAGGGCAGTTACGTGGTGTGCCCCTGAAAGCACCTTGGAAGCTGCATTCACCAAACATTCCACTTCTTTTTCTACAGTTGCGGGTGCTGTATTGTGGATTTGCTGGAATGGACCATTGCCAACGCGTGCGCGCGCACACGCGCACACACACACATACACACACACAAACACACACACGCATGCGCACAAACACACACACAGTGTGTTTGCAGGCAAGCAGGTTTTAGATGCTTGTGTGTGCAGGTCTTTTACTGCAGTGAAACGTGCGCACGCGTGGACTGGCCCATGCACGGGCCTTACTGCAAGTGGGTCACAAATGGGCAGTGGATGCAGCCAGGGTGCCGCACAAGCCAGCAGCTGTGGGTCGCAAATGGTGCGTTGGTGCAATCGCATGAGATATTGAATTAGCAGCTGTGGATCGCAAATGGTGGATGGTGGGGTGATCCTTGCGAGACAGAATTTGCAGCTTTGGGTTACAGTCACAAGTGGGTGGTAGGATGGCCGGGATGAGATACAGAAGTATCAGGCATGGGTCGCAGATGGTGAGGCTGGGTGATCAGCATGAGACATTAAAGTAGCAGTTGTGGGTCGCATATGGCGGGTGGTGGATGACAGATGAAAAGTGCGGAATTTTCACAAAAATTGTGCGCTGGGCAATGTGTTAGTCACACTGAGGCGTGGAAAAAAAGGATAGGATGAGTTAAGCACTAAACTGGGAATCCTTGTTTATCTGTGCGGGACTAGATGTCTGATGTTCAATCTTAGTTGAGCAACAGACATTATTGCAGCAAAAGTGGGGTCAGGGTGTTCTTTTAAAGCTGGGGACGAACGCCATTCTTACAAGGTGGAGAGGACTTACGGTTCCTTTAAGACAATGTGTCTCTTTTCCTGAAGTGATGTAGGTGGAGAGCTTCCTTTGCCCACGCAGTTTTGTTTTCTTTCTTGCATAGCACACGCTGCTGCCTGGCAAGGCGAAGAAGCTACAATCTTTCTCCTTCTTGTTTAAGCGCACTTTTGAGGCAAACCTGCTGCTCAAACTCCCTCATCTACTACACAACACCACAGCTGATCTCCCCAGAACATTTACTGGTCTGTCCAGGAGAAGCAAGGGTGATGCGCATCCCTATCTGTCAAAAGAGCCGCAACAATTCAGATCTCACACATGTGCATATTTGCGCTTGCACGTGCACGTTAACACACACACACACACACACACACACACACTCAAGACACACACACACACACTCAAGACACACACACACACACACACATACACACACCTGGTAGTGCTCACACCAGTGAGCACCGGTGTGTGACAGTAGGTGCACAAGCAGCATGGATGATGATCCTGCCTCCTACTTGGAGATGCTGCCTTATCCCCAAAACATCTCACATGGCTGCATATGTGTGGCTGCTTGCAGCTTTCACTTTTAGGGCAAAGACCATAGCGTCGGACAGGTAATCAGCCTCAGTTGTCGCACAAACTTGGACAGTCTACACAACGTGCAATAACAGTGTCAAAACGCACGCTGTGCTTGTGTGTGTATGCAAGTATTTCGAGCTGTGTATGTGGTTGTGGACATAGAATGTTCTCCAAGAAAAACACTGTACCTCCACCCTCCAAACATGGCTGTCTGTAGCTTCTTTGGCAGCCGGGCGTGCACTTCTGAAAAAGAAAGCTTGGTCCGCCAGGAGCAGGGAGAGCCTCGCCAGAGAATTGGATGATGAGGAACAATTTGAGAAGGTGTGGCATGAGGAATTCTTAGTCAGTGAGGCTGGACACTGATGAAGGAGCTGAGGTGGCGCGGCATGAGCTTTGACCAGGCCTCTTGCAACTTTCACGCTTCCTGGCATGCAAGTCAAAGGCCCCCCATTGCATGCATTGTTTTTTGGCCTTGGCCCTTAACTCCTTGGAGACGTCACGAGTGCCACGTGGCTTTGGAATCGTGAACAAATCTGTCTTCGTGAAAGGTTTTACTTTGCCATGGGGGCTCCCAGGGCCAGCGGACAAAATACACGTGTGGTAACATGTGGATGAGGATCTAGCATAAACAAGTTTCAGATATTTCTGTTGCTTAGCTCACAGCCATAATGATGGGATCCTACAAGGAGCTCTAGGGGGACAGCGCTGCTTGCATTTCCGTTTTCCCTTTTCCTTTATTTCCTGTGTTGTGGCAACGCTGGGCTGTCCTAGGACAAGAACATGTGTCTGGCAAGGGGACATGGTGTGATACCTGGCGGTGGGGATCAAAGGTTGAAATGTGCTACTTTTTCAACGGATTAAGAGTGCTGTACAAGTCCACTCTGGGCTCATACTTGTTCTGTATTGCTTCAAATGATACGTAGTGTCCAACCAAAAACAACCTTCTGCTTCCAGTCTGTTGGCAGAGCAACGCTCTGCGGGGTGGTTTGCGCACCTCTGCCAATGTGCTTTGTAATGTGCATGCATGCATGCATGCAGGTAGTGCAAGCAGCGCGGGCAAGGGAGATAGCTGCAGAGAAGAAGCAGGCGCATGTGGAGTACCTAGCTTACCATGGCATGGATGGCCCCCGGCCGTGCATGTACATGGGAGGCAAGCCAATCTGATGTGCTGCTTGCTTTGTGAACTCAATGACTTGCCATGATGATTCTATATGCCACTTAATGACTTGTTTCTGTCAACAACTCGTTCATGCATGCGTGCTATTTGGCTTGCTTATTTTGATTTTGGGCTCTGCCAAGCCGACCTAATGATTTTCATGGATCTTTGATAGGAGTTTGCCTTGCAGGTTTGGAAGCGCCCCAGAGTTCATTTATTTGTCCGTCTGTTCTTACAGATAGGCAAAGTAAAGTAGTTCTACTTTTAAGTTCAAGTGCATTGCCAAACTAAGTTTTGGGTATTGCTTCTGGCGCATGTCAGATGGCTTTATGAAAAGACAGGCTTTGGGGCTTTAGATGTGTATGGGAGCAGTTTAAGTTAATGAAAGGGTCGCATAACTCTATGCCATAGAGATGCCATGATGCCAGCAAGTGTATTCTGACCAGACAGTGCTAGGCTCAACACATAGTTCACGTTGCTGTATCCGTCTACAAGGGCAGCCGAGCAGAAACATTGAGGCCTGTAACGACCTGGCCCGTCCACAAGGGCAGCTGAGCAGAAACCTTGAGGCCTGTAAAGACCTGGCCAAAAAATGCTCAAGAAAGGAAAGATAAATTACGTAGTCAGAGGGAAATCTCCCTACATCAATTAAGGAAAAGGAGGTTCATTGGCTCAAAAGAGCCGTGAGACCCCTCAGGGAGGCTCCAACTCACAGGATTTGGAACGGATAATGAATCTTGTTCAACAAAGTTTGCTCCTGGGTGCTGGTGGCACGCACTATGCTGAGCACACCCTCAACCAGTTTTAACAACCGGGGCTGGACCATCAACGTGCCATTGAGTTTGTCTGCAAGCTTTATGCCCAACCGGCCCTAGGTTTCCTCTTTTGCCCTAGGTTTCCTCTTTTGCTTAGAAATGGAAAAAAAGGGGTTGCATAACATGAGTATGGCATGGTTATTCAAGAAACATTTTGAACAACTTCCTAGGGTTACAAGGGGGGCTGGCCTACAGCCCGAGACTCTGGCTGATCGGCTGCTGGTAAAACATTCTCATCCAGCATCAAAAGAAAAGAAAAGAAAAAACTACGTAGGCAGAGAAAACTCTCCCTACATCAATTAAGGAAAGAGAGACACATTGGCTCAAAGAGCCGTGAGTCTCCCTCACCAGAAGATGAGAGTAGAGTTAATGTGGATCAGGTGGGTTTCTGGCGGCACGCTGCTCAAGGGCACCAGTGTTATGATGAGTGTTTTTATATTCAATGGCACGTCTGGTAGAGGTGAGTTTGTGCGCAAATTGTACAGAATGGGCATGGAGTTTTCTTGCAAGTGTTTCAGATCTCTGTGAGTCGATCCCTAATTTTTTGAATTGATCAAGGGTATGGGCAGTGTAGATAGTCCCACCCACACCTAGGAGGATTGTGTGGATGGTAATCTCTGCAGCTTGGAGTTGTTTGCACAGTTCACTGTGTTGTTGCTGTGAGGCTTGTAGCTGGGCACCAGGCCTCGTATCTTCACAGTATTTGATTTCTATTAAGTGAATATGACGGGCTGGAGTTGTACTACTCCCCATACTGCGCAATACCCGGTTTGAAGGTGAAGTGGGTGGTCTGTTTGGGTTGGTTAGGTGAGGAGTAACCAAGATTGCATCAGGGCGGCTGGAGTTGCGTCTGGTTTGCATAGAAACCGTAGGTTTGAAGAGGTTGGGAGGTACAGCTCGATTAGAGACTTGCTCAGGGAGTTGCAGGTCGTGCTGGGCCAAACGGCTTGTGTTGCCCGCATCCAACTGCACAAGATTGGCCCCATATGAGCCTTCACTGACCAGTTTCAAAATCATCCTGCAAGCAATATTGTGACGCTCAGTTACCATGTTACGAATGACAGGACATTGGCAGCCAGATAGGATGTGGAGAGCGCTATCCATGTGATGGCAATCAGGTAGGGGGCATATCAGGCTAGTGGATCTTTTATATCGGACCGCATGTTTCTGATTGTAGAGGGTGCCTGTGCGGTATTGGAAGACAGTGCGTTTCATTCGAGTTGAGAGACCGGGCATGTTCCAAAAGGCATTGCTAATGTTCTTGTTTACGTGAGGTAGCAAGCTCTGGTAGTAAGTGAAGTAGCCTGTATTCTTGTTAGCATAGCCCAGCTTGTGCTTAGCATGCATGTGGGATTTCAGAGCATTTTTAAGGTCTGGGAGGTAGCACAGACGGGGAGTAGAAGGGAGGGAATGAGTTGGCCTAGGATCTGCCTTTTCACTAGCTAGCCAGGTTGTATTGTGGAACGGATTTCCTCCTGGGCCAGCGCTAGGGAGACCAGTATCAGTTAGGTTGCCATCTTTGAGGGAGGCCTGGTACTTAGCAACCTGATCTGCACATTCATTCCCAGCTATTCCAGCATGAGACTTGACCTTGTAGAAAAATATGTGTTCTTGAGAGGCTCGGGCAAGGTTTGAAATCTTTTTCAGAACATCTCCTTGCACATGATGTCTATGTTTCTCAGGGTACAGGATCTGCTTTCTAAGTTGGTGAAGTGAGCTGAGGCTATCTGTGGCAATATGTGTATAATCATGAGTGAGCGCAGCAGCAATGGCAGCCAGCTCAGCTCTTCCTATGGTATTGGTAATACCATCGCCATTAGGTTCAACTAGATTTCGTGAGTCACTCATAGGATGGTACACTCCTGCCCCTATGACTGTCTTGCTTTTCTGGACCTGGCAGCTGCCGTCTGTGTAGGCCCAAGACCTCCAATCTGCGACTTTAAGCTGAAGGTTGGGATGGGACTGACAAGGAGC
Source organism: Dunaliella primolecta (assembly GCA_914767535.2). NCBI lineage: Eukaryota > Viridiplantae > Chlorophyta > Chlorophyceae > Chlamydomonadales > Dunaliellaceae > Dunaliella > Dunaliella primolecta. The sequence continues at coordinate 18,043,625 of OU611752.1, forward strand.
ATCAACAGTCATGTCTGAGGTGGATCTTTGGGGGCCCTTGGAAATCTGTTTCATGTCTAAGGGTAACTTTTCACATTTTCTTATCCCGGGCATCACTTTATGCCTTGTATTCTGGATGGGGTCGTTACTAACATTTCTGATACATTTTTTCATTCTGATGGCTTTGGCTAAATCCTGAAGCCAGGTACTGTTTTGGTTATTCAAGTGGACTCTTGCAGCCGTGTTCCAGACTGCAATAATTTGTAAGTCCCAGGTATGCTTGGGTAGGGCAGTTTCCTGGCTGACCCAGGATTGGGGTTTGTCATAGGTAAGTTCGTTTCTTGGAATGGTCCCTAGCTTGTAGCAAAGGTGTGGGTAAGCATTGAGGAGTTGTGAGTAGGGATTGGTTATCATATGCCCGCCACTTGCTGGCAGAAGCATGAAGGTGGCTGTAGCCTCTGTGTTAAGGATGGCGGAGTAGATAGCATGCCGTAGTGTTAGTTTCATGGACTTCTCATCGTAGATGGGATGGCAGATAGACATCCCAGAAAATCTGGAGGAGAGAGAATTGTAGTGGGCACCAAACAAAATGTCACGGGGATCAGAACTCCAGTAGTCATGGTAGTGAGCGTTATAGTCCAGGGGAGAGGCCATTTTCTCTTGGGTGACATGTGCCCATTTTTGGAAGGCAGAGTGAATGTGAGGTGAGAGGGTCCGTGAGAAGGAATCTTTAATCTTCTTGCTTTGATACTTGTCTTCCAATGTGGTTTTGCGGGCTAGGAGCCCCTGTATCTCAGATGCAAAGCTTGCTGGTGGGGGGCAGATGCCATCATGCAGACCTTCTGCTTTGGACCTGTGGAATGCTTTGAAAAGGACGTCAAAGCGTTGAGGGGTTATCATCCCGACGCATTTGCCATCTGTATTATAGATACAAGCCATTCTTGATTTGTAGATTTCAGGGAGGGTGAGGGTGGGTGGGATAGGTGGTGTGGGGCTTTCAGGCGTTTCTGTTGGGGGATGATTTGAAGAAGGTTCAGGATTGTGTTTGACAAGATCTATCTCTTGGACCCAGAACTCACAGGTGCCAGTGGATTTGATGTCCGTTTGCGGATTGGTAGGGTGTATGTCAAAGATGATTTTGTTGCAAAATTCTATGTCTAATTTCTGGCTCCAGGTGCTGTTTGTATCAGATTTGTTGAACCCTTGCCTCTCTAGGTTGGAGAGACTGGAGTCTGCTGTGGGTAGGAGAAGGTTGGGTTTGCTTAGCTGAGATTCAAACTCATTTACGTGTTGGTCAAAAATGGGCCAGCTAGCTTTTAACCCTTCTGGCTCCCATGATGGTAACCAAAAAATCTTAAGGAGTTCTTCTTTACACTTAGATGCTCTGATAATTTTTTCTTCGTTGCTAAGGCTAGCACAGGCGGGACAGGCCCAGGCTTCAGCAGTATTGACCTCTTGCCTTTGCTCATCATTATAGCATCCAAGTTCTCTCATGCACTTCCAGTGATATGTACGTTCGCACACATCGCAAACGTACATGTCAGGGTAGGGGGGCTCCGAGTTGATAGGCTCCAGGCCTCCGTGATAGTTGCATATTTGGCAACAAGCGCATTCAATGTCTGTGCGAGCAGCAATGCAGATGTTTGCTGGTTGGAAGCTAGCTTTCTTGAAGAGGGGCAGGGCCCACTTCTCTATTATCATGGGCTTGTAGTGTGTGTGGTACTGTTTCTGTCGGGGTGAAGGGTCGTTGCACATGTCCGTTCGCTTGGCTGAATAGATCCTCCATTCATCTATATGTGTGATGTCAATGTCATTATAGCATCAAAAATTGAAACCAGTTCAGACCAAAATTTTGAAACTCTGTAAGGATCTTGATGCAGAAAAGTATGGACCTCAAATCAGTCAAAATGTGGAAGCTCGCCAAGAAAGGAATAATGTAAGCGTTTGGAAGCTGGGCAAAAGTACGTAATGGTTTAAGAAGATCAATAAACATATCCTTGTATTTTCTGCGCAGCTTACATATCTCAAAGCAATTGCCATAGAAGAAAGCATGTTTCTCATCCTGGACTACAGCACACTCACACTTAGCACAAACATCTGAACAACCCAGCCATTTACAGGACGCGACCTTCACGAAGCCTCAACCTACTCACATTCCTCATGACTCCTTTCAAAAGTTATCCAGATCCTTAAACACATGTGATGTGATACAAAAAGGTGTGCGTGCTGTTTGATTTTAAGGTTTTCCGCACCAATGATGGCAAGTCACTGCTTTCCTGTTTAACTCTCGGGGACTGAGTGCATCCGCTTCCTTCCATACCTTTTGCTGCCTGTACCTCAGATCCCCTAAAAACTCCTGCATGGGTATCTTGGAAGCACTCGGTAATTTCTGTTTAAACACCTCCTCATTGCGCATGCCATGAAATGACTTAGATACATGTGCAGACCAACAAGACTCATCCATATCAGCAAGGTGTAAATCTGCCTTCAGCACTTGGCGTAGTGTTTTACTGTTAGAAATGAGCATATTGTTGAAAAACTTGACAGTGGCCCTAAACCAATAGAACTACAAAGGCTCTTGGCCACACTCTCTCAATACTGGCCAGTTTGTGGCAGTATTCTTCACACCTAGAAAAGGCCTTAAAGAGCATAATTGCCTTTTCTGCAATTGGCTTTTGAACTCACTGCCTTCTCGTAAGTACTCTGTACCCCACACTTGGCACGCGTACTACGTAGTACATCCCAGCCGGAATGCCATACACCTCAGAGACTCTCCGCTCGCAGCCAAATCAGAGAGTGGCCTGTTCCTTAGATCATGTTCATGCACAAACTCCTTAATCCTTTGCTGAGCAGTCATGTAAGGCTGCACAGCATGCTCTTCAGACACCTTCAAATTCATGTGCTTGTCCACAAGCATACCAAGGTATTTTAACTGTTCTTTTCCAGGAAGAGCCACATTTCCACACATAGAAGTAGGCAGAGAAAAACACGACCTACTATTAAATGCATGACCCCCTTTGACTTCGATGTATTGTCAAAGTCAGCCCCTCTCTCATTTCATAAGCTCGTATTCTATTCAGCATAACTTGCATTTCACCTGGGTCATTGGTAGTTAAACTCAAGTTGTCTGCATATAGCATGTATGAAACGCCATTCACTCCATCCCCTGTCACAGCACCTCTGATACCTTCACTAATATCTCTGCCCATATCATTGATGTATAGAGAAAACAGGAGAGGGGACAGGGGACAACCTTGCTTGACTCCATTTGTTGGACGCACACTTGCCCTTTTATCCCCATCCATCAGAATATATTCATCATCCTGGTACATTTCCTTAATGGCCTGGAGAAGTAATGCAGGCATGGCAATGCGTTGTAGATGGTCCCAAAGTTGCAAACAGGGCACAGTGTCGTAGGCTTGAGAGAAGTCAATGAAGGCAGCATGCAGCCTAGGTGATTGCCGTGGCTTGAGCTTTTTTGCAGCATGTCTTAAGTGCCTCAGGATGAAAAGTGGATGCAGAGTGCTCCTACCGGGGTAAAAACCAAATTGGGTGTCTGGGACCTTATTTTTCTGAACACACCAATCTGTCACCAAGTCTTTCAGCATGTTGGCATAAACGCGGTACATCACCCCACTGGCAGAAATCATCCTGTAGTTCCCAGAAATTGACATAGCTCCCTTTTTATGAGGGGGCTCAGTTTCGCTACTTTCCAACATGCAGGGACTATCTATTGACAACAGTAATGCTTCTCACAGCCAGGTTCTGGAGCCGGGTGCTTCCAGTAACCCTCCAGATCCCCATTAGCTTCTTTCTTTGTAGCTTAGTGGAGGAGACTCATGGCTCTTCTGAGACAATGTGTCTCCTTTCCCTTCATTGATGTAGGGAGAATCTCATCTGCCTACATAGTTTGTCTTTTTTTCCGGGGGGACTGGTTGCTCCTTGGTTGGATGGATTGGATAGAGGGTAGGAGCTTGGTTGCAACTTGGATTGTGTTTGCTTGCTGGGTGTCTCATCGCATCATACGATGATGGAGAAACAGTTCGTGGATTGCATCTTTTTGAAGCATCAGAATTGTTGAGTACTAGGGAGAATAGAGTTGGCAAAAGTTGCTTTTTCTTAAAGCTGTGACTCTTCATACCGTTCTCCTGGTCGTTGGTGGGACATGTCATGCTGGGCATACCCTTATCCAGTTAAAGCAATTGGGGCCGGACCGCCAACGTGCCTTAAAGGTTGCCTGTAAGCTTCATGCCCTCTGTTCAGTATGCCCACAAGCTGTTACCACTAGGCGTCACCATGTGATTGAAAACAAAAATACTCTTCACGGCTAGGTCCTGGAGATGAGGGGGAGAAGTTCTGTTTGAATATGTTTTGGAATTTGAAGGTTGTGTTACCCCAGTTGATCATTGATTCCTATGCTGTCTTTACCAAGCCTGCTCTTCAAGAGCTTTGCTAGAAGCTTCTGTAATCATCATGCCAGGAACATTATGGCTTTATCTTTCTAATAACACTTTATCTTTCTAATACTTACTTACACACACTTACAAGTCTTTGTTGAACTAAAGAAGGAGTACCTAGTCATTGATTTTGCCAATGAGAGCAATGAGGTTGGTTTATCATAAATCAATGCTGCCGAACAAGCACCCGTCTTGCTTACACTCTGCTAACTCAATTTGTAGTGCAAGTTGAAAGCTCTTTCAGACAAACAATTATGCTGTGCAGGAGACCACACAATTTTTCCCTGCTAGTAGAGTAGGCTGTAGACATACCAGTAATCAATTTGGCCATAGATAATTTCATGCAAACATCCCGTAATTTTGGGATAATCAAGGTGGCCGCGGTCACATTGGACGTTATGACCGAAATAACCAATTACCCACTGTCACAATCTCTCATTATTTTGGGCTATGCCATAGTGACGGGGCCTAGTGACGGGGCTTAAGAGCCATCCTGTTTATACTTCGTGCTTACAAGGTTCTTCTACTCCTGTCTCCTCCCTAGATTAATGCCACGGATCTTTTTTGGGGGGCATGAACATCCTCTTTAACACAACATTTATTACTGTAGCGTAACTGGTGCATTATGATGCTGATGTTTCGGACATCCCACATTTTTTTCATTGATGAATGCGAGCATTGAGGAATTGCGAGATCCGCCACACAAACTCGAGATCTGGGAATCACTACTTTCATGTCTGATGCACTGGCTTTCAGTCTGTACTCATCCCTTCCTCCATTTCTCCATCTGTGGTGTCTGTGTCCTGAAACACCTCCATTGGCTCACTTGTGCCTCCCGCCCTTGCCCCTGCCCCTCGTCTTGAGTACTACTCATCCTAGTAGGTGCTTGCTTCCTTGAGCCCCTTACCCTGCCACTGCCTCCTTTACCTCGGCTGCAGCTGGGAGCTGCGGCTGTGGAGTCCACAAATTCTGGGGCCCAATGTATTGCGTAATGACATTACGGTAATGTAGGTCTATATCTTCTGCAAGGCCTTTTGAAAAATTTATTTATTTTCAGACACACTTCATATTGTGAGGGTCCCCAATAAAAGTCTTTTAGTTGCATAACCCTTGGTGTCCCTACAGCTGCGACACACTTCCAAGAGAAAGCTACATTTTTAGGAGCCTTGCCTTTCAGGAGAGTTCTCAGGCTGGTAAAACAGTTGGTAACATTGCGTTCACATCATGATATGATATCCAAATCGCTATGGCCAAGAGCGGCAGGCAAGGCGGAGACCTCCCTTTAGAGCTTTCACTTTATTCCAATGGTAGATCCCCATTCATTACTTAAGGGTCCCTGGTGTGTAGCGCCATAAAGCGCAGCGCTTGCGCTAGCAGGGGTACCAGTTCTTGCCAGTTTCCTGCATCGTTGCAAAAGTGCTTTCGCGCGTCACCTGAATGGACCGATTTTCAAAGGTGAGGAAGCCAAAGAGCACAATGTTATGCCAGGGATTTAATCTACCCGACAGGTATCTCCAAAATTGCCTGCTGTGTCCGTTCGTAGCTTCAATTTTTAAATTTCTGAATGAATCATAAGTAATTTAAAGCTGTAGCTGGAGTCTTCCCCAACACCCTTTCTGTCGTCAAACCTTGCCCACGCGATATGAGTTCCTCAACGAGTTTTCCCCGACCTCTCTTTGCACACAAGACAAGTGTAAAATTCAATAATACCTGGTACATGCTTATAAGCACTGTGATCACTCTTGCATCATGAAACTTGTTTCCGAGTACTGCGATACTGCTGTGGGTTAGCTTTTGCACACACCTCATAACTGAAAAATGATCAAATATTCTTAGGAGTGCAGCAATACATCTTCAAGCTCAGACCAGGAGGAGGGCACCAACATGTTTGAAGGGCAGGTGGCCTTCTACCTCAACAAGTATCTGGGTGGGTGTTTCATGGAACCCATTGCATAAGTCAGATGGCATCAGGTTGACTCAGCAGCGAGTCTCATCCTCTTCACACTGATTGCGAACAACAACAGGCAACCCTCACCAAACAGCTCACCCCTTACAAGTAGTCCCAAATGCATGCAATGTAGGCAAGTACTTGAATGGTCTGGATGCTGAATCCCTGCGGATTTCTGTGTGGAAGGGAGACGTGGAGCTGCGCAACCTGACCCTCAAGCCAGAAGCCCTCCAGGACCTGGACCTGCCCTGCACCGTTAAGGCCGGCCTGCTGGGAAGGCTGACCTTGAAGGTACCTGATAGGCTGCTGGTGTTGTCAGCCTTGCATCAGTCTTTCAGCTGCTCGTCTCCCCAGGACCTTGCCCGCTTTGTTCAACAGAACTCTGCAAAACGCAGTTTGACCTTCGACATATGGGTATGGCATTTCCAAGATGTCATCAATATTGTGTATGCCGCATTCAAGCCTTGTACACACACTTCTGTAGGCTCACAGCCAACAAGGAGATCACCATATTCCTTGCAGGTTCCATGGGCACGCCTTGGGCAGGAACCGGTGGTGGCAGAGTTTGATCGCCTGTACATCTTGGCAGAGCCTCACCAAGAGGATGCAGGCACCAAGGGCAAGGTGGGATTGAGTGTATGAAGTCCAAGTGTATTCTTTGGCCACCAGATCTGTGTTGCCTTGCCCGAGGCGCAGGCTGAGGAAGAGCGACATGTGACGCTAGGTCTGTGCATTAAAAATCAATCATAGACGTCAATGCTTTACAGAGGTCGTGCAAATGGAGAGTGGAGCGTCTATGTCAGAAAAGAAGGGCTGCGTCCTCGTCACAGGGCCAAGATCAAAGACAGCAAGCTGTGCAGACACAAAAGAAGGGGGCACAACCTGATAGATGGGCACCCTGCGCTGCTGTGCACACACATGCATGCATGCGCTCTCATGCATCCCCACAGGATGCGGCAGAGTACATTGCCAGGCTGGCTGAAGCCGAGCTGGGACACAAGCGCAAGAAGGTGGCGGCTGCTGAATCCAAGTGGCTGAAGGACCTGGAGGCCAAGGCACAGCAGCAGCAGCAACAACAGCAGCTAGAGGGTGGGGAGGCAGCGGTGCAGCCGCAGGGCAGGGGAGGCTGGGGGATGGGCTCCCTGCACCGTCTCATTGACTCCATTTTGGGCAACCTGCAGCTCGTGCTCACCAATGTCCACATCCGGTAGGTGCTGGGCAGCCGGTGGGCGGGTTGCTGCTGTCATCCTGGATTTTCTGCATCGCACTGACTTTCAATATGTTTGCATGCAGGCATGAGGATGATAGCTGGTATCCGGCTGCAGCTTGCACTGACTCTTCACATATTTGCATGTAGGTACGAGGATGACGGCTGGGCTTGGGCAGGCCATCGGCTGGCCGTCGGTGTGCTCCTGGGGCGCGTAGCTGCACACACTGTAGATGAGCAGGGCAAGCCTGCCTTTGTAACGTCCAACGTGCTGCTGCTCCTGCGCAAGGTTTGTATGTGCTTGCGTGTATGGGCGGACTTGTATGGCCTGTCACTCAGCAGGTGCAGCAGCTGCCACTCCTGGTTTTGGACGTGATACAGGCATGGACAAAGGCTGGCTTACAAGTGTGCTGTGGGGTCCTGATTTGACTGTGTATGAACGTTGATTCTTGCTCTATTTTCTGCGGATCGCCTCTGTCTATGTTCCATTGGCGTGCGTTTCCTCTCATCCACATCACCGTGTGCGCAAGTGCACAAACTTGCACGCAATTTTGATTACACCTACTCTGACACGTGTGCACGCATGAGAGATACACACAAGAACACACACATACATGAGCCGTGCTCACGTCCATCCTTCCTTGCAGGCGGTCACGTTGTCCCAGCTGGGTGCCTATTTTGATGTCGACCGCCCCCACATGGCGGTACAGAACTGGGCTGGCCTATCTCTCAGCGACTGGGACCGCCTGTTTTCTCCTGCCCTCCACCTGGAGCAGCAGCAGCACGACCCAGGGGGCAGCATGGATAGCCTGTACGCACATGACTACCTCATCAACCCCGTCTCTGGAAGCTGCAACTACACCCGCAGGTCGTCCATATTCATTTTGGTGCTGTTTAGTATGAGGACGAGTGTGTGAGTTTTAGTGCATGGGGCTATACTTTTTCTTGTGTGTAGGCCCTCCTGACAGCGTGGTGGGGACGAGGGCCACCCCCTTTAGCTGCAATATCATTCTTCTGCCATCCCCTGTAACTGTAATTATAGGCATTCTTCTGTCATGTGATGCAACATTTGCGATGGAAGTTGTTTGTTGAGGCTACCCAGGCCAAGGTCGATCAGCTACTCATACATTACATACATACATACATACATACATACATACATACATACATACATACATACATACATACAAACATACAAACATACAAACATACAAACATATATGCATACATACATTTCAGTGTGTATGTGTGTGCATATCTGCGTTTTTGCTGCTGTATTGAGCTGTGGAGGCTTACACTTACTCCTATCCTTTTGTCTGGAAAAAAACAGCTACCTTCCGTCCCTCATGGGTTGCTGTGCATAGATTCCATGACTTGGAGAAGGCCTAATGCATTGTTTTAAGGTGTAGAGGTGTCTGCTGACTAACCCAGTCTTGCAAGCTGTTAGGCATGATGAAGCCTTTTTATGTTTTCAAGGGACCACGACTGGCAGCCTGATGCTTCTGCTTCCATAAAGCTACACGCGCAGGTCTTCAAAGTTCCGTCAGTTGGAGGGCAGTGATGGGCGGCCAGCGCTGCCAAAGCACGAAACCGCGTTACGTCTGCAAAGTCTGGCTGTGGCATTGAGTGGTGGGTGTTGGGTAGAGAGCCCTTTCTGGCACAATGCAGCAGTAAAATGTTGACTGTCAAGATACGCTTGCAGTGGTGCTGGGGGGTGGTGTTACTGCGGGGTCACTCACTGCCAGTTGGTGGTGGTGATGCCAGTGCTCCATGTGAATATTTGAGGGGGGTTGTACTGTAGTAGCGGCACTGCCTGCAGTGGCTGAAGTCCCAGCCTGCGGCAGGGCGCAGTGAGTGATGTAACAGTGATTATGCCAAGTTTAGAATGGCAGGCTGTGATGTATGTGGCTAGGAGCGCTGTATGTGAACAGCCTGGAAGTGTTGCCAAAAGATGGATGCCTTGTACGATTGGCCTCGTCACATGTCTGTGGCAGCACTTCCTCATGTGATGCTGCATGTGTGCTCTGATGGGCTCCAGTAACTTGCCAGTGTTGTACAGAGACTGCAACGTGGCGCTCGCTCGTTGCATCGAATGTGCACGCCACGCCTCCATTTCTTGCTCACCTGCATCATCATGGCTTCTGTTTTTGTCTGTTCCTCAGTGCATTGCAAAACTTTGTAGCAAGTGGGTTGCAATGGGATGAGATGCCTCCTGATTCTTAGCCGCCAATGCCCCCTCCATGTCTCTTCCTACCTTGCCTCTATTTCCACTCTTCTTCAACGGACCTTGTGGTTGGGGCTTGTGTCACAGTCAAGGATTCCGTCACTTATCCTACCCCAATGCCGCTGCGCGCCTGCAGGTTCACAGTACGTTGGTGCGCAGGCCTTAGCAGAAGCCCTGGATACGGTCGCTTCACGCATGCCTCATGCACACCTGCGCCCAAGATTCAGGCCCAGCACAGGTGATACAGGGCTATCTTCCAGAAGTCACAGTTGATGGCTGCGGCTGTGGCCTTCCTCGTGTCATTACATGTGACGCATTAAGGTTGTGGCTGCATTCCACCAGTGTTGCGTGGTCTTGTGCTGGTTGTGCGACTTCAATCACAATGACAAATGTTCGATGGGAGGAATGCAGCAGTCCCAGTTGTCCCACCATCACCATCACCATCACCCGCACCCATGCTCACCCACTTGTTTCTATGCACGCTCTGGTTTGTCCCTCACAGGTGCCGCAGCACGCGCATGGTGGCAGTACGCACTGCGCGCTGTGGGCATCCGCCACTTGGCACGCAGCCGCAGCAGCAGCTGGTCTCGGCTACACCTCGTGTGTTCGTTGCGCAAGAAGTATGTGCCACATTACGCAAAGTGCCTGTCAGACGCGGCGTCTGCTTCTGGGAGCAGGGCAGGGGGTGTGGGGGGGGACGCAAGTATTGCTGCCATGGATGCGCAGCTGGAGGAAGCCACCATCCTTGTGTTCAGGTACGTGTCATGTGTGCCCAGATGTTTGTGCTTAAGCATGGTGTGTCCAGGTACGAGCTGGCTGTGGATCGCTTGTGTGTGTGCGCCAGTGTTTACTTGGATGAGTGCACAGGTGCTGCCTTGTCTGCTGGCATTAGGGCAATGCCGTGCCACCTTATTGTGTATTTGTTCAACAGAAATTGTGTTCATGTTGTACCTGACAACAGAGGGGCTCCTTTGGGCTCATTAGTAGGAAGCAGCACATTGGCCGGTTTCTGTAACAGCCCTGCGTTGTTGACACTGCCATCAATCGGCTTGTCCCTTGCAAGGTAATATGGGACGGGATCAGGAATAGAGTGCGCATAGAAACTGGCCGATGAGCTGCCTCGTGCTGAGGGATGAAGCTCAGCATCAGGCATGCCAACCGGACCCCCCTCTGGCCCGCTCTCTCCTCACAATCACGGAGGCATTTGTTCACCACCCATACACTTGAACACAGGCGAATGGCACACGCCAAAGTGCGCAGTACAAGACCCTCTGTAGCCCCTGCAGGAGGAAGCGGACCCCCTGCACCTGCTGCCCAGCCCGCTTCCTCCTCTTGGTCCTCATGGCTGGGCTTCGGATGGCGCGGCGGTGCTCAGCAGAACGTGGCTAAGAGTGTTGATGCAGGGGGGGTGGTCGGTGGTGGGGAGGAAGCTGGTGGGCAGCTGGGCGCCGAAGAGTGGAAGAGGCTGGAGGAGCTGTTGGCCTCTCAGGTGTGTGTGTGTGTGTGTGTGTGTGTGTGTGTGTGTGTGTGTGTGTGTGTGTGTGTCTGTGTGTGTGTGTGTGTGTGTGTGTGTGTGTGTGTGTGTGTGTGTGTGTGTGTGTGTGTGTGTGTGTGTGTGTTGCACCTGTTGCACAGCATCTCACGCCATGCCTCACACTGCTCTGCAAACGAGTGAGTGACATCGATGGTCATCTGAGTGCCAGGGCTGCTGCAATCAACTGGTCCCCTGCCCTCCATTTCTGCTTCCATCTTGACCATCTGCCACTTGTGGCATACATCCTCCTTCCCTCTCTCACTCTCTTTTGCATACAGGAGGTTGTGGGGGGTGATGAGGGTGCAGGGACCAGCACAAAGGATGCCCCCCTGACCCCCCAGCTCCGTCTTACTCTGGATCTCTCATCCGTATCCCTCACACTGGTTGACAGCTCTGGCACACAACCCCATGGCCAAGGCCTCGGTAGTAGCAAGAGCGGCGGCTCTGTGCAGACTGTTTGGGGTGCTGGTTCTGTCCCATCACCCTCTCCTTTTGCAGCGTCAGGGCCCGGCATTGGGTGCCCGAAAAGCATTGCCGGCAGTCGATCAGTGGTGGTGGTCGCATCCATGGAGGCTCTTGCCACCGAGTTCACGTCCTTCCCCTCCACCATGCGTGTGCGCATGCGGGTGGGGGCTGCAGGCGTGGTGTCTCCGTTTGGGCAGCTGTTCCAGGCGGGCCAGCATGGTGGAGCATCACGGTGCGTGTGCTTGTGTATTTGTGTGTACGCGAAAGGGGGCACACGTGTGTGCGTGGTCATCTGCTTGTTTGCTCGTGACGGACTATGTGATGCCATGCAGTGTATGCCTATACCATGAGAAACCTTGAAAAGTAGTGGTGGCTCATGATATGTAGGCTGCTGCTGCTGCTGCTGCTGCTGCTGCTGAAAGAAAAGTGGGTACTACCAGTACTTCTTGGGGCTTCGGAGCTTCAGACAGGAAGATCAGTGAGGTCTTTATTGGCTCCCGTCCCCTTTTCTGTTCCTTCTGCTTCGGTAAGAAGCTGCCCATGGGATGGCATGAGTGACCCGGTCAGACAACCCAAGGCAGGACCTCCTGTGCCTCAGAAGAGCTCTCAAAGAGCTGCCTGGTGCCTCGGCGTCCACATTGGCTCACAACCTTTTTATTTCAGGCAAGCTACCGGGGGAGTCAAAGGCGTGTTAACATCCACACGCACATGCTATCAATTCATTTCATATGCATGCAGTTGTGTTTGTGCGCATACTCTGATTTTGTAGGGAGGCCGCCAGTGACACCAAGGGGCCCCCAGAGCCTTCGTCTGCAGGCACCGGCTGGCAGCAGCATGCGGGCCTCAACCCTTTTTCTAGCTCAGGTGTGATCGTCAATGCTTGTGCTGTGCAATTGGTAGCAGCATGCGGGTCTCAGGCTTATCTTCATCAACCTCGTGACCAGGTAGGTGACTCGTTGTGCCAAATCTGTACATTGGCACTCCGTGCTGCCTAAGCCTCAGCATGCGTAGCTTCAAACTACTTGCATTAGCATCTGCCAGGTTTTCTATAAAGGTGCCTGCATCATGAATATGCACAGAGGAAAAAGCGCAAATACCTTGCAGGCGCTGCGCAAGTATCTCATTATGCCTTTGGATCGGAACCTGCTGCTGCTTTTAAAGTGGAACACAGGAGCAAGTTAACAAAGAGAATCCAGAAAGGGAAAGGAATCCTCCTGCTCTTTAACTCGCATGCATATGACGCGTTGGTAGGGTGCATAGCTCATATGTGCCAGAGGTGGTTCAGAGGCAATAAAAAAGAGTTGCTTTGATTGGATTGGACGCCATTGCACAATCTGGCATTGTTATGATTTAGCAGCGTGTTCCCTTTTACAAGGATTTCTGTGAAGAAATTGGAAACTTCAGTGCATGGAGATATCACGGCGCTGCAAACTGAAAGCTGGGAGCTGGTGTTCAGGAGCTGTGCAGCAAAGGGAGGCCTGTCTTGCCACTCCAGTCAGTATGCTGCACTGGAACGCGGTCAAAAGTGCGAACCACTTGGCAGCGGCCCCGCGCAACACACTGGGGCAGGGCACCGCAGGTGCCGCAGATGAGGGGGGGGGGGGGTGATCAGTGTCATATCATGTGCCCGCTCCAGAAGCGCTAGTCAGTAGGCTCAGCTGCAAATAGGCTTGCTGCATTGCTGCTCGTTGCTGCACCGCACATGGTGCACTCACACTTGCCAAAGCTCTTGCGGTGCTGCTGACGCTGTGCCCAAGGCCGTAGGTCACCAGTGTAAACAGCTGCTAATGCCTCATCGCCATTCAATGCAATGCAATGGTTTGTGTTGACGCCTGTGCTGCTGCAGGTGCAGCCCCTAAGGGCACCAGCCAATGGGCGTGGGGCTCAGGGGATGCCCTGGGCATTGAATTCCTGAAGCGCCCCCCCGATGAAAGCGCCGATGCCTGCGTGAGCCTCCTGATTGCCCCCAGCTATGTGACTTATGTCCCAGAGGCTGTGGCCGCAGTGCAGCGCTTCTTCACCACCCGGCGCACACTGGAGCTGGCCACCCTGCAGGTGAGGATGGGGTTTGCTTGTGAACCATGCCTCTTAATCTTCCTCTGGGATGTGCTGTTTAACCACCGGGCACGCACTAGAAGTGGCCATGCTACAAGTGAAATTGTGTCATCATGAAGCTCGCGATGCATGTTTCGACGACCTTGCCTGCTGCCTCACAAGTTTTGACTGGGGGCAAGGCAGAGGTTTTGCTCTTTGATGTCTTTCTGACCCTCTGTCACCAGCTGGGTATCTGCTGCATGCACACGGGAGAGAAGTTCAGGGACAGAGGATCAGTGCTGTGTATTAAGGTCCCTAATTGTTTTGCCCGCACTTGGCACTTTGGATGACTAGCACACATGCACGCACACATACATACAAACACACACAAACACACATACTTATGTGTGTGTGCATATCTCTGCAGGCTCAGGCAGAGGCACGTGCAGAGGCACTGCGCCAGCTGGCATCCCTGCAACTGCGTGCGCTGGGCCAAGCAGCCTTGCAGCGCGATAAACCTAAGCTCGTGCTTGCGCTTTGCGCGCATGCACCCAAAGTTGCGGTGAGTGTAGCAAACAACAAAATGTTGCACTGTAGATGATGGGTTTTAGAGTTGCACTGTGAGTGTGCCATGCATCGTGATATTCTAATGTGAATGATGTTGCAATGCGAGTGGTGTTGCACTGTTCGCTTTGAGTGTGGCAAGTCAGTGTTGAGCAATATTTTTCAATTGATGTCCAGCAGTGTTTGCCGTGCTATCTGTCAGCACTGCCGCAATCGCTGCTCCTGTTCCCGCATAAATAGATGTGTTGCAGGCGCCAGTCCCATGTAATATTGGAGGTCTCCTAGCCAACCACTGTTCTGGCACTGGCTAGCCTCCTCTCTGCTCAGTTTTAAAAGCTTTCTTTACATGACAGAGGTGCATCTGTCATTTCCTGTGTCTTCTCCTGTGCCGTTTTCTGGCATGACAGAGGTGCGCCTGTCATTTCCTGAGTCATTTCCCGTGTCATTTCCTCACATGACAGAGGTGCACCTGTCATTTCCTGAGTCATTTCCCGTGCCATTTCCTCACATGACAGAGGTGCACCTGTCATTTCCTGAGTCATTTCCCGTGTCATTTCCTCACATGACAGCTGCATCTCAGAATGCACAAGTCTTCACCCTTCCTCACTTGTATCTCCTTCCGATTGCAACCCTCCCTTTTGCCTTCAAGCTGTTGTCATGTGCCTGTTTGCTGTATCCCCTTATGAGGATGGCCACACAAAGCTTCTGTGCATCTTCATCCTTTGACGAGCAAGAATCCCCCGGAGGCTGTAAATTGTTATGCCACATCAGCCTTAGCATGAATGCCTGCCGAAACAAACGTGTATGTTTAGGTTGTGAAAGTCACCAGTGGGTTCGCTAACAATTTGCTTTTGATCAGGGTCGCCCCCAAGAACCGTTTTGGGGTGCGCCTTTGGGAGTTCTTGAACACCTTTTCATCCGAATCCCTTGAAAAGCCCCAAAATTTAGAATGCTGCCAGCCAAGAGTACAATAGTTACCCGTGTTGACCATCAGCTTGTCTTTTATCCCCCTGCTGCTTGGAACAATTTATGTGTGCAACATGAATTACCTTCATCAATTGCATGGCGAGCTGCAGTTCTCTTAGCTAGCACATGCATGGATGCATAGCTGCTTAAGGGCTCCTGAGCCATTTTAGTGCAGTTTTGCTGCCTCCTCTCCACTGGGTTGAAAATCCCCATCAAGTGGCACGCCCTAAGTTGTGGCACAGTAAGTTTCTCCAAAGGCTGGCTTGTGCATGCCAACAGGCTTGACGGGGCCATGCATCTTCATCCTCAGGTTGCTTTGTCCCCCTCATGTTGGCCCAGTCCTCGAGCACTTGCTCCTTTTAAAATTTGAAAGGAGGGTCACTGCGCTTTACTTTGAGGGTAAAGCAGGGAAAGGGAAAGAAGAGGGTGTGGGGAGGACAAAAGGAAATGATAAATTAAGCAGAATACTCCTGAATTTAGAACCTTCCTCCTTGAGCTCCCTAACTCTTTTCCATCCTTGCTTGGACCATGGAAAGGCTGGGCATGAGCTGGGCTGTGTGATTACTGCCATGGCAAAGGTGACAGCTAAATAGACTCTCATTTCAGCTGCCACCCAAGACCTCCGTAGGGACAAAAAGGGAGACGTCTGATTGCTCAGGCATAGGCTTTTATCAGACATCTCCCTTCAGGAATCTCTAGGTTCAGCCAGCAACAACTGATTAAGGGTCCCACCAGTTTAAATTCATCAGGGGCACAGGATTTATAGGTTTCCCCTTGTGAATGCTCAAAGACTTCTCATTTTTGCCTAAGTGTTTGTCCCATTCAGTGGTGTTTGGGGACATCCTGCGTGTATGTGTGTAATAAGTTTTTTTGCCAGTGCAAAAAGGTGGAGGTTGTCCCCGCAGCCAGACCTTTCCTAACAGTGACATTAAGCTCTTTTTCATGCGGAGGCGCTGTGTGAGGCTTAGAGGCCGCTTTGCACCCATTTTGGCAGGAAGAGGTGGATTTTTAGACTTGCATCAAATGACCAGCAATCCTGGACGCATGCTGCTCTCTGGTTGTCTTATCGTGCTGCTATGTCAGGTTTTGAGGGGGACACTGAGGGGATGTGCTGGTAAAGGGCTCACATCAGGAGGTTCGTGGACACGGAAGGAGGAGCCTTCGTCAGCTTGAGTGCAGAGTTGTGCTTAAAAGTAAAAACTTCTAAGAAGGGAAGCTTGTTTTACTGCTAGCATGACCTCTCCACTAGCAGCCTGCATCACTTCCTGTGCTGAACACCCTTGTGCTCTTCAAATTTGCTTGGCACAGGCGCCTTATTTTGCTGGACGCAGCAGTCCTCTCGTGGGTTTCAGTGAATTTTGCCAGTAATCTGCGCCCTAAGCTCTTCTTATTGGGGCGGGGATGCATGCGCAGGTGCCTGATGCCACCGGATGCAGCACTCTGCTGGTGGATCTTGGTTGCTTCAGCTTGTGCTCCGCGCCTCCTGGCTCCCAGCAGCAGCCTGCAGACAGGGCACAGGCAAAAGGAAGTGGGCTGATGAGTCTGCGCGTGTGGCCTGAAGCTCAGGACGGCATGAGGGGTCTGCCAGGCGTGCTGGCTCTGAGTGCAG
The DNA here is from genome assembly GCA_914767535.2 of Dunaliella primolecta. Lineage (NCBI taxonomy): Eukaryota > Viridiplantae > Chlorophyta > Chlorophyceae > Chlamydomonadales > Dunaliellaceae > Dunaliella > Dunaliella primolecta. The sequence goes on from OU611752.1 coordinate 18,060,612, forward strand.
AGGAGGCAGCCGTGTATGAGGTGAGGCATTGGTTTACATTGACAAGCATACAGCCAGACATCCTGGCTGATCAGGTGCTGGTGAAGCATGCTCATGCAGCGTAGAAGCTGGGACCAATTGTGGAAAGTTGGTGTGCTCACCCTAGGCGATTGTGGAAAGTTGGTGTGCTCACCCTAGGCGATTGTGGAAAGTTGGTGTGCTCACCCTAGGCGATTGTGGAAAGTTGGTGTGCTCACCCTAGGCGATTGTGGAAAGTTGGTGTGCTCACCCTAGGCGATTGTGAAAAAGTTGGTGTGCTCACCCTAGGCGATTGTGGAAAGTTGGTGTGCTCACCCAAGGCGATTGTGAAAAAGTTGGTGTACTCACCCGAGGCGATTGTGGAAAGTTGGTGTGCTCACCCGAGGCGATTGTGGAAAGTTGGTGTGCTCACCCTATAGGCGATTGTGGAAAGTTGGTGTGCTCACCCTATAGGCGATTGTGGAAAGTTGGTGTGCTCACCCTATAGGCGATACAAGGCAAAACACAGATGTGCATGAGATGAGGCAGAAATTGTTTTCTGGAGTTGCAATGTACAGAACACAGAGGCTTCAGATTGTCAGGGTTTGGTGTGTGTATTGTGCTTATTCATGCTCATTCGCCTTCACAGCTGTCCACAGGTATGTGGGATAGCCAGCCCACCCCAAGCCTACCTGCCTGGTCGTGTTTTGAGCCAGCCCACCCCAAGCCTGCCTGCCTGGTCGCATTTTGCATCCGTATCTTGCAACCACGCATGCATCCATGCACCTCTGCTCTCACAGAAATAGCATCTCATACCCAGTGCGCGCCTTGGCTGACACACACAGGGTTACGCTGCGCGCCTGGATAGTGTGGCAGCCTACCTGGTGACACATGCCTCGTGCTCACACGAGCAGCAGCAGCAGCAGCAGCAGCAGCAGCAGCAACAGCCGTTTGCATGGTCCAACTTTATCGCTCAAGCGCAGTTGCAGCAGCAGCAGCAGCAGCAGCAGCAGTCAAGTGCAAGTGAGGGTGGTGGGCCTGCAAGCGATGCAGCCAAAGGAGCAGGGGGCGTGTGCGGAGAGGCAGGGCATGGGTCTCATGGGTGGGACCTGGAGGGGGTGCTCTCTAAGCCAGGCAGCGGGTGGCACTTGTCGCCGCTGCTGGACCGGTTTGGCGTGGATGTAGGCATGCTGCTTGCCACCACTGTACACCCCAAGTGAGTGGGAAGAGTGGTTGTGGCTATTGGTATTGGTGCGTGCAGTAGTAAGAAGAAAAACGTAAGAGAGTCAAGCGCATGGAATGCTGCTGTCCGAAGTGGTTCACAGCATGTGAGTGTGAGGATTGGGGTGTCTATTGTTAGAATGAGAGCGCAAGTTCCAAGAAAGTATTTTGAAGTTGAAGTAGTGGTGCTGGCATGGAATGTGCACCCCAGTGTTGAGTAGAAATTGGCGCGCCTCCTGGTGCGCAGAATGAACGCAAGGGAAGAGAAGGTGAAGCACAAGCAGTGAACACAGGCAGTGCTTTGGTAGTAGCACCAAGAGTGCACTCCAGAGGGTTTGATTGCAAGCTCAATTTTGTTCAGTCCGATATGTGACAGGACTCAAGCAAGTGGCTCTTGTGTGCCCATCTGTGAGCGACAGGTATCCTCAGCTCCGGTTGGACATCCAGGCCGCTGCCGTGCACTTCCACCTGTCGCCCTTCCGCCTGCAATGTCTCATGGGCGTGCTAGAGCTCATTAAGCGTGCCTCTGCGCACAGCAAGCAGCAGGGGGAGCAGCAGCAGGCGGCCCTGGCTCTGGGCGTGGATGAGGAGCAGCCTCAGTGGAAGAGAGATGCGGAATACCATGCAAAGGTGGGTGGTGCCCCTTTGAGAGTGTTGCTCTGAGAGTGGTGGTCGCCGCTGGCCATGGGGACATGCCATGATGGGCAGAGGCACAAAACAGCTGGTTGTCCTCTGATGTTGTTTATGGGATAGGAAGCTTGCTGTGACCGCATCAAAACTAGTCAAGGTAGCTGAAATTGCTTTTTAGCTTGCGGAAGTTGAGGGTTGTGGGTTAGACATGTCTGCAGGGAACTTGGCACAGACGTTTGCCTTCACACACATATAGCACAGTGAGGCGGCTGAATTGCCTTCCTTGCACTTGCTTCCTTTATGTGCAGTAGTAGCTGGACTGCAAAAAGAATACACCTTAAATTTATGGGCACGAGACTTGCTTTCATAACCCCATGCCAGGAGTTTCACGTTACAAGCACAGTGTCAGGATCTTTGTCATGGCAGTTGGATCACCATGTTTAAAAGCTTGTGAGCTAAGTTATCGAGGCAGGATGCTTCTTGCACATATACTTGTGCCTGCATACATTGTTTGACAGACTGGAACAGAGTCTGCATGCCCATCCCTTGCCATCACGTTCCTGTGTTCCTCAGCTTGGTGTCCTGACCTTCGACTCCGAGCACCATCCCAACCAGCAGCAACAGCCTCAGGAACCAGTTTCTGGGCGATGGCTGATGCGTGATGTGTACGTTTGGCGAGGCAAGCTGGTGGTTGCACAAGGCGCAGAGGACAAGCACCCCCTGGCCATGAAGTGAGTGCTGGTAGTGTACATGCTTTTTTTTGTGGCAAGGCAAGCTGGTGGCCGTACAAACCTCTCGGTTTACTTCTTACTTTTGTGTGCTGCAAGGCTTGGCCAAGACTTGGAATCCAGCATGCGGCTTTGCATTTTCTGCTGTGTTGCCCATAAATGCTGTTTTGGGCCTTGATGCCTTAGACGTGTTGCTAGCACACTGCATGCACACATGCTTCACTCCAAGCAGTCACAACCACAAAAATACACACACGTTGGGCATCTCTCGTGCACGCAGGAGCTTCTGGCAGGCGGACAGCTGCCGCATCATGGAGGTGCCGTCCCAGCTGCTGGGCGGCCAAGAGAACGTGATTGCTCTGCTGCCTGCGTCTGGCTTGGCCCAGGCAGGTGGCCAGGCCAATACCAGCACCACCACAGGCAGTGGCACCGGCAGTGGAGGGGGATGGTGGCAGCGCCCGGGGGCGAGCGCAGTCCTGGAGTCGCCAGAAGCCGTGGTCATGCGGTGAGTTGTGTTGGATTGTTTGTATGCCCTCCTACTTGCACACACCATCAAGGAGCCAGACATCACCCCAGCCTGCTAGATGTCCAGTGATGCGGTGGCTATGGAGAAGAGTCAGCATTGGCTGCCTGGAAGCCGCTCTGTTTCTTGCATGGGAGAGTCCTCGTGTTTTTGTTGAGCATGTGGCATAAAGGGTTCAAGTGTGACACAGGGCACTGTGTTTTGCTGCTGGCTTGCCCTGCATTGCCAAAACAAATCTGCAACATCAGCTGTGCAGGAACACACACACACATACACACACACGCACACACAGAGGAGGTGCAAACAGGGCAGCATCCATTAAGGCCCCACATGCTGCGCAAGCGCGTGCTTTCCCTCCTTACTTGAAGCCACGTATTGACTGCAGTTGTTGCCTCTCCACCTTTGCTCACTGCTGCACTGCAGGTGCGCTGACAAGGGTAGCATGCGCGATCTGAGGCGTGCCCTCATGCGCTCGCGCGCCACCATGGAAGCAGTGGTCGGCCTGATGGGGGCCGGCATGGGGGGTGCAGGCAGCGGGACAACTGGGGAAGAATCTGACAGCGAGGAGGCGCGCACAAAGGTGAGGGTGCATGCACTTGTTGCATGCTTGCTTGTGATGCTGGGCTAGTTGTTGGCAAGGAGGGTGATGATGCCTGCTTAGTACCTGCTGCTGGCAGTGCCCATTGGTGGTGATGATGATGATGGTGATGATGATGATGGTGATGATGACGATGTTGATGATGGTGTTGTTGGTGATGATGCTGATGCCCTGTAATAAAGGCTATGAGCATGTGCTTGTTCGAATCTTTCTTTGCATTGCCTCGCTTTGGTGCTGATGTCTACCCTCGAACTGCCTGCTTTTGGCCTGCCTCATATAGACTCGATTCTTGAATTTCGATGTGACATACCAACCCTCTGCTGTGCTCCACGTGTGCAGTCAGCCGAGGAGTCCCCCCTGCTGGCTGGCCCTCTCAAGTTCGCAGAGCTGCTGCAGCTGCGCATCACACTGCCGGACCTGGTGTGCCACATCTTGGGTCGTGCGCCGCCTGCAGCCCTTCACATTGCTGCTTTGCGTGAGTCTAAGGGCGCAGGAGGGACCCCGCCTGCCAAAGCCACAACTGGCCCTGGCAGTAAGGACAGTGTGGACAATGCAGGCCGGAGAATGCAGGCTTTGTATGGGGCCAAGGGCCTGCCACCCCTGCGCTCCAAGCAGTGTGATCCTTCAACAGAGGTCTGCTGCCTGGAAGAGGAGGTGCCCTTGCTGATGGCGAGGTGTGCAGGCTTGTGTTGGCTTTTTGTGCTGGCCTTGTGTCTGCCTAGTCCTGGCCGCATATGATGTGTTTAAAAAGCATGCTCAGCATTTCATTTTTTTCTAGCCATAGCAAGCCTTGCTGTGCAGAGTTCATGATGCATCTGCACTTGCTGTGCACAGCCTGTGTTGTTTTGACTTGTTCCCTTTGCCTCGCCTTTCTGGCCTGACAAAGATGCTGTCACAGCAAGGGGTCGTGCAGGCATGGCCTTGCAGGTCATGCACTCAGCTGACCTTGGCTGGCCTCACTTGACCTTGGCTGACTACACTTGGTTGACCTTGCAGGCTACACTTGGCTGTTCTGGAGATGGCATACAGCTCAGAGCGCCTGAAGCTTGTGGCTGCCATGCGAGCCCTGGAGGTATGGGCAATGCATGCATGCTTGTGTGTGAGCTGGGACGTACCTACTTGGTCTTGAGAGTACACACACAGAAGCCTTGAACAAGAAAAGGGGTGCACACCTGTGAAACGTGGAGCAAGATTTCAAGACAGTGATCTGTTTGATGATACAAGTGTAGGCAGTTAAAAGAGGTTCGGCGGTAATCGTTATGGGGGCAGGGGATTGCTGTGATGTGGTCCATCAGAAGCTGCCAGGAGCTTGGGAGGTATGGGCAGAGCGGTGCGTATGGCGTATGGGCTTCTGGTTCAGAGGACAGGAATGGCTTATGAGGCCAAACTGCAAATTGCACTGTCACTTTTCAGCTTGCACTGGTGCGCAATGGCCGCTTCCTTCATACACAAGTCAGGATTTCGCTGTTTTAAGCAAGCGCAGGTCAGACTTAAAAGTCCCCAACGCATGCATGGATCAGGATTGTTTTGCTGCGTTTTAATGCACAAACATGCTTTCCCCCGTCCTTTTCTCCTACATTCAGATTGATGACCTCCTGCTTGGATCCATTGACCCCTCTATGCTGGCCCTTGCTCGATCTGGTGGTGAGTCGGCAGATGTATGGATGGTGCTCCAGGAAAGCAAGCACCCTATTCCATGCCACATTCAACATCTTTTTGGACTTGCCTGCACTGCAAGTCAGCTTTTGTCTGAGAAGGTGGTGTGTGGTGAAACTTCAGTGTGCAAATGCTGTGTCATACATCATACGCCACATGCCGGTTTTCATCCAGAGATCATGTGGGTTTAGAACTTTAATTGGTGTTCAGCCTGATTTCAAGCCGCTGCAATGCTCTTCCAGCCTAAACCTGCCCTCGCATGTCTGATGCCACCTCATTTTGTGTGAGCCTGCAGCAGCACTGGACTGTGGGCGCACTGTGTCCCCAGCAGCTCACGTCCCAGCAATTCACTATGCGCAAGCTGTCTGCTTGTGTTTTTCCAAGCATCATGAGCGCACAACACAGCTTTGCCGAGACGCAGCTCCTCAGGCAGTGATGGTGATGATCACTCCCAATGTCTGCAGAGCACCTTGAAGGTGCTCTACCAATCGCAAATGGGAGCAGGCCTCCTACCCACAGGCGCACAGGCAGTGCGCAGACCGGTGCCGGCCGCAGCACACCCCTGCAGCATCGCACAGTGGAACTCTTGAACGCACCCTCTCCACGCAATCCTCCCAGCCCAGCCACGGCAGCCACAGAGGCCTCACCCACCCTGGCAAGCAGCAGCAGCGATGCTGACACATTTTTTTATGCGCGCACCGATTTCTCGCGTGCCAGCAGTCTGATGAGCGAGGCCATGAGCATGGGCCACGCATCCAGCGGCGTGTTGGGGTCAGGCATGAGCTTTGATGGGCGTTTTGGGGGCAGCAGCTTCCGGGGGGGGAGCCGCGGCAGCAGCTTCTCTACTGCTGGAGCAGCAAGGGCTGTGTCCGAGGCTGATCAAATGGGTACAAATGGGCTTGCAGGGGCTGCTGGTGTTGAGCCATCTTCTGCTGGACCTGGCCCAAGACAGCAAGGAGCACCAGGAGCAGAATCTGGTCAGGGAGCAGCAGATGTGAATGAAGAAGGGGGTGCAGGCGTGCTGCAGAGTGGTGGTGGATCTGGGGCATGGGGAGAGGTGGGGGGGCCCCTTGTGTCCTTTGCCTTCACGCAGTGGAGCTCTGAATCGCCAAAGTGAGTGGCAATGTTTAAGGAGTGGAATAAGCAAGGCCCCAGCGAGTGATGATGGTCTTAGTGCTGAGGCTCCCCGATATTCTCTGCGGCTTTGCCTCTCCCAACACACACACATACATTCAATCCGCCGTCAACAATCCAGGGTTGCGTGTTTCATCGTCTTTTGAGTTCTTCTCGTTCACGCCACCTAGTTTTCAATTGCCTAAAAACTCATTGGTTCATCTGATCGCCCCACTTAAATACCCACTTGCCTACTTAATCCATCAGGTCTGGCCTTGGATCAGAGGTCGTCATGCGCTTGTCCCGGCTCGTCTTCTCTGTGCACCGCCCCACCGTTGCTGCCCTCATGTCCCTCGGCACAGACATGGCCGCAGCAGCAGCTGCTGCTCCTGCTGCTGCTGCTGCTGCTGGTGGTGATGCTTTGGGCAACGTGCCTGAGGGCATTGCCTCACAGGTGTGCACTTGGTGTAGCCCTTTTCATCCAGTTGCCAAAGACATGAATGATTAAGCGCCTTGAAGCCAACTCCTGCATACTTATGGTACTTTTGTAGGATCCTGAGAGGCTTGTCACTACCCTTTGCTGCTGCTGATCATGCGCTTCAGTAATTGATATCTTTTTGCTTTTTCTTGTGACAGCCGGAAATTGAGAGTGGAGCCTATGGTGTTCCAAAGGTAGTCCCTTTTTCTCCAGCAATCATGATCAGCGGCATGCTTCAACAGTGCCTCATCTGCGCTGTCTGACACGGCCGTGCAGGCTGCCCTAGGAAGAAGGAGGCATCTGTTGATGGCTGGGTAGTGCCAGTCCTTCCACACGTGTCGCTGTTGTACTTGCTGGTGCCTTTCGTTGCTGCAAGGCAATGCTGCCTGTCAGCGTTTGGCAACTCAGCGGTTCAGATTGGGATGCTCTTTTGATTGCAGGATGCCAAGGCCACTGAGGCAATGACAGAGCAGGTGGAGCATGGGGAGCATGTGGTGCTGGCTGGTGCGCAAGCACCTGCAGCAGCTGCACCTCATGAGCAGCCGCAGCAGCAGCGCTCTTCCATGCGCATGGTCTTTGAGATGGAGCAGCTGGAGGTGTGTGCCGCGCAGTGTGCTGTCTCTGTTGTCTGCAGGTAAACGTGTGTGTTATTAAACGTGGAGCATTGTTCGTGATCACCCTCAGCTGTTGTTCCCTCTCATCTCGTCTCATTAAGTGATGTTGGCTGATTTACAAGCACCCTGACTGATGCAGCTCAATGTCTGTGTCCCTTCTGCAGTGACGAGGTTGAGATGCTTACACCTGGATGTTGCTGCTGGTCCACAATCACCCTGTCTGTCGCAGTTCAGTTCTTGTTTCCTTTGTGAGAGTCGAGGTCGCGCAATGATGGATTAAACCAGGTGAACCAGCAAGCATCCTTTGTTCCTACATCCTTACTCATGCAGCTTGTCCTTCCATATGAGTGTGGACCTAGCTTTGACAGCCCGCCACCCTTGCTAGCGTATGCTTGTATGGACGCCTTCCGCTTGAACTTGGATATGGGTCCTGACACAATGGAAGTCGGGGCACGCTTGGGCAACATCATTGCATCGTATGAGGTGAGTTTGGGCGGCAGGCGTGACATCATTTCCTTTGCATGTCAGTTGAGCATGTTTGCTTCAATGCCATAGGGTGTTCAAGGCCGGTCCATAGGCTGGGGACAAATGCGCACGTCTTTCCAATTGTTTATTCTTTGTTCATGGCAACGCCGTAACAGCAGCTGCAGGAGTGTCTGGGCTGGAGTGATGGCGGCCACTGCTGTGATCTTGCCCGCCCTTAATCCTTTCCCTACGACACTTGCAACCAGAAGTGTCTTTGCCATTACAATGAATGGTTTGCTACACGATTCAGACGGTGATGACAGATTAGATGATCAGGATCGTGTTTCCCTGATTTGAAGACCGTATAAACGGTGAAACTTAGCTCAGTTGTCAGTTTGGTCGGAAGATTTTTGACACCCAAATTTAGGCGTGTGGCTGTGCTGATTGCAATGTCCTCTGACCCTGGGGGCCCCACCCCTCATGCTGTTGCCCCACTCCCCCCTGCTGCTGCTGCTGCTGCTGCTGCTACTGCTGCTGCTGCTGCTCTCCATGCTTGCCTGGAGGATCCTGGCAGGTGCTTCACAACTGGTACCAGGCTCAGGGGCATCTGCCTGATACCTTGGTCCCATCCATGCACTCTTCATGCCCCTTTTCTTGTTCCCGGTCTTACCTATGCCAACACCTGAGGTAGGGGGCCATCAGGCTCCCTAGGGCTAGGATCCTGGAGCCTACCAGAGTCTGCCTTGCCCTTTTGCCATTAATTTTAAGGTGCGGGATGTAATATTACTTTTTGGAAATTCCTTATTACTACAATATTACTGTAATATTGCATTACAGTAATAACCCCAAATTCATGAATTCCGCCCGGATTACATAGACGGTGAAGATTTTCAACCTCAGAAATTGGCTGGTCATGTTCCTGCAACGTCATTCAAAACAGAAAGAGCGACAGAGAAAAATCTGAGGTTTATTGGCATTCACAAAGCAAGCGTAATACCACCTTGCTATAAATACAACAGGCTTCTCAATTAGCCTTGAAGGCAAACAAATACCAAAAACTCTAGGTTGGCAAGACTCAAAAGCCAACAGCTGAGCAATTAAATCCATTTAAAGCAATCATGCACAGCCCACCAAGACAGGGTTCAGGTGCTTAAGCAATCTATGACAAGCATCAACTGTACTGTTCAAAAGCTGAAAAACGTTCAATCATGATCATCAACGACATCAGCTCCATCAAGCTCCTCCATCTCATACTCTTCCTTCACCTTCTTCAGCTGGGTAGGCTTGTCCAGCATCTGTTTCAGCTCTGTGGGCTTGTACTTGCCAGACTCGTGGCGTATCACCCTTTCTTCGGTGTATTTGATTTTTGTGCCCCGGGAGAGGCACGGGTCAAACATTTCCAGACCCGAGATTGTAATTCTACACCGAAGGTTGGGTAATATTGCTGTTTAAGTAATATTACAGTGCCATCCCGCACCTTAGTTATTTTGCATCATGCTTAGTTTTTAATAATAGAAATGCACGAAGGGAAGGTGAGATGCTTTTATTCAGGCTTGCAGCTGCTAGTCACGCAGGCAGCTTGTGGCGCAGCAGAATTCAACGGCAGCAATCGACTGGTCAATTTGCCACAACCCCTCAACCGTGGTTATATGATTTCACCAAACCAAACCGTTTAGACGGTCTAAATCCTAAGAAACGTTGAGGTGGACAACCCTGGCTGTTGGCCATGATTATCTTCATTATTTGCGCAATGATGGGCTGTACAACACTCATTGGCGTTTTGTGATCTCTGCTGATATGGTGGCGTAGGTGCTCCCAGACACCGCTGCGCATCGCACGCTGTGCACAATGCGGTTGGACTCCCCGGCTGGTGTTGAGGGCTTTGCACCCAATGCTAGTGGGGCAGAGCAGCAACAGCAGCAGCAGCAGCAGCAGCAAAAACAGGCAGACAACTATGAAGGCGTGCCCCTGGTGGATGTGACCTTTAAGTCACACAGTGCCCAGGAGGTGGCCAATAATCCGAGAGTGCCGGAAGGGGTTACCGTGGTGAGTGCCAACGATCGGAGAACGGGACAGTGAACGTGTTGGGCAAGTTGTAGGCCAAGACCCTTGAGATGATTGGTGGCCCCCATAGCTGTGACCAAGAAAGTGATTTTCAGCATTCAGTGCCTTTTGCCTTGCACTTTGGAATTGTGAAGTGTGTTTGGACTTTCCTCAGCTGAGAACTTGTTAGAAGATTGGCATCTGGGGTTTCTGCTGTGTAGTTAATGATGATGTTGCGTCAGCAAGTAGATTGCTGATGGATGTTCCACAATGTGACAAGGCTCCAGGTGCCTGTAGGCCGGAACATGGCACTGTCGTCTTTAATCAGCAGGGATTGTTTTTGCTTAGTGTGCCGATGGGGGTTGGGATTGAGGGAGGGGCAAGGTTTTCCTTCCCCGATGTCCTTCCCTTCCCTGAAGCGTCCATCCCAGATATGAGCCCCGTCTTTGGATTCAGCACAAACATAATGGAGGCATAGTTATGTGCTTGCAAGGAGTACATGACGCCACTTCGTGTCATGAGTAGACACATACACAAGTATGCTTAATGCAGAGTCTATTTGGTGGACCTGTTGATTTAAGCCATGTCGATGTAGTCCTGTTTATCTGCAACATGACTGCATGTTGAAAGGAAACCATAAGTAAAATATTGCTGCACTGCACCTCACCAAATGTATGTCAAGTGTCCAAACTTTATGCAAAGCACTGCATACTTTTAGCCAGATCCTGGAATGGTGAGATGAAAGCGAATTACGTACTCACAAACTTCTCGACATTGTTTGCCTAGCGAGTCGGGGGCTCAGCTGCAGGGAAGGCTCACAGGTTTCGTGTGTACAATGCTCCGTTTTGTTTGGGCATGTTTTTTTGTAGGTGCATGCATTTCCTGGTATGTATCTAGATACCTGCAGTAAATTGAAGAAAAACAGAAAAGAATACGCCAGCCAAGAAGGCCGTGTGCACTTGGAGAGGTTCCTTAACCAGCAAGCTAGTGAGGATTTCACCAAAGGGCCTTCAACGTTAAACTAGACACAGCTAGCATAGGAGAAAGCCAGAAGCATGATAGTGCTCATTGTGAACGACCAGTTGTGAATTGATCGGTCATGACTTAACAGCAGGTTGTGCACCTTGCTATTTAAAAGCCATGTGAGATAATCACTAGACAGTATGCTTTAGTTCATTAGTGCATGTTTCTAACAATCTGCACAGCAGCGCATATCGCACTGGCATGGTCCATCTTTGCCCTGCAGTTCTACAGCCTTGATGCGCAGCTGCGAGCACTCCAGCTAGTCTTTTTGAAGAGGTCTTTGGATGAGCTGCTTGATTACATCACAGGTGGGTTTCATCTTTGCTGTGTACCCAGGTGTTCTTAGCTTATTATGTCGTCACAAATATGCTTTGAATGCTGCTAGATGTCAGCACGAATTGCTAGATGTCAGCACAAGTGTGCTCATTATTGCTGCACTTGGTACCTGAAATACCATGATTGAAAACACTAGACCAAACAAAACTACGCTTGGCTGCACTTTGTTGCTCATTGTTGTAGATGATGCTTCATCCTAGGTCATAACAGCTGGTATCTCCATGGGAGCGCAGTTTCAGTGCAACTTTTGCTTTATTGCTTGCAGTACCTTTCCTTATGCAGTCGCTTATTCAGGTCAGAACTGAATTGGGAGCTCACTCACTGCTTTGTGCATGAGCCAAGTATAGCTCTCGTCTCATGATGATGATGGTGATGATGGTGGTGATGATGATGATGATGATGGTGATGATGGTGATGATGATGATGATGATGATGGTGATGATGGTGATGATGATGGTGATGATGGTGATGATGATGATGATGATGATGATGATGATGATGATGGTGATGATGGTGATGATGGTGATGATGGTGATGATGATGGTGATGATGATGATGATGATGATGATGATGATGATGATGATGATGATGGTGATGATGATGATGATGATGATGATGATGATGTTCATTGACAGCCTCTGGGCAAAGGCATGCTGGTGCTGGTGGCTAAGCAAGCGTTGGCCTCTGACTGAGACCCCTGCCTCTGCCACTGGGCAGTGATGCTGGTCATGCAGACGTCTGACTCTGGCTCTCTGACCCAGACTTCTGCCTTTGCCACTGCACGGTCATGTTGGCCATGCAGGCGTCTACCTCTGAATCTCTGCTTCTGACTCAGACCTCTGTCTCTGCCACAACGCAGTCATGCTGGCCATGCAGACCCCTCCCCGGAAGCCCAGGACCCTACAAGCAGCCCCTACCACCCAGCCAAGCCGTGCAATAGCATCAGCCCATGCTTCAAGGCCGTCTCCAGCTGCAGCCCCCAACAGGAAGCAGCCTCGAGAGCACCAGCAGCAGCAGCTGCAGCAACCTACTAGCCAGCAGCCCTTTGTGCTGTTGCTGGACATCAGCATGGCTGCGCCTATCATCTGCCTGCCGGAGTCAAGCAGCAGGTTGGTGCATATATATGTTGGGGCAGTTTCCATGTCAGTGTTTTGCTTTCCTGTGGACAATCTTCGGTGCACAAAATGACAGAGCTCTGGTTCTTCCTGAAGCACAGAACAAGATGTGAAAGGGAGTCGCCGTCAGCCACACTGCCCCCTTCAGCATGCGTGCCCTTTTGCTATTTGCTTGGGTGTGTGGAGTTAGCGCACAATTTCAGCTGCTTGTTTGACTACTCTCCAATGTCCCAAGCCTGCAGCTGGACTCGGGCAGCTTGTCCTCCTGCCTGCCTTCCTTTGTCCCGGACCACCATGCCTTGAGTACACATCCTAGCATCGACATCTTTCCACAGCATCTCAAGTGTCACCTGTGTGCTGCGTGTTTGCAACAGTGATGCGGGCCTGCAGCTGGACCTGGGCAGCCTGGCCATCTCAAATACTGTTGTATGGCAGCTTGCTGCGGCAGACACCTCATCCCCTGCGCGCAAGGGCTGGGTGCTTGTGGACGATATGCAGGTGATGTTTGTGTCTGGTGCTCAATTGGAGCTCCACTTTGTGCTTGTGCGTTGACAGCTCCTGCTTTGCAGGAGTGGGCTGCTCTTCTGAGCCCCAGGTTTGCCATGCCTTTGCTAGCATTGATGGTGCAGGGGTTGAAGCTCCTGATGCAAGCCACTGCATGGCCTTGCCAGGCAAGACAGAGTTATTGCAGGTTCTGCCTTAGCTGCATGACCTGGACAGCAGCTGCTAGCAGTTGGAATTTGTTCCACATTCTGGACCTTATGGGTGATTCTTAGCAGCGGAGGACACACACACACACACACACACGTGCTAACAGCTCAATGCGTACCACCTTGCCGAGACGTGTGAATGCTGTTTCGTCTGCGTGTTGTGCATGCATGCCCTTCACAGACCTGTAAGAACACACTAGAGTGCCCCTCACAAGAGATGTCCCAATGACTCTTGCTGCCACTTCCGCAGGTCACTTTATCCAAGCTGTCCCTGGAGGTCATTGACCAGGAAGGAACGCATGGGCTGAACGTGGTGCGAGACTTGGGGGCAGGGCTGCAGCTGAAGGTGACACGGCCCCTGGGCTCTGCACGGGAGCAGTCAGGCCAACAGATCCTGGCAACCCCCAGCAGCTCGCCACAGCAGCAGGCACGAGCGCCCCCACTGCCGCCTATTCAGGTGTGTGTGTGTGTGTGTTGTGTGTATGCATGTGTGTGCTTGCTGCATTTGTTTGTACACAGTGTTTGCCCTTTGTCTATTGGCTGCTAGCCACTGACCACAGCATTTGACTGCACTTGTCTGCCCCAGTTCTAGAAAAGGGCCTCATCTCATTTATAGATCAGTGCCTTGTCTCATTCTCTCCTGTGCAGCCATGCACTCAGTTCACTGTGGCTTCTTTGATGTCGACCTTGGGCTAAACTTTCAACCAGGTGGCCTTGGATGTGCCGGACGTGGTGCTCGCGCTGAGTGACTCAGAGTATGAGGGCCTCATGAGTGCGCTGTCCCTCAACTTCGCTGAGCTGCCTGCGGGCCCCAGCCAGCACCCCCACCAGCGTGCGCTGCGGCATGCGGTCATGCGAATGCAGCGCCAGCAGCAACGACAGCAGCAGCCAGGCCAGAGCAGTTCAGGTGCTGTGATGCAGAAGCAGGCATCCTCCATGGCTCGCTTCGGGGGCGCAGGCAGTGCTCACGGGCATGCTGCAAAAGGAGCAGGTGGAGGGGTTGGGAAAGGGGCTGGGGCTGCCCCCAATGCACACATCAGCGGCCCTGAATCTGATTTCAGCTTGGACGCCCGCGCGCTGCTGGCAGCGCTGGGGGATACATGCAGCGTGTCAGTGTCTGTACGTGTGCACCAGGCGTCCATGCATTTGCTGACGCACATGCACAAGGCTGCAGGGAGCGATATGCCTGCCCAGGTGTGCGTGTGTTTTTGTGCGTGCGTGCGTGCGTGCGTGCGTGTGTGTGTGTGTGTGTGTGTGTGTGTGTGTGTGTGTGTGTGTGTGTGTGTGTGTGTGTGTGTGTGTGTGTGTGCGTGCGTGTGTGTGTGTGTGTGTGTGCGTGCGTGTGCGCGCGTGTGCGTGTGCGTGTGCGTGTATGCGTGTGTGTGTGTGTGTGTGTGTGTGTGTGTGTGTGTCTGTGCGTGCGCACGCGCTTGCTGGGTTGCCTGCTTGCATACATGTTTTGCGCTTGTGTTTTGAAGCACGCAGTAGCTGTTGAGCATTGTTCTTTACCTTGTACCATTTCAACACAGCTGCGTCTTGCCCTTGTTTACGTGTTTGCCAGAGTTGCTCCATCTTCTAAGCCAGGCACCTCCCATTGTTCTGCCTCTCAGCCTTTGTCTGTTTCCGTCCTCAATTGTTTTCCTCCACATGTGCTGGTGCAGCCCCTGGCTGTGGCCAGCATGTCAGAGCTGTGCGTATGGGTGACCATGACAGCCCGTGGCTCCAAGATCATCCGTGTCGTGCTGCCAAGCGTGCAGCTGCGGGACAGCAGGCCTGGCGTGCAGCCAGAGCGCGCGTTGGCACTGACCACGGAGCATGTGGTGGGCGCACAGCAGGTGGGCAAGTCACTGTGTAGCCAGGCTTGTTGTGTTGGTGCTGGTGTTGCATGTGGTGGGCACGCAGCAGGGGGGCAAGTAATCGTGTAGGCTGTTTTGGTGGTGCTAGTATTGAATGTGGCGGCCGCAGCACGCAGCAGGTGGGCAAGTAGCAATGTAGCCTGCCGTGGTGGTGCTAGTATTACATGTGGTGGACGTGCAGCAGGGGGGGCAAGTGATCGTGTAGGCTGTTTTGGTGGTGCTAGTATTAAATGAGGCGGCCGCGCAGCAGGTGGGCAAGCAATTAGCAATGTAGCCTGTTTTGATGGTGCTTGTACTTGATACACAAGTGTGTCTGAAGGCTAGACCAGGTTGACAGGTAGCCCTACCATGGCCATTACCTTGTTGCTTAGATGGAAGTAATCAGGAAGGTGATACTTGTGATTGCAACCCAGGAGTTTGCATGAGCCATGTACATGGATGGAAATAGTGCTTTGAACTTGGAACATAAAATTGAGCAAACACATGAACGTGAGCAAACAAAATTATGGCTGCTAAAACTGTGGACACTGTGGATACTTTTCCAAGCACTTAAAAATGGCCCTGCAGCGTGCGTAGGCCTCCTGAATGAAAATGTCCCTTTTGTTTATTGACGGTGTCCGGTGCCTTGTCACCCTATGCAGCCTCATTGACGAACACATTCTGCTTCTTTAGCTTCACTGAAAATTGTGGCGGCAGGGTTAAGGCGATTACCCTGCTGTTGTCACTTATTCCAATTTTCGACCTCAATGAATTTGGACGAATGTATGGGTGGTGAAAGCTGGTCCCTGGCAACACTCCCTTTTTTCCATTCATTCATTCAGCACGTACACAGACAACACCATGGCTTTTTGCAGCTGTCACAGGGCCCTCAAGATCAGCGTGCTTGGTCGTTGTGCCGTGTTTGCAGGCCTCGCAGATGGGGGGCAGTGGCGTTGGTCCGCCCCCCTCCCTCCTGGCTGTGGAGTTCCGCAGCATCATGCCCCAGCTAGACACCAGCCCCTTAGAATTGGCAGAGGAAAGCGAGGACCCAAGCTGCAACTACCCAGCAGACGCCGTGCTCCCTCTTCCCCGCCAGGCAAGGAAACTGCTCAGCGATTCTGCTCCATTTGCGTAATCGCCTTTGTTTGTGGTTGTCGGCAAAATAAGCCATGCATTGCTGTGCTCCCTCCTCCCTGCCAGGCATGCAGAGCTTCTTGACTGCGCTGCTTCATTTACATGATGACCTTTGTTTTGTCGTCATTGGAGAGATCCGCACATTGCTGTGCAAACGAGCATGCACTTGTGTGTTCATGTGCTTTTACTGACGTGCTTGGATAGGTTTTAAACTTTGGTTTAATAAGACGGAGCCTTTAGAAGCACAGTGAGGAGAACGTGGAAGTGTGTGAAACAAAGTGATCAGCAGTGACTTATATGGGATGTGCACCTGGCTGTTTCTACATCCTTTGCCCCTTAGGAGGGCGTCAACACATGTAAACAATATTCAGATGTGCTTGCTAGCAGTGGTTGTAGCTTGCATTCAGGCTGATGAACACAGCTCCATGGGCAAGCAGGGCAGGAGCAATCACAAGCATTTGCTATACTGCATTGCTCTTTTCCTGCCAAGTCGGTCTTGCTGTGATGACTGCCTGTCACGACTACATCTTACCAGTCTCCACATTTGTGCACAACTACATCTTACTTTTGCTTTCACATGCCCACAACCGCACCTCACCTATAATTGAACATGTGCGCAGGCCCTACAGCTGCGCCTGCAAAAGCCCACGCTTATCCTGGACTTGGCCTTCATCTTGCCCCTGGCAAACTTTTTTAGCAGCACCAGCAGCGGGGGTGGGCCACCAGGGGAGGAAGCACGAGGGGTGACGCTGCGCACAGCGCTTGCTCGCGAAGTCATACTGGGCAGCGAACCGTTCATGGCCCAGGTGAGAGCCTTGCACACATCAGACGCTGGCAATGAGAGTTGGTAACAACCAAAATTAAGAGGGCAAATTGCAAGCTTCTCGGTCTCAAGGCGTCAACTTACCCTAACTTTTTATTTTGGTTGCTGGCGTTTGTGGTTCTGGGTATTGAATCAAGAAGAAACAAATGAAATGCCTTCGCCAGCTGAAAGGCCACATGCATAAAGTAAAGGTTCCCTAATTAGCAAGCTAGCAAGTGTCTCGCCAAAGGGCCCTCAAACCTTGACCAGACACAGCTAGCCTAGGAGAATGCCAGAAACAGAGCTGATGAGGGTCTGGAGGGTTGTCGGCCATCCTCATGGATGCCCGGACTGTCCATCTACTGCTCTCTATCACAAAGCCCCTTTTCTAAACCCTCCCCAGAACTTCTGGCAGAAGCCTCCTGAAAAAGAAGTGCATGTCCTTTGTTAATTATCGTTGTTAGTCTTTGGACCTCATTGCATTATAATTTAATGCTAGTGATTTTGCCTTATGCCTGGTTATACCCAAGTTGAAAAGAGATATCTTAATTTTGAAAATGGCTCACATGGGTGACTTTTTTATTACTGCTCTAATTATTTGTCTACGACCTGAAGGGGTGTTTTGTTTCCAGCAGGCAGAGCAGCAGAAGACCTTCAAATTGTCTCCAACCCCCAGAGCCAACGTCGCCAACCTGCAACTTGCTTCGCACCTGCAGGGTGATGTGTGGCTGAGCCCGGAAGTGCGCCTGCTCGCAGACGTGCCTGGCATCACCCATTTTGTTTATGATGGTGAGAAAAGAAAAAGACAAGACTGCGCATGCCAGGTTTGGCTGATGCATTAAGGAAAGGTCCCCACAGACATACTTGTATAGGATCTGCATACAATTCGCACTCCTTCAAGGACAGGTTGTCTGATGTCTCTAAAGGTCCCCTAGCTGGAAACCTAGCTAGGGCCTCGCCAAAGAGGCTGAAAGGCGCAGCCAAAACTCAGCACAGCCTAAACTTTGCAGAGATCCAGCTGAAAGAAGTAATGAGGGTCTGGCGGGTTGTGTGCCAAGCGCTGCGGGCTTCTGAATCCTCCTGCCGCGCGCTGCCTTGCCCCCAGCAACCCCCCTTCCAGAAGAACCCTGGAAGTATCATTTGTGCCTGGTGTTGATGACTCTTGACAAGCTCTGGGGTGCAAGGCAATTCAACTTAGAAGCCGGTTTTTCCGCATAAAGCGGTTTATGGGTATATATCAAAAATTTTGATCAGTCTGCTGAGAGAGCCATGGGCTCAAAATTCAAAGTTGCACTGGATGCTTAGCATCAGCAACAACCTCAATGAGGCGTGCTTGCATGACCAGACAGCTTCCAGTCATATTGAGAAGATAGCTTTGAAAAGCATCTTTAAAATCCTTATTAGCAAATGAAAAAGAGAGCCTTCTCACCTAACCTTCTTTTCTGCACACATCATGCGCAGGCCAAGGCGGCTCCCTGGTCTTGCCTCCTGGGCTGCCTCCCTCTGAGGTCCTGCCCCTCATCCTTGTTGCTCGCAACTGCACCCTACAGCTTCGCAATGTCACAGTTGTAAATGCCAGCAGCCTTCCAGCCTGCCTGAGCATGGGTCCTGGGGGCTCTCTCATGGCCAGGGAAGAAGATGGAGTGGCAATGGTGATGGCTGCAGAGGATGTGAGCACCGCGCTCAGTGAAACTGGGGGCAGTGGGGCGAGAAGCAGGCGGGTTTCAACAGGGGGGTCCAGTGTTGGTGGCAGCGGCTCGTCTGTGAATGGCGCAGCGGCGGTGGAGGCACCGCCAAAGAGTTTTGACATGGTGGTGCATGCGGTGGGGGCGGAAGTGCACCTGGTGGATGCTGGGCATGATGCAGGGGCGAATGCCTTTGCTGGGGCGGGTTCTGGTGGCAGCGGCGGCAGCAGCAAAGGGGGCCAGCAGCTGCCGCGAAGCCAGCAGCAAGAGCAGAGGGACCAAGCTGGCCTTTCACGCAGTAGAGATGCCAGCAGTCCGACTCTCCAGCAAATAGGTGGGGTGCCGCTCGCTTAGTCATGGAATACGGTGTGCTTCACTTTGCCCAAAATAGAAGAAAGGAAAGGGGAACAAGTTCACAGAATGCGATGTACCCTACGCTGGCATGTGACCTGCTCTCTGATGGTACGCATGGCTTCCCCCTGCGTGTCTGTCCTTTCAAGCATGTCCGTTTACATTGGCAGGCTTGCTTTCAAGGTGCCTGTGTGTTTGTCCATGCCAGAAGCACGTCCCTTGGTGTAGCACTTCTGATGCCGTGGAGTTGCCAAGAATGGCCGATCAGGTTCCCCACTCCCATGTATTATGCAGCCTCAAACAGTTGACCTCTGTGTCTGTGCCAGTGTTTGCCTTTTTACATACGTAGGGATTGCTTGCAATTGCATATACCACCAGGGCATGCTGTGCTCAAAACGACCTTTACCCGTTTTGGATCGAAAGCACACGATGTGCTCATTTGCTTGCATGCAGGCCCACTTTCTTGTTCTGTGCATGCGCTGCATAAAAGGACGTGCTGGCATGTGTACTGCAGGTCATGTCAAGAGCTTTGCTAACCTGCGTGGGGGTAAGGACAAACCGAGTGTGCATGCCCTGCGCCGCTTGGCGTTGCTGCTGGATGTTTCAGCAAGGTTTCGCATTAGCAGCGAGGTGAGTGAGGTGTCTTTCTAGTTTCCCTCCCTTCTGCCTGCTTTTCTGCACTGCTGTACCCGCATGTCCCTGCTCATTCATTACCTTGGCAGCGCAGGGGCAGATTCCTCATTTTTGGTCAGTGTTGACGCTAATCCACCTGACACTTTCACGACCAATTTTCACAGCGCCAATTCCTCGCCCTCGCTCCTTCCAAATTTTCTTGCTTTTTGCACACCGTTGCACTTCATTCTTAAAAGTACAGCACTTCTGCTCACACCCTCTTTTTAGGTCAATCACCCTGGTGCGATGCGCTTCCGTACTTAGTCTAGATATCAAACAGGTGTGTTTGTGCTCAACATCTTCCTGCACAGGGTGGCGAGCAGCAGCAGCTCTGCGATGCCACTGTCTCTGGGCTGAGCATCAAAGCAATGACGACTGTTTCTACTTCCCACTCCAAGCAACAGCACCAGGCCCAGGGTGCACTGCCTGCTCCTCCGGATGTTGCCCATCCTCACAACGATGCATCTAGCAGCACTTGGGCGGTGTCTGTGCTGGAGCCATGTGACTTGTCAGTCCACTTCCAGGACTCGGTAGGTGGATTGGCACTCAGAAGCTCATCACAAAGCTGTTGTGGTGGTGCATGCAAGCTTTTTGTTTGTCATATTGACTCTCACAGGGGCTCAGCAGTGTGTTTGATCTATCTGGCATATGCTTCTTTCTTACTGTGCAGGCAAAGTTGGGAGGTGGCGGCATGATTGAGGTGAAGCTCGATGTCAGCGACGTCTCCCTCAAAATGTCCCCTGATGTCCTCCAGCTCATCTGCACGGTGCGTGTGGTGGCTTTGAATGTGCAGAGGTCAGAACAGAACGAGAGATCTGTGTTTAATTTGTGTGTTCCCTCTGCCATCCCCCACTCAAAATAGTTACCACGGCACACAAGCTATTGCATGATTGACGCTATTGGGGTCTGAACATGGCGTGCACAGTCTTCCCTTCTCTTTGGCCATGGCAAGCAACAGCTTCAGTTGCAAGCCGTGACTCATCAACCACAGGCTTACCAAGCTTATGGGACACCCTATAGCCTCTGATGCTTCAGGCACTCTGCTATTGTGTAATGGTCAATAGCTGAGGCTTCCGCACCCCTTGTCACACCTCAGCATCAGGTCACAGCCCCCCCCCCCCCCCCTTAGCTTTTTCTGTGGAGCATGATCACTGCTGCAACCTCCGCAAAGCACATCTCAGGTCACAGAAGCAAAAGGCCTCCAATCCAACCGCCTGGTCAGAAGCACAGCCCAGGCACCTAGGCAACTGCACGGGGCGGGACTTTTGAACTGTTGTCCCCATTTGCACTCACACCTGCTGCGGTAACTTTTGTGTGCCCCTTGCAGCTCCAGCACCAGGTCATGCAACCCCTGGCTGTGCCCCCCATCGACCAGCCCCTCCTGCGCTGCGATGTGTTTGAGCGCCTGTGGAGCAACTGCCCCACCAGCACAAGCAGCTCTAGCATCCATGCGAGTGACAAGGACGCAGGTGCAGGCCAAGGCGGCCAATTCCTGCCTGCCCCGTCCTCCTCTGCCTCCCAAAATGCGGCAGCAGGGGGTGCGGGGCGCGGGGGCGTGGACCCGGTGGCGCACATGCGTGGCCTCACGGTGTGGCGGCCTCGCCCGCCGTCTGGATATGTGGCTCTAGGGGACGTGGTGGCGCCCGGCAGCCAGGCCCCACGGTGAGTGCTGTGTGTGTGTTTGATCAATCTGGGACATCTGTAAGGGATACTTTGATTTATGCGACAGTGTATATTGCTGTGTGGACGGCTCTGACGCAAGCTTTCGGTAGTGGCTGCTTGAAATCAGAATCATTACATTCCTACTCGTTCTTATTGAGCAAGCAAAGCTTCTTGTCCAAGGTGACACTTCTCTTTGCCAAACTCATGCATATTGCTGTACCTTGAACTTCTGGCTCAGCCATCCAACAAGCTGATCCTGCGGCAGTGCTCGCCAGCCCATTCAACCACCCAGCCACCTACCCAACACACACAGACACACACACACACACACACACACACACACACACACACACACACACACACACACACACACACACACACACACACACACACACACAAGGACACATGCATGCACACACCCACATATACACCCACACGCGCACACACCCACACACACACAATTGCCATTCGCAGCACGCCCGTGGCTGTCCTTGCCCCTGGGAGCGGCCTCATTGCTTGGCCCTCTGCATTCACCTGTGTGTGGTCTGCGGTTGAGGGCGTGGCCCTGTGGCTGCCTGTGCCGCCGCCTGGATTTGTGGCCCTGGGGTGTGTGGCTACTTCTGAGCCTGATGTCCCTCCACCCCTGCAGGGCGTGTGTGCCTGCGTGGTGAGTACCAATGACGTGACAGTTGCATGATTGTTGACACCTACGACACTCACCTTGAGCTTTGGTGCTTGTGGTGGTTTGTGTGTGGCTCTGGTGGTCGCTGCAGCTGCATACGTCGCGTCTGCTCCCCTCCCTACCCTACCTGCTTCTGCTGCTGCTACCAGCCTTGCTGCTGCCTCCCAAGATAAAAAAGAAAAGACTACACAAGCCAGGTCCAGCTGCGTGCACTGAGGAAAAATGTCTTAACCAGCAAGCTAGCTAGGTGAAGGCAGGTAGCGGCAGCGGGGGCAAGGAGAGAGGGTCAAAAGGGCACATGCCGTGGCCTTGCTCCAAGCTTAGGCATGAGTCCTTTGCATTTATAGGGCCTGCCCTGCGAAGCTTGCCAAGTTCTCAGCCCAACCACCATTGTTAGGGTCATCCTTAGGGCATTCCACTCTTAGGGCAATCTTAAGGCCTACCATGCAAAGCTTGCGAAGTTCTCAGCCTGCCTGCACACTGGCATGCACACCACCAGGCCGCCAGTGTGTGTGTGGAGGCACGGCTGCATGAGTGCCTGTTGCTCAGCACTGCCGGGCACATCTGGACAGTGGCCAATGCGGCAAGCTCCATGGTGGTGCTGCCGCCCTCGGATGGTACCCATGAAGAGGGCAGCGATGATGCAAGCGGGAGGAGGGGCTCGCCGGATGTGAAGGCGCACCAGATGCTGTGGGACCTCCGGGGCCCCATGGGAGTGCCTCCCGCTGCACGCGTGAAAGAGAGGGAGCTGCGCGAGCAGGCACAGCGGCAGCGTGAGGAGGCAGAGGAGGAGCAGCAGGAGGGTGGGCAGGGCCTGGAGCTGGCAGATTTTGAGAGCGAGCCTCTGAGCAAGCTCCTTCAAGAAAGGTGCGTGGGGGTTGTATCCCTGTCAGAAGAAAAGAGCGTGCGCTTGGTGTCCAAGGTAATTTCCATTGGCGCCCTGACCAACTTGCATTCCTGCTGTCCCTTTTCACCTCACATCAACTCCCTGGATGCTACATGTTTTTGGTAGCCATTTTGTTCTTGTGGTTGTGTGTCGCTGCTTCCTGCTGAGTAATCAAACCTGCTGCTCTCCATTGCCCGCATCTGCTCCAGTGCCATTGCACAATTTTTTAGCTCCCTCTTTCTCAGTGTGTCTGCTATCCTAACTCCTTTTCTTTTTTGCAGCTTGAACCTTGCTGTGAGTGCGCCCCTGTCATCAGTCGCTGCCTGCACCTGCTTTGTTCTTGCCAAGTAAACAGCCTGCTCCACAGGATAGTCACGCTTGTTCTTTTGGCAGCTTCCTTGCCCACCGCGCGTCCCTGCTTACCACTTAACCTCCCTCTGCTTTGCTGCAAAAACCAGTCACACTTTGCAACGGTGCCTCCATGCCTTGTTCTGCAGCTTCCTCGCCCAGCGCGCGTCCCTGCTCTCCTCCGTAGCCCGCATCCGCTCCGTTGCCACCGCCGTAGAATTTCGTCGCATCTGGTGGGACAAGCACGGTATCCCCAGCCCTTCCCCACAGGGTGTCAGTTTCTGGCGCCCCGCGCCACCCCCTGGCTACGTGGCTCTGGGAGACTGCATGGTGGTCGGCATGCACGCACCGCCACCGGTGAGGGCTTTTGGAATGTGTTTGTTTTTGGGTCCTGTGCTGCAGGGATCTTGGGTGCATTTGGATCTTGGATGCAAGACAGGCGCAGGGTGAGTGCAATTTAGCTCACGGATGCATGACAGTTGTGGACTGCATGGTGCTCGGCATGCACGCACCGCTGCCAGGCAGGGCTTGCAGGCTGACCCTGTTTTTTTTTTTCATCCAATCATGCACTGTGTTGGATACATTGTGGCTATGGATAGATGACTGTCTTGGAAACAGGGTTGACTCGGTGTGGCACCTGCTCTGCCAGGCAAGTGGGCTCTGTTAAAGGTCTCCAATCTCGCAAACGGTAGTATAATCGGGCTCAAGGCAATGCGCGAGAAGAGGGAGCCGCTGCTTGCCTTGCAATGGGTTTGTACATCTGACAAGTGGTGCAAGTATGCCATGAAAGTGCATCTTTTCCTCCTCCTGTCCTCTCACAGGGCGTGATGGTGCTGGCAGACGAGGAGCCCTTGTCCCTTGGAGGAGCCACCCCATCCTCCTCAGCTACCAGCAGCAGCACCAGCAAAGCCCCCCGCCCTCCCTTGCTCGCGCGCCCCATGGGCTACACCCTATTATGGGTGGACGAGCAGCGTGTGCGCGCGGGTGACCTGCGTTTCTTGAGCCTATGGAGGCCTGTGCCCCCTGCAGGCTATGTGGCCCTGGGGTGCATGGCAGGCACAGGCGCACTGCCTCCACCCACTGCTGCCATGCGGTGCGTGCTTATCTTGCAGAGGTTGGGAAGAGGTGAACACGCAGGCTGTGCCTTGTGGAGGACCTTCTGTGCTCTTGGCCACACGCTCTCATTGTTTGGTGATACCCGCTGGCATGAAAATCATGTAATTGTCATGGCTTCCCACTGTGGAGGGACACAAAGCTTCTTCTCGCGTGCGTTTCTCTGGATGTGTTTGGTCTTTTACCTTAGAGCCGGAGCCATGCTTTCTGTAGCAGCACACTGCTTCTCGTTTCTTTTAGAGTTTTGCTTGCGCACCTGTTTCATTTCCTGGGTAGGATTGTAACCAAATAAGGGCGCCCCTGCTTATGCTTGCACAGGTGTGTACGTGCTGATGCAGCCTCTCATGTGGGTCTGCCTGCAAATGAGCCCTCCTGGTCGCAGCCCATGCACCGCCAGCGCACGCCTGTGCTGGCATGGACAACAGATGAGCGCTTGGCTTCGTTTGTGGCTGCATCGCCGCCTGTGCAGCACCAGCAGGTGTGCAAGTGCTGACCGCTGTGTGTGTGTGTGTGTTTGTGTGTGTGTGCGCTTTTGTGAAGGTTTGAAGGTGTGTAGAAATGTGTGTACTTTTTGCATGTCAACAAGAAAGTCCCAATTCCAAGCACTTTGATTGACTTGAAATTTGTTGATCTGTGACGTGTCTATCACCCATGCTGGTGTTGTTGCTAGCATGTTTAAAGCAGAGCGCTGAGCACAAAAGCTTCAAACCTATTATAGCATGAGCCACCAGGCGGTCCCTAGATCACATTCCATCTACTTCTTTTCGCACGCAGACTGGCGCTCCCTCCCCACCATCCTTCCGAGTTCCAGAGGCTTGGAGTCTAAATCTCCCAGGGGCTTTGCAGGACGATCCGGCGTCAGATACTAGCACATCACCCTCTGCCAAGACAGATGGAGGGATCACCAGGTGTGTTGGCGTGTTGGCGTGTGTGTGTGTGTGTGTGTGTGTGTGTGTGTTTGAGAGAGAGAGAGGGGGGGGGGGGGGGGGGGGGGGCGGGCGCACAACTATTACATCTTCGATGAGGCTGAAGTAATTTAGACGGCTTCTGAAAATCTGCCACAGAGGCATCACAACGTCCATTATATAGCAAGAATGCATGGTATATACAGTTGCTGGGTCTTGTGAACACATAGAAATGATCATTGCTATTCCGTTCTTGTAGTGTGAGGTTATGCCTAGTGAGCTTGAGCATGTGCTTATCGATGCTGGCACAATTACAGGTAAAATGTGTTAAAGAAGAAATACAGAGCTTTTTTTTGGAACAACATAGTTTAGTTTAATGATTTTTGCTGGAAGGTGTCGTATGGGGTTGGCTCATACGGTATCAACACTCAGTCGTTCGCTTGCAAGGGCTTTCATCATGGTTGTGCACAAGTCCCAAGACCTGTACGCCGGAGATGTAGTGTTCTTGGATTTGAGATGAATTTAGCTTTTCATTGGCCCTGCCTCCTGCTCATCCCCGCCCACTTCCACATGCTCCTCCGCCTCCCACCAGGAAAACACCAGCATGTCCACTCCTTCCTTTCTTGTTTGTCCAGTATCAATTCTTGGGAGAGTACAGATGTGGTAATCTAAATTGTTTGGGCCAAGTTATGGCCATCGTGTAGCAAGCCAAGGTGACCTTCCTTTACAACAACTGAAGACGCCGCCCTGTCTTAAAACAGCAGGCACCTTCTCCAGGGATCAGATTGCAAATTGGACAGCAGCTGCATAGTAACGGCTGAAATTGTTGTAGGTATCACCGCAGTTTGTGAAATTTGTGAGTCTTTCTATGATCCAGGACATGGAGAAGCAACGTTTCCTATCCTGAAAGCAAATTGGAAGACCGGATGCAGGGCACGAGGGGGACTCTGATTGTGCTTCTCCTTGTGAGGATGCTGAGTAGGTGCCAGGCCTTCTCCCTCTCTTTGTTTGCCTTATACTAAGCGCCCTGGGCAAAGGTGACTATAGCAGCCAACGAGCCAACACACGCACACCTGTCATGAGCATCGGCACACTTTTTCATGCGATGTGGTCAACGGCACATTGCAGGCTCGTGAACTTTGATGTCCAAGTGGGCAGGTGCGCAGCCCTGCTGCGCACATGTGCGCGCATTCCCCTGCTGGAGCTGGGTGCGGCGGAGATACGGTTAGGCCTGGGCACTCATGCGCCCGGCGTGACACGCGGCTTCGCTTTCTTCACTGTCAGTGCGTGGAGCTATGCACCGTTGAGTGCTGTGTGGGAGCCTGTGATGGAGCCATGGCAGGTGCTGGGCCATCTGGACCACAACACTGCTAGCAGGTGGGGTTGAAAATGGCAGCACCGCAGGATGTCGGAGGGATGGGAGTCTGCCTGCCAGTGCTGGCACCGAGCTTGGTGCTGGGCCACCTGAGCCTCAGATCATTTGAGCAGCATTTGGGCAAAAAACAAATCTGGTGGAGTGGGTTTTGCACAATGTACGAAAGGGCCCAAGAGGCTCTATTGGGCCTCTTGGAGTCTCCTCTGACCCTCTCTGATGAATTTATTTTTCTCTTTATCCACCCCTGAAAGTGAGTGACCGATTTGAGGAAGGGAGGTCTGCCAGCGACAGTCTAATGGTGAACGCAGGGCCATTACACTGTGTCACATGGCTGGTGTAGAAGGAGTAAGACAGGACTACTCAGTTCAAATTTTCCTGATGATTTCCTCATTACTAAGCTTTGGCGCTACCCTTGATGCTGCTCTTGGAATATGTTTGAACTTTAAGTGTGCATGGGCATGTTTGTCTCATACAAGATTCTTCTGACGGGATTCATAAAAATGTCCCATCAATTTTTGTGTCGTGCCTGTAATTGAAAAGATTTGCCCTGCACTGCTCTGCAGGCCGCGTGCAGGAGTAGCCCCTGGCCTGTGGGTGCGCATGAGCAGCACGCAGGGCATTGCATCTGTCACCATTGCCCACAACGCCGTCAAGGCGCTTCTACAAAGTGCAGGTGTGTGTGTGTGTGTCTGTGTGTCTGTGTGTGTGTGTGTGTGTGTGTGTGTGTGTGTGTGTGTGTGTGTGTGTGTGTGTGTGTGTGTGTGTGTGTGTGTGTGTGAGGGAGGGAGGGAGGGAGGGGGG
Organism: Dunaliella primolecta; assembly: GCA_914767535.2. Lineage (NCBI taxonomy): Eukaryota > Viridiplantae > Chlorophyta > Chlorophyceae > Chlamydomonadales > Dunaliellaceae > Dunaliella > Dunaliella primolecta. The sequence goes on from OU611752.1 coordinate 18,088,113, forward strand.
GGGGGAGCAAGGGGTGGGTGTGGGTGTGCACACTTGCATGCACACACATGCTTGTGTAGCATGCTTGGTATTCTGACTGCTAGCAGGCATTCAAGCACATGTGAATTCACTGAGTTTTCAATCCAAAGTTGTAGCACTTCATTGTATTGTGGGCGTTGCTCCTGTGCCCTGCAGGCGAGTGGTCTGCTGCACTGGCAGTGCAACAGCCCTCGTCTTTTGCGTCTGCTACATCCCTTGGCCAGCAGCAAAAATCAGATGGCTTGGATGGCCTGGTGGTGCATGGGGAAAGTGGCAAGACATGGACAGAGGTGCTAAACACGCTGGGCCGGGATGCAGACATGTTACTGGATTATGGGGACCACCAGGTAAGGGGCCCCACGCGCGCGCGTTTGTGTGTGCGTATGTGTGTATGTATTTATGTATGTGTGTGTGTGTGCGTGTGTGTGTATGTATTTATGTATGTGTGTGTGCGTGTGTGTGTGTGTGTGCATGCTCGTGTATTTTCATATGTGCAGCCACAGGTGTTTCCTTACCCCCTGTGGCTCTGCCATTTTTCCCACAGGGCCAGATATCTGTATTTCAACTGTGTTGTGTCCTATGCCTTGCTTTGCTGCATATTCACCTAGTGACAGAGAGAGCATGCTTTCTCCCTTGTGCATTTATACGTTGTCGTACACATGTGCTGCATGATGCCTTTCTGCAAGCAGCAACCTAGAATAATGTTTGCTTTTAGATGTCCCTGCTTTTATCATTGTTTGGTGTGCATGCACCCATGCAGGAGGTGGTGGTCATCCCCCCCGGGCAGGCTGTTAAGGTGGTTTTGCCGCTGCCACGCCCTCCTCCAGGCCCCCTCACAGGTCAGTCTGTTAAGGATGTGAGGGATTTCAAGTTTTTTTTTGTCAAAGCCTCATTCATGAGGCATAAGCCCCTAGGGTAGATGGCTTTTGGTAAAGTCCACACCTGGCTGCCCTGGCCCGCCCATCACACACCCAACCCTGGAACTGGGTAGCCTTCCAAACAAAAAGTCCAGGCAGCCCTTCAGTGCCAGGAAAATGTGGAAGGCAGTGGCTGGTGCTGTAGAAATGTTTGCAGCTTTTGCAGACAGTTGTTGGTCTGAATCAGCCAGCCAGACATCCATCCTGAAACTTGGCATTGAGGACCATCCAAAAACTTAATCAGGATTATAAGTTTTGGTGGCTCCAAGTGCAGTAAAGAGGACTTCAGTATATTGTTTAGCAGCTGAGATTTGCTGGGCAGTTGCTTCCAGCCAGGCCTTCACAACAGCTCCATTCAACACACACTTTATTAGCATACTCTTTTGGATGCTCTTGTCGGTTCCAGGGTTGGGGTTTGGCCCGTTCCGGGGACTTTGCAGTCCACCCGCGGACCATTCCAGCTTGCTGCTGAGCCAACAATTTGCTTGATTCCATTTGCAATGGGAAGTTCAAGGGTCCAGGGTCGGGGGATGGCCCATTCCAGGGGCTTCGCAGTCCACCAACAGACCATTCCAGCTTTCTGCTGAGCCAAGAAATTGCGTAATTCCAGTTGCACTGGGAAATTCAATTATAGTTCTATCGTTGTTTAATTTGCTCTGCGGACAGAGAGGCAAAGTCACGGTAGTTTGCTACTGCAATGAGGAGCAGGCCCTGCTCCCTTGGCCTAGTGTTTGGATAAGGGAGCCTCTGGTATATGGTCTGCTGCTGGTTGCCTAGGGGGAGTGAGTAAGCAATGAATGGCAGGAGCAGCTTGCAACCGGCTCGCAATCAGCTATGCATGCATGCATGCATGGACGAGGCATATTATGCTGCAGGAATGTCCTGTTGTTGTCCCGACCACTGCATATCAATGTCTCCTCTGTGTCGAAAAGGACTGGCTTTGCCAAATTTGTTGGCGTTGCTTGCAAAACTTCCACTTCATGTTTTTCAAGCCATGCACCTGAAATTGCTGCATGGAGTGTTGATGCGCCTTGGGATGGGTGCAGCTACTGTGGCCAAGAGTGCATCGTAATCAGCACTCCAGGCAGCGCTGCCAGGAAGGAATTCCAATTTTATTTTTTACTAATTGCTTGTTCAAATGGTCACTCCAATGTTGATCAGTGGCAAAACTATAATTCTTTCAAAACTCAAATTCAACTGACGATGTCTGATGGGTGCCTAGTGAGGCTTAATTAAACCCTGTTCCTTACTCCTTCCAGGACAGGGCGCCCTGGACAGGCCAGTTTGGGTGAGTGTTTGCTACCGCTTGGAGCACCCCTGCACCAAGTCCTCAAACACATTAGCACAACCTTTTTGTGTTGACCGGGCTGGCCAGGGGATATGCTTGGAGTCATGGAAATAATTTCATGTATGAGCGTTTGTAAAATTCATGAACCTATGCATGAACCACTCTGTGTTGGCCCTGCAGGTCATGGTGTCCCAGCGGTGCCAGCCCCCTTGGGGCATACAGCCGCCACCCCAGGCGCAGCCGCTGCAGCTGGGCTGGGGAGTGGTGGTGGCGTGCGGTGGACGCCGCCCGCAATCAGGCTGTTGGTGGATGTGACCTCAGGGCAGGTAGGGATCTGAGGAATGTGTGGGCATAAGGGTTGGTTGGGAGATGCTAAGGCTGTCGGTGGATGTGACCTCAGGGCAGGTAGGCCTGTGAGGAGTGCATTGGCATGAAGTTCGGTTTGGGAATGCCAAGGCTGTTGGATAATGTGACCTCAGGGCAGGTATGTCTGTGAGGAGTGTTGTGGCATCAACAATGTTTGGGACATGCTCTTTTCATTCTGGGATGGGCCGATACAGGAGTTTGAAATTGGACGCTTGCTTGTACTTATGCTGCATCACGCACTCTTGTTCAGCACTGTGCAGATCGACGTTGCTGGTGCTCGTGCAAACTGTTTGAGCAGGAGCATGTAGCTTTCTGATGCATGCAGCTGTTGAGTTGCAGATGGCTTGGTGCACTCTTTGTTTGCTACAGCTCACTGGGTGGGTGGGCGCCCAGGATACATATGGGTATATCATGTGGCAGGCACTGAGCGTTCAACAGTGGTACACTGCTGCCACATTATGAAACATAGGAATACTCTGGTCGTCATTGATGAGACAGAATGATACACTGGTGCCGTGATAGACTGATCATATAGCAGGCGCCTGCTTCACACAGCCTACATGTGTCACCCGCCTGTGTATACTTGCTTGTTTTTCATGCACACACATGTTGAGCAGGTGCCACTGAACATGGTCGGGGGACAACAAGCAGGCAACACTGCCCGTACCTCTCTTGCAGACCTTGTCTGCCACATCCAGGTTGGTTGAGAACATCACTGCTGTGGAGATTCTTGTAGACCCTGTCTGGCTAAGTAGAGAGAACTGGAAGGCAAGCATATGACAGGTTCTGTCTCCCGGCAAATTGCTACAATGTAAAAGCATATAACTTATGTGCCAGCGCACACACATAAACACATAGCGCACGCTCACTCCTTCTCACCTACTTCACCATTCATGCATTGCAGCTGAGCGGCAGTGCTGCAGAGCTCATGGTCCACAACACCTGGGGCCTCAGCACGCGCGCATCATCCCCCACCCCCACCCCTGCCTCGCATGCGCCACCCGCTGCCTGCGTGAACTTTGATGAGCGGTTTGTGCTGTCCCTTCCAGCTGCCCTGTCAGAGCAGCTGGTGAAGCCCGCCCCCGGGGATAATCCATTTTCTGGCGACCCTCTGGGGCTGCACTTTGAGTTGGCAGTGCCATCGGGTGGGGGTGGCCTGGGGGAGCGCGTCGCGCAAGGCATGCTACCTGTGAGCTTTGAGTGGATGGTGGCCCAGGTGCGTGTGTGTGTGTGCGCAAGTGTGTGTGTGTGTGTGTGTGTGTGTGTGTGTGTGTGTGTGTGTGTGTGTGTGTGTGTGTGTGCGCGTGTGTGTGTGTGTGTGTAAAAGGAAGGAGGGGGGCAGTAATTTGGACTGCAGCCTTGCCAATATATCCGTGTTCCAACGAGGAAGAGAGGAAACCTTTGAACTTGTTCTCTTGAGTGTATTTCATTTTATGCCTTGGTTATTTAATGCTTATGTTCTATGCCTCCATGGCAGAATCGTCCACCATTGCTTATCCATGGAGGATGCACTGTCATAGTTCATGGCATTTTAAAATCTGAAATGGTTGGTGAGCGGCTCTTTTACACATGCCCTTTTAAGACATGCTCTATTTGGCACATATGTAGACCAGACTTGAAATGCGGAGTCTTCTTTATTTTTTCTTTCATACAAAGGCAGGTCATTTCATACAAAGGCATCTCAAACTTGTGTGGGACTGACTGACTGCTTTGAACTTGCGTCCAACGCCTTATGCTGCAGGTAAACAAATTGCGCATCAAGCCTGGGAAGGGGCGCAAGCAGCCTAGCGCTGACGTGCCTGCCTACATTGATGTCGATGTCCCACTGCATGCGCAAGCAGAGCAGGGACAGTCCGGTGCAGGCGGTGCTGCTGGTGACGCCGCCTCCTCGCACTTGCACATCAGGATCACTCTTGACACGCAGCAGGTGAGTGTGTTGACGTGCCATGCGGCAGGAGGGTGTATGCAAAGGGGGCTTAGGCCCATGTGAAGAAGAGAGAATCAGCCTGGGGGAGCCTTTGGTTTCTTTGGGGACGGTGGGGAGGTGGGCGTGAGCATGAAGATGTGCACTCACATCTCAACATGGCAATCGGTTTTGTCGAGAGGAGAAGCTTTTTGCACTCCTTCCATTTCGCAGTTGCAGTCTTGTCCTGCGTTACTTTTGACTCCATTATGCTTTGTCACTCTTTTCATTCGATGAGCCTCTCCTTCGCTCCCCCCCCTGAATTCCACTTCCTCTGCAGATCGACATCCTGGACCTGCAGCAGGGCATGCAGTTTGAGGCAGCAGCCAGGGCTGCCTCTGCATCCGGCCAGCCCTCTGCACTGACCGCAGGTGGCAACCTCTCCGCTCGCTTTGGTGGTGGCGGACGCCGTGCCCTGAAGCTGAGGGACTGCAATGCATGGTCAGCAGTGGCGTACACTGAAATGCAAGTGTCAGGCGCTGCTGAGGCAGCGGCTGGCTTGGACACAGAGGGTGAGGCGTGTCGGATTATGTGGTTATGCATTTGCTTTTGGGGGTGTGGATTGATGATGGCGGCCGACTAGGTTTAGGTTAACGCAAGTGTCAGGCGCTGCTGAGGCAGCAGCAAGGGTGACGGGAATGGAAGCATGCTCTGGTTAAAGTGACTCTCTGGCGTTACTCTGACGTTACTCTGGCGTGCGCCTCACTGGCTGGCCATGCAACTGCATGTTCTGTCCGCCTTCTGGGATGCTGGGGCAGTGATGTCGTCATGACTTGCACCTGCAACTGCCTCACGCCCTTGCAACACTCATGGCTAGTACAAATCAGTCACACACATGAAACATGCCAATCTTTCTCAAACGTCAATTGTTGACTTGGGTCCGCTTCCCAGCATACTATGTCAAGTGGGTCCTGAATCAAGCATCCCCGACTCCTGTGCTGGAACCACTCCACGTGCAGGCACCCCCCGTGGTGCAGGTGTGGTACCTGTTGTCCTGGCAGGCTCCCCCACAGGCATAATGGGACCTGCAAGCGGGGTTGCTGGCAGCAGCACCAAGGGGAGCAGAACAGGCAGCGGCAGCAGCATCGGCAGCAGCGTGGTTGTGATAGAGAGCAGCGTGGGAGTGGATGGCTCACGGCAGGAGGTGATCCGAAGCCTGTGCCAGGTTGTGAATACCACAGCGCTGACGCTGGAGGTAAGTTGGTTGTGGCTGGGTGTGTCGTTCACTGGGAGAAGGCTGCAATAGCTTCCGTGCCATGCTGTCACTTCATGAGGCCTTCTCTTGGTGCCTTGTTTGGGCGTGCATGGTTAAGGTTCCAGGGAGGGCAACTTCAAGGCCCCATACCAGCAAGTGGGCCCAGCAGCACCTGCAATCTGTTACTGAAAGCTTCAGGCCCTTCCAATCTGCAGCAGCTCACCTGCCTGTGCTCGTGCATCTTCCTGCTTAAGGTCTGTCTTGTAGTGTTTGCCATGGCTCACAAACTGATGACTGGCCGCAGGTGAGCCTGATTCCCAGCCGTACAGAGCAAGAGAGGATGGCTGCACGGGCGGCTGCATCCACGGGCAAAGGGGAGGCAGGTGAGGCACTGGCATTGGGATCGGCACTGTTAGGTCCGTCTACTGGCACAGGGGAGGCAGGTGAGGCTGTTCCAAGGCAAATGAAGATGGGAGCAGCAGTTGGACGTTGTAAAGAAGTGTTTCCCTCAAAACCTGAAATTGGAAGTCTCTTAGGCTTGCGCGCTGCTCTTGTTAAGTTGAACAGCCATCCCTGTCAGCAGAAAAAGCAAGCATTTCTCTCTGTATTTAGGATGTGATTTTTGCTTCCTTTACAAAGTTGCTGCTTCGTTAAGGGTCTTTGGGCTGGAAATGACACGATTGACTGCACGCATTTCCATGAAACCATCGTCCCCATCCCTTTGCAACTGTGGTCACCCGCAATGACTCACAAATGAACCAACTCAGGCGGCCGTGAAGTCCTTGGCCAAGTTGAGCCAGGGGGCAGACTGTCTCTTCCACACCGCTGGAAAGCAGAAGGGAGAGAGCTGCAGGTGGGTGGGCAGCAAATGCCCTCTTTTCATGGTCTATTTGTGATTGTGGGCCTCTTTTTTCGGCAAGAGCCCATTCAACAAAAGTTTGCACTGGTATCCAAAGACTTAGTCAGCTTACTAGTCAGGGAACCGCTATATATGCAGACAGCCGGACCTAATGCATGTGGTGTTTCCTTTTCCTTTTTTTTTTGCTTTCCTCCTTGCCATGCTGAAAGTGACGCGGGGGTTGTAGCTCCGCTTTAACTCCCCAGGATCGCCTGGGAAACTTGCTGTGGGTTTCTTATCTGTGCTGCACACTCATACTTACTCTTTGTTTTGTTGCTTTTTTTTGTAAACTCTTTGAAACTTTCTGAAGCCTTGTTCAGTTAAAGTGCACTGTTCCTTCCTGTGGGGCCAGGTCATTCCTTGCCTTACTTGCCTATTTGTCCTCCACCTTGAGATCACGCTTTGCTTTTGCAACCTAGTACACACAAAGCCAGGGCACACAGCTGTATCTGAGCTCACACAAACCTTTCCATTTGCTTCCACACTCTCTAGGTGCGGCCTGTTATCCTGGGCACTGCTTCCACCGAGGTAGAATACCCAGCCTCCTCAGACGACCCATCCTCAGCTTTCAAGCCCCAAACCGAGGACCGCCTGGTGCTGCATGGATGGAGCAGCACCCCATCCAGCGGTAGACAAAGCACAACCAGCAGTAGCAGCAGCAGCAGCAGCAGCAGCAGTGGGGGAGGCTTGCCCCTGAGCTCCCTAGAGGATGGCAGCACGCAGCTGATGTGCTGCCCTGGAACCATCAGCCCATCTGATGATGGTGCGGGTGCAGTGCCTGGGAAGAGCCCCAGGGGGACCAGCGGACCATTGGGTGACGGGGCCACAGGTGTGTATGTGTGTGTGATCTTATTATGTACTTCATGACAGACTCTAAATCTACATGTATGATCATCAGTAAGTGAATCCAGTATGTACATGCGCACCCTGCTCCTTTGCGGTTATACAGAAAACGATGCTGCTGCATGTGTGCAGGCATGCACATTTCTGCTTTGGCAATGAGGAGGGCAAAAGTTTTGCAAGACCTCCAAAAGCATCCATGTGTTTGCCCATGCAATTCATGTGCGCCCAATGTCTTTGCCCTTTACAGCCCTGTCTGTACTTCTGCTCTGTGCCGCAGGTGCCCTGGAAGTGTCTGGTGGGCAAACCAGTGACATCATGACACACACCCAAGCAGCCACCCAGCCACACTGGATCAGTGTGGCTGTGGACTGCGACCCCATTGTGGTGGCACAGGTGTGTGTGTGTGTGTGTGTGTGTGTGTGTGTGTGTGTGTGTGTGCTCGTTTCACAACACACAACTGCAATGCATGAAAGATGTGTCTGTAGAGAGGCAGGCAAGCAGGCAATGGCAGTGTGCTGCAGATACCTCAAAACAGAGATCTTTACTGTCACGTTTGTGGCAGCAGGCAGCAAGGTGTAGGATGGCTGGTGAGTGCAACATGGGTGAGAGACCTTGGTGTGAAACTCGGGTGTGCCATGCATCAAGCTGAGCACGCGACTGATGAAGCCCCCTGCAGCTTGGCTCCATCCATGTGCGTCCATGGATGGACACACTTCTGCTGAGAGGCCCTACTGATCTGCCTAGAGCCCCCAATTGTACTATCATCTTGCCATCCCTTGCCACTCCTTTATGGCCACGCTTGCAGGAGGGTGTGGATGTTGCATTTGACTGGCGCATCAGGGTGCAGCCGCCCCTGGTGCTGCACAACACCCTTCCTGTGGGAGCCCAGTACGTGGTATGGGAGCGCCCGTCCGCAGGGGGCAGCATCAGCGTCGGCAACGGCAGCAGCGGCAGTGGAAAACTGGGCAGCAGTGGGGGTGGTGTGCTGCGAGCATGCGCGTGGGGCAGGATGGCTGCATGGGGGACTGCGCACGTGTACACAGCAGATATGCGACAGCAGGTGGGTTTCGTTATGCTAGCAGCTGTTTCATAACCTGGACAGGCTTTTCTTAGGTTTTGACCTCTACACTGCAGACGTGCTGCAGCAGGTGCGCTCCTTAGTGCACGCAGCCTACTGTGGTCTACGTGGTGTTTAAACACTGCTGACCTGCAGCAGCACGTTTTCAGGAAGCCTGCTTTTGCATTCACTCATGTGAAGCTCCATCCCTGAAGGTGCCGTGCTCGCACATTTTTGATCATAAGGTACCTACAGTGCTGATGCTCCAGTTCCCATTCTGCGCAGGTCAATTCCTTCAAGGAGGCATGTATGTAGATGCTTGTTACATTGCTTGGGAATATGTGTAAAACTGCACTTTTTTATCTGCTTCTGTGCATCTGTGCTTGTGCAGGGGTATCTTAGCTTCTGGCCTGAAGGGTGTGCTTTGCTGCGGCAGTGCCGTTGCTGATACTTTTTTATCTGTCCTTGCGCATCCATGCTTGAACAGGTGTACTTGAGCTTCTGGCTTGATGGGTGTGCTTTTGCTGGGGCAAGTCAATGCTGATACTTGGGGTTGGCCAGATCCGTAGGTTATTATATGCGTAAAATAATATTTGTATTATTTTTACAGATACGGAAATACGGGTATATTACAGACTCTGCGCCCCTGTAGGTTGTGTGAAAATTGTTAAAATATAAGGGTATGGAATACGGACGAATACGGTACGGAATACGGTATACATATGGTTCATGCATATTTGGGATTCTGACATATGGAACTGGCCAACCCGACTGATGTTCTTATTATCTATCTTCGCGCATCCATGCTTGTGCAGGTGTACCTAAGCTTCTGGCCTGACGGGTGTGCTTTTGCTGAGGCAGAGCCAGTGCTGATCACCGAAGGCTGCGTGGGCAGGAGAGGGGCGCCAGGTTTGTCAAATGAGCCTTTGGGCAGGAGTGCAACATCACACTACCATCCTACAGTACAAATACATGTGAAAGCAATCTCATGTTGCACCAGCAAGGCCAGCCGGTGCCGCAAGGGAGGCCATTCATTTTAGGTGGGGGGGGGGGGGTCACCAGGCATATCCAGGTGGAAGCTAGGCAGTGTGTGCTACTGCATAAACCTGCACCTTCAGCTGGACCCTGACCTCCTTCCTGCGGCAAATCTATTCTCAAGCAGTACAGTGCTCTGGACCGAGCTGTTGCTGATGCACCTCTATTTACCTTTTTTAACTTTTTTGAGTCCAGGAAAATGCCAACCAATTTTGAGATTTTAATGCTTATAAGCCACATGTAAAAGGTTTTCTTTTGAGGTTTTACTTTTACAGGCCAGCATTTTTGACTGTTGCCAGCACTTATTCCAAGAAGCACTTTATCACACACACACACACACACACACACACACACACACACACACACACACACACACACACACACACACACACACACACACAGGCGTTCTTCCTCCGCCACGCCTGCCTGAGAGCTTCCGCTGCACCTACGTGCACAGCACCTCCTCGCCTCCAGGCATGCCACTGCGCATGTACCTCACACGCACCCTGGCAGAGTGTGCAGCAGCACGGGATGGTGCGACTGAAGGGGTTCCTTCTTCCAGAGACCCCAGTGGCAGGGCTGCCAGTGCAAGTGGTCGCGCGGGAGAGGGCGCTAGTGGCAGTTGGGGTGGGGGCACCACTGGTCCTGGATCGCTATCATTGGCGGAGTCGGTGGCAGCAGGGTGTGCAATGACGCTGCGGCTGTGGGTACCTCTGTGGGTGGTGAACGGCACTCAGGTGCGTTAGTGGTCTTGTTTTTGTATGTCAGAAGGGCTCCTTGAAAGCACGAGTCAGTGGAATGCCATGGGGCCCAAACCTGGACGCTGCATTGTAATCTGCATTTGCCATGGGTAAACGAGCTGGTCATCTGCAAATGATGATGTGTTTGGCTGGACGAGCGTGAACACAGTGAAATGTAAGGCCGACCGTACGAACGAGTACCTATGTGTTCATGCAGGCACAGCTTGCTTAATAGAGCCCCATCAAGCTCCTCATGGTGTGCCATGCATGCATCCTCAGTGATCATGCAACAGATGATGATGGCCGCTATCATACACGGAAGGCCAGTATTGCCTAACTCCTGCTTGTCTTTGCAGCTCCCTGTGAGTGCGCGCGTGGTTCCGACTGAGATGCACCTGGCGCAGTGCTCATGCGATAAGATGATGGCTATCATTAGGAAAGGGCCTGTAACGCGACACTCATGCTTGTCTTTGCAGCTACCTGTGAGTGCCGGCGTGGTCACGACTGAGGTGCCACAGCAAGCGCCTGGAAGCGACCCTGCCAAGCAACAGGACCTCACCTCCTCCTCACTCCTGGATGGGGACTCGCCGCAGGGTCTGCTGGTAGGGCAGCTGAGTACTTTGTATAGGTTTAGTCTTCTGCATTCTCACTCCCACTCTGTGACAGGGACAGTGGCTGCAGTGATGTAGATCGATTGCTCTTTGTATGGGCCTTGCATCATTCTTGCACTTGCATTGCCCAGGGCTTGTTTTTTGGGCATGTGCACTCAGCAGACAATGCTGAGGATCTGCTACATCAGCTCGGCTACAGGCATGTTAGAGATCCCAAACCAGGCTACTCAGATTCTTATGTTATCGCCACAAGCGCAACAGTTGCATGCACGTCTGCGCCAGACAACCCACAGATCCAGGAAGTGGCTCACATCATCAAGCCCGGACTTAAGCACAGCTCTTCCACACAACCACCTGTGCTTGACTTGCACATTATTTCTTTCCTTGTTGCCTGTGCGCCTCACGGTCTGGTACGCAGCTGCGTGTGATCGACACCGGCAGTAGCCCTGGCCCCACCCTCCACCGCCTCTCCTCCCACGTCACCATCATGCCCCGCTGCCTAGAGCTTATGAGCCATGCCCTGCTCCCACCTCCAACCCCTTTACCTGGTGGTAGCAACGCACCTCCCCAGCAGCAGCAGCAGCAGCAGCAGCAGCAGCAATATGCGCGTGAAGGGGGGGCCCCGTGCCATGGGGTTTGCCTGAGTATGCTGGGTTCAAAATGGTCTTCCCCCATCATTCTGCCCTTCTCTGGCGCAGACAGGTGTGGACTGGTAGAGAGGTTTGAAGAGCATAACATTATCAGACCATGCTGCCCATGTGGACTCCTGATGGTTCTCTATTATAGGCTGTGGGCATTTTGGAAATGTTGGAGCGCGGCGGCAGGCACTGCCCTGGTAGGAGCAGGTTGAGTACACCTGAGCCAATAAGGAAAAGGCTGTGCTTCAGTGCTCTTGTGGATTTTGGTTAGGTTCAGCCTGATCAACCTGTGCCATGTTGCTCATACACCAGCCTCATTGATTCTTGCCCAAAGGCTCTCAGCAGTGCCAGTAAAACAAAGCCATGTGTACTGCTCTCGCATGGTGTCACATGCTCGTCATCCCTTCTGACCCTGTGGTGTGTTCAGGGCTGCCAGCGGTGGTGCTGGGTCGATGTCAGAGGCAGCCCTCATCCGTGCTCGCTCCGCAGATGGGGGCACCGTGCATGAGCTGGTGCGTGGCTTGCATGCATGTTGATCTTGTCCCATCAGACTTTGATTTTTTTTGCATGCAATGCACGTGGCGTGCGTAGGGTTGATTCCCGGGAAGTTCAAGGTTCTGCCGCACCACATCCATTCTGTATGGGTTGCGCATGCTTTCCTTGACTAACAAGGCCTCTGCGTGCTTGCATGGGTGTACAACACACACACATGCGCACACATGCACGCTCAGGTGGCTCATGTGGGTCCTGCACCTGTGCCCAGCATGCTGGGCTCAGAGCCTGGTGCTGCTGCCGCGGGGCTAGGAGCAGCTGCAGGGCTTGAGGGGGCTGGAAACAACCTGGATCTTGGACTGGGAGGATCAAGCACAGGTGAGACTCTCCAATGCCTTCTTTGTAGCCTTCAAGTGTGTGAGCTGGACAGATTCCTTACAGGTGTACTCGATGCTCAAATGTGCTTCCTACCTAGGTTGGTTTTCACATATTACTTATCACGTTTGAAGTAATCCCAGTAGAACATCACTAGCTTGTTGCATTGTTTATTTGTACGGGTCAATATTTTGTTTATTCCTGCGAGATCATGCTGCTTGTTGTTCCTGCACAATCAGTTCCCTCCTGTTGCTTTTTGCGCCGCCAGAAATTCATACTGCCAAAGTTTGCGATCATTGGGAATTACAATCTAAACTTGCAGGCTCACAGCTGCTGGCCACTGGCCAAAGCCAACAGCCCATGGTGCTGAGGCTGGAGGCAGCGCTGGTGGTGGTCAACAGGTACAAACTTATGTTTATGAATGTGCATGTTTATGGATGTGCGTGGATGTTGTGTACTGCAGTCTGTAATGGTAAAGCGCTATTTGAGCGGCAGTGCTTGTCTGAGAGAGACTGCTCTACAGGCTATGGTAATAGTTTTGAGGCATGTAAAATTTGGAATCTGAAACCAGCCTTTGCAAAACGGTAGTGAAGCAGCTCCCATGCTGTTCAAGCAGTTTGGCTTGGCATGACGAGTAAAGCAGATTCTATGCGGTATACCCACGTGCCCCGCAAGCTTGTGCCCCAGAAAAAGATGATGCAAACAAGCCCTCCTTTTGTACAATATTCATGTGGCTGCTTCTCCCAGCATACACAGCGCACAGCACGCTGAGCACCCAGCCTCCAGGAACCAATTTTGAAGAAATGCACGTCCTTCAAAACTGTGTTTTGTGTTGTGTTACCACAGGACTGGCTATGATCTCTCCCTACTGCAGCCAGAGGCTGTACAGGCACTGTCAACCAAAGGTCCAGGAGGGCTCTCACCCGAAACTACTGGGCCACTGAGAGCGCGCGTGAGTGCTGCCCAGGTGAGTGTTGTGCCTTCAGGTCGCATGCATGGTTTGGCTCATCAGTGTTGATCACTGGAGCATGGTGCATGGTGGTGCATTAGAGTCCGAGCAGGACTTGGCTTTGCATGTTGCTCTTCTTGTCTTGGGCATTTCTTGTGTTCAAGGCCCTCAGAGCACCTGGAAGACTTGCCTACCACTCCGCCTTGCCAAGTGCTCTGGCGACCTTGGACATTTCTTGTGTTCAAGGCCATTAGAGCACCTGGTAAGGCGAAATGAAGGGTCAGCTACATTGCTGCTAAAAGCATGTGTTCCTCTTCTCTTTTCCTTTGCGATAGCATTCCTCATCATTTTCCTACACATCCAGTCGCAGCAACTCAGCGTTGAAGTCTTGCTTGTCATCCATGCAATATCTTAAAAGTCAGAACCCTGTGTTGTTCCCCCTTATGCAGGTGGACTGTGCTGTACGCGTGGAAGCCGCCCTGAGTCGCACAGGAGCATTGCCGCCACCACCAGCTCTGATGACTGTGCCTGCCGGGGCTGTGGGGGTGCCGCTGCACTGGCACGCCGCCAGTGAGGGGCGCCTGCTGTGTTTTGCACTGCCCTCGGCAGAAGGTGTGCCGTGTACCATACATTGGTAGCTGAAACTGCATGGGATTGATGGACAATGCGATCTTTTATGTTTGATCTTGTTGGCTTGCTCCATACCTTGGTTGAATGGAGTGGATTGCTTCTTTTTGTTCATCTAGACTGTGTTAGATCATGAGCACCTGCCACTAATTTAGACTTGGGTGCTGGAGGTTTGCCACTCTCTTGTGCTCGCTGCAATGTCAGACAGTGTTTTGTTTGGTGTCAATTGCTCGCCAAGCACCCGTCAGATTATGTGCTGCACGGGTAAATCTGGTAGCATGTTTGCCAATGCTACTTGGTTGCAAGACAGAGTATTCTCTTGGCAAGGTCCCAACTTGGTATGTATTCCTGTGCTCAGATTTGATGGTACAGCTTGATATTTGAAGAGGCAGGCAAGCCTGCCTTCGTGTGTGAAGGTGCATTCACCTGATCATGGATGAATTTTGGACTGAATGATGCACTGGCAGGTGAATGCACGCCCAAACAAGAGTGCTTACAAATGACATGTGCTTGCAAGTGCAGTGTTGTGCAAGTGCTTGCATTCGTCTTGGCTGTACATCTGTCAAAATGCAAATATCCTAGACGCCATTGAGCATCCTAGAGGTCATTGCGCATCCTAGAGGTCATTGAGCATCCTAGACGCCATTGAGCATCCTAGAGGTCATTGAGCATCCTAGAGGTCATTGAGTGTCCCTGAGCATCCTAGAGGTCATTGAGTGTCCTAGGTACCGTTTTTAAACCCTCTTTGCTCAGGTCAAACTGTCATTGTCCTTTAGTCATTCTGCTTTTGCTGCAACAAACACAACAAAAGCATATGGTGTCCTTTCTTGTTTCCAGAGCCCCAGTGACTCACAATTGTTTCCAGATTCCCTGCAGGGGCTCTTACCTCACATGGTCTGCATTAAAATGTTTACTCGTACCCTGCTATTTTATGACTGTGTGCAGACAGGATTGTATAAATTATCCGACCTCCTACCCTCTGACACTGGCGTGCGCGCATGAGCGCGCACGCGCGCGCACACACACACACACACACACACACACACACACACACACACACTGCAAAGCAACCAAACTGTGTTTGCACCATCACAACCCTTGCCCTGTGATCCTCGTGCGTCCCTGTCCCACACACCCAGGCATGCCGCTGCTCAGCGAGCCCTTCCGCTGCGGTAGCCTGGAGCCAGGGGAGGAGACGCACATGCTACTGCCTGTGAGCAAGGTGGCAAGCCCTGCCCCTTCCACACCCTCACTTCCAAAAGCAGCAGCAAGCACAGCAGGAGGCCAGGCAATTCCCTCTGCTGCTGCCCCATCAACACAAGCCCAGGGAGCAGGGGGTGATGCATGGGCAGCGGCATGTGCGCGCACTCGTCGCTTGCTGAAGGGCGCTTGCCGTGGGTGTGGGGCAGCTTCCGCACATACCATTGAAGGTGATGGTAGCCCCAAGCATGTGGGGGAGGGTCAGGCACTGCATCCATGCCCACACCCCTTCCTCATGCGCGCCTCCCGGCCACAAGCTACGCATGCACCCAAGCCAGGGCAACAAATGCCTGCAACAGCAGGAGTGGAGGCAGGGGAGGTGGTGTGTGTGGTGGTGCGCGTGCGGCTGGTGGCGCGAGGAACGCCTGGGTGCTGGGCCCTGGTGATCAGCAGCCTGGGCGGACAGCCCCCCCACTTGCTGCACAACGCCACGCCTGCAGCACTGCTGTACCACGAGGCCTCTGCAAGGTGCGTGGGTGCAGGTTACAGCGCAATCAAACATGTGCACCTGAGGAATTGCAGTCTGGCAGTCTGGACTAAAAAGGTGCTGTATGCAGGTGCTGGATGCGCGTGGTGCTTGCCAAGGAGCAGCGTGTGGAAGCGTTGATTGAGTGTATGAATGCGTGGGGAATGTGTTTGCAGAATCCCTTGGCGAGCGCTGCCTCCCTTCAGCGCTCATGGCTTTGTGCGCCAGCACATGATGAGCCTGGATGCACCCACCGCCGCCCAAGATGCCGCAGGCACGACAGCTGCCAAGCAGGGGCAGCAGCGGCAGCAGGGTGTGAAGGTGGAGATATGCAGCGGACAAGGTGGGTGTGACTGCACCCCCTGTGACCTCAAGTCTGATGACCGGGGCAGCAGAGGCTGAAATGCAGCTGCCACCATTCACCTGTGCTTAGCATACACCACTAGGTCGCTTATCATGCTCGTTCATACACCAGCTTAAAAGTGCGCAGAACTGCACGATACTGTCTCGGTGCAGTTGTCAAGCATCTGGAGAGAGACTCATCCACACAGGCATTGTGTGGCTCATGTGCTGCAGGTTTTGCTATGAATGATGCACAGCTGCTTGCACACGCACAAGCTCAATCCCTGTGCTGCAATCCCAGGTGCACCACTTGCAGCCACTGTGATCCCTGATGTGTCACTTGCAGCCACCTCGGAATGCTTGGCCCTGGATCTGTGCGGCGAAGCTGCCGCCACCGCCACCCCACTTCGCCTCTCTGCCGCACCTACTGCCTCTCCTGCTGCTACCTCTGCTGCTGCGGCTGGTGCTCCCGGTGCTGCTGCAGCTGCTGCAGCTGCTGGGAGTGCAGGGGGCGCAGCAATGCACCTGGGAGGGCCTGAGGACCACAGTCTGGTGGCGCAGTTAGCCGATACTGCAGAGCTGGTGATGGGAGCAGGGGGTGTGGTGTATGTGCAGGTGAGGGACGACGCTTACCAGAGCTGAGCCTTTCTTGTGACAGTGATGATGCATACTGAGGGGTTCCAAGCACGCGTGAGAGTTTAACAAGCATTGTGGTGGTGGATGCTGAGCTGGTGCTGCAGCACAAAGCAGCTGCTGTTCCTTGCATTTGGCGCTTGCCAGAGCTTTTGCACCTTTTGTGCCAACCGTGCAGCTTGGCGGCTCTGTTTTCCCTGCTCAGATACAGGATGAGGCAAGATTGATGACAATGTATAACATATTATTGTTTTATTGGTATTACACACACAGACACACCCACACACATGCGCGCATGCAGGGTGGTGGTGGCACCCAGAACACAGCCATGGGTGGCGCTCCGCGCAGCGAGCGAGTCCTGCGCTTGGTGCCCAGCCTGGCATGGCCAGGGATGGCCACAGCGACAGCCGCAGGTGAGCAAACAGATAGAAATGGAGGGGAATTTTGAAAAAGGTCACGCTTGCTGGTAGGCCGCTCGCCTGAAGCGAAGGTCGCTGAGGGGCCTCGCTGTCAATGTAGGTGAGCATGACAGTGCCAATATGCTGAGAGGGTATGATGGAGCCCAGCCTGCGATGTCTAAGCTGATCACCTCAGTGGAACTCCCTTGTGCTGTAGAGTCAAGTCCATATGCTCGCCTTGTGGCAAGTGGAGTGCAAGATGTGCTTGTGAATACTCCATGCTTCTACTAGCAAGGAGTGCCCTCGCATCCCTTTGGTCGTTTGTGCATTGCTCAAGTGTGTCGCCGGATGTACGCGTACCAGATCTGCGCATGGGACACTTCTGACCGATTCCCTGTAACTTGCTTTCTACTTGTCTTTTTACTGACTGCGGGAAAGAAAGGAAATTGTTGGCTCCAGCTGCGCTATCCATCCCCTAACCGCTGGCACATGGCCTCATTTGCATAAACCTGTACTTCCAAGCGTAGCCCCAGCCGTATGCAGCCCCTGGCTTGGGCGACTTGCCTCTTTCCTCATTGGTACATCAATACCCTCCTTGCACCTCTGCCTTCAGGCGTTGCCCCAGTGTCCAGGCGCTCAGGTGCAGGCAGCAGCAGCAGCAGCAGGCGCGGTGGGACGTGGATGCTGCTGCCCACCACGCGTGTGCTCACGCCAGACCTGGCCATGGGCGGAGTGGCCGCCAGCAAGCACATCTCTGTGGAGGTGTGTGGGAGAAGCTGGGGAAAGTAAGGGAAAGGGGTCACAGTTGCTCTGTGTTGCAATCGAGGAGGGGTCAAGGGATGCGTTGCAACAACCTTTCTTTGTATGGGCACCCTGGCACACTGCCTCTGCAAGTGTCTCATGGTCAGCCACCTGGTGACATGTGTTTGGTGCATAGGAGTTGTGCCCTGATCCAATGTGTACATGGTGTAAAAATGTTGCACTTTGATTCGAGCGGTGCCCGCTGCTCGGCGACCTTTCTGCCTCTGATATTTTTAGGAGGCGCGCTTGGCACCCATGCGTCTTCCAGAGTGTGCTGTGCTCTGCCTCTCGCAATTGGTTTCACGTTTTCGTTGCCCTCACTTGACACTTCACAGACGCACACATCTTCACACACACACACACACACACACACACACACACACGCGCACACACACACACACACACTCACGTATGTGCGCAAATACACATTAATGTGCAGGTGACTGGCTTGGAGGTGAGCCTTGTGGACCACCGCCCCCAGGAGCTGCTGGTGCTGAGCTTGGAGGGGCTTATGCTGGACTGGGCCAGTGGCAGCAGCGGCGGCTTGGCCTTCTCCCAATTTGGTGCAACGCTACGGGACCTGCAGGTGTGTGCCTGCGCCTGCCTCATACTTGCTGCTGCAGCCTGATCATGGATGTACCCCACTTATGTGTAACTTTGGTCTGCCTGCATATGCATTTTGATTCGGTGCATGCGGCTTACCAGGGTTTTGCCAAGCATATCGGGTGCTGGCCATAAGTGGATTTCCAAAGGGGGCTGAGGGCAGCAACCTTGCTGCCACAGCAAGGTGTCTGAAGTGCACAAAAGCATGTGTGCATGTGTATGGGTGCTTCTTGCTAAGCAGAGGCCTCTCTCAGTGGGTACCTGCACTTTTCTTCAGTTTGGTTTGAATGAGGAGTGGACTCTCTGCCAGGCAACTTTCCTGCGCTTTGCTGTGCCCCATGACAGCTATGTGAGACAGCTGGTACAAGCACTACTCGAACACGGCAGCAAGGTTCTTGCATCCTCTTTTTGAAAAGGGTTCCGGGCATCTGGTTGAGGCTGGCACACTAGGTGTCACAATGCCAAAAGGGGCTCAAGACACTTTCAACCTGATGGCAACAGTACCATGTATTCCAGAAAAATGTGCAAGGGGGACACAACTTGTATCCTCCTCACCCCCAGGTTGACGACCAGCTGCCAGACTCACCCTACCCTGTGGTTCTGATGCCATCAGATGAGGATGCTAGGCGCGGCATCAAGAATGGTAAGCAGCAGTTTTTATGCTGTCTGCTTGATGTATTAGGCGCGGCACAAAGGAGGGCATGCCTCCATTTTGATGCCATTAAACATGAATATCAGGCAAAGTATAAGAATTGGACCCATCCTGTTGCGCATTGTGCGCGGCAGAAGTGAACCAGTGCTCCCCTACCTGAGGGGACTTTGATTTGTAACAGCACCATCATTGCACAGCACTTTTTTAGTCAAAAGTCCGAGATAGACCCTCACCTCACCCAACCCTCCCTGCAGCTTGGCCTCTCACCTCTGCTCTTGCCACCAGCTCCCTGTGTTTTGACCGCCCTCTCTCTCCTGCATGCCTGAGTCTGCCCTGCCCTTCCATGTGCATTGAGTGTGATTTTCTACCTGCCTTACCCTCATCGTGGTCCGGGTCGTGTCTCAGTCCGTCCTGTACTATTTTCCTCTCTGTGCCGTTTGTCTGATTGCCTGCCTGCTCCGCACTCGCATGTGCGACTGCAGGCCCCCTCATTGTGGTCCAGGTGGTGTCCGAATCCGGCCGCCACCGCGGCTGCGCCTACTACCCCAGCGTCGCTGTGCGTGTGCTGCCCATGCATTTGGCCCTGGGAGAGGCCCTCATGTGGCGCCTGGTCACGGCTGCTCGCCTGCTGAGCAGCGCGACCGCACCGCCTGCAACATCTGCCAACGCCACTGCTGCTGCTGCGCACGCACACGCATTGTCTGCGGCACCGGGTGCACAGGGGACTGCAGCACAGGTGTGAAAGAGGGTGGGGAGGGCACTGAAATGCTCATGACGTGATTTGACCCAGCCATAGCCACCCTGCGTTTGAATCACACCATCCCACTGGCCAAACTTTATGATCACACCACCCTGCAGGCCATATCAGAGCTGCCCCTCCAGATCGACGTCATGAACATCACAGATGTGGACATGAAGCTGTCCTTCAAGGCAGACGCCATGTCCAGGCCACGCATCGCAAACCAGGTGCGCACCTCTGGGGCACGCTCTGGAAGGTGCAATCTTTTGGCACCACCCAAGGGCCACAATGCCAGGCCTCCCATGTCACCGCTGCCAGGCAATTAAGTACAAGAGGCTTATGAAGCTGCTGTTATTGCTTGTAAGACCTCTCTAGCTCCGTCTCGTTAAATTCCTCTGCTACACCAAACCAAAATTGCTGACTGGCACATCACCCGAGCCTGCTTTCAAATGTGGTATGCACGCATGACTTGTATGCCTGCATGCTCACCTGCCTGCTCGTGTAATTGATCACCAGCAGCACGCGCATGTGCACTGTGCAGACGCTTTCCTTGGCGTTGGACCTGGCCAACTTGCGCGAGTTGCCTTTGGCGCTGCCTGGCGTGGAGCTTGAGGGCGTGCGTGTGCAGCGTGCGGCACTGCAGCAGATGGTGGTGGCCCGCCTGCAGCAGCGCTTGTTTGGCATTGCCGTAAGCGTGCTGCGCAGCAGTGGCGTGTTTGGGTCTGCTTCAAAGGTGTGTCCTATGTGGGGGTGCCTGCGCTCTTTTACAGGTGGCGCTGAGATTGAGGGGGAGAATCCAGTGCTTTAGCAAGGGGGGGGGGGCGGCTGTGGAGTGTCTGGCCCTGCTTGCTCTGGCACAGGCTCATGGGGTGATGTGTGTTGTATCGCTTGCTCTGGCATGAGCTCATTCTGTGCTTCCTATTTTCTGGCATGTATCTCTTTTACTGCATCTCATGTACATGCTTCTTGAACATGTTCTTTGGGTCTGGCACGATTGTGCTTCCTGCGTGTCCTCTGAATAGACCTACAAAGCTGCTTTGCACACCACATGCTGTTTGTGACCGCGGACGTTCGCTGCTGCAAGCCATGGCGTGAGTGCGCTCACGGACTCTTATGTATGCAATCGCAGATTATTGCTGCTGCCAGCCATGGCGTCAGCGCACTCACGGACTCTTATGTATGCGATCGCAGATTTTCGCTGCTGCCAGCCATGGCGTGAGCGCGCTCACAGGCTCTTATGTATGCATTTGGAGATGTTTGCTGCTGCCAGCCATGGCGTGAGTGCGCACACTGGCTCTTGTGTATGCAATTGCAGATTTTTGCTGCTGCCAGCCATGGTGTGAGTGCGCTCACGGACTCGTCGCAAGCAACTGCAGCAAGGCGCAGTGATGTGGCCCATGTGGGCGAGGGCTTCTCCGAGGGTGGGCGCGCCTTTGCTCAGAACATGCTGCGCGGAGCGACTGGCGTGTTCACCAAGCCAATGGAGGGGGCAGGGAAGGGCATTGGAGGCTTTTTGGGTGGCATGGCCAAGGTGGGATGCAGGTGCAAGTACGTGTGGGGTTGTCAGTTTGTTGGGGTCTGTGAGCGTGTTGGTGTGGGTGTTGGTTGGGGTATGTGAGCGTGTTGGTGTGGGTTCAGGTGGGTGTGTGCTTACAAATCAAAATACATACTAATCAGGAATATCAGGAATATCATCAAGACCATCAAAGTGCAATAGCAAATTGACTCGTTACGCACTGATCATCAAGCACAGGTGCACTCCAAGCAGCTGCTGCCTTGTAAACTAGCTTGTGCTGACGCTCTTGAGTTGCTGCAAGTACGGATCAAACATTGAAACCCTTGATTTGTTTTTGTGGAAATCACGAATGTTGGCGCAGAACACCCATGTGCATGTGGTTGAACATGCCCTCAGCGTCTACATGTGATTTGCATTACTTTTGACCTTTTAATGCTTTGTGTTCTTATGCTCTATCAAGAGGAAGAGCAATCAGTTGCAATCCCTTCAACAGTGCGCTAAGGCAAGCTGCCATGGCTGCTCCTCTCTTGCAGGGTCTGGTTGGAGCAGCTGCCAGCCCTATTGGTGGAGCCCTGGCTGCAGCATCAAAGGTACAGTGGGATGCTCCAGACAAGCGCTGTGAGATTGGCTTGAGATTGCCTGTGAATGCAGTGAACTTGTTGCGTGCACGGTGCCCTCTTATCCTCCAAGCAAGCTAGGAAGCTCATAAGATGATCATCTGAGGGCTGGGAGCAAAGGGCAGGCGATTCTTACCTGCAGGAAATCAGGCTCATTGGGTGCTGGGTCTGCAGGATCCCACACGTATAACTCACCACCAGCTTCAACAATTGTCAAGCTTATGAGGATGTGGGAAGAGCGGTGAAGGAGGGGACCATCAAGATCGCAACTTAAGCAATCTTGCTCATTGCAAAACAGATGAAAGAAAATCACGCCTATGCTTTCACAAAATCAAGTTATGAAGAGCATGAGCCCAAGCCATTCCCCAGCAGATCTCGTGTTAACTCTTATGAGCCTGTGTCTACACTTACAGCATCATTAAGTTGTAATCAGGTTGGGATCTCAGAGAGCTGCGATGTGATGCGCAGGTGACTGAGGGGATGGATGCACAGTACCGTATGCTGTACGGCACTCGCCAGACCAATCGCAAGCGCCTGCCCAGGCCTTTCACAGGTGTGTGCGCATCTTTGAAAGCAGCCAGCAGGCATGCAGGGAATGAGCAAGATCGGCCTTGGTCTGTGTATGCTGCCGCAGGAATATGTTTTCAACGCGCTTTGGTACCAATGGAACTCATTTTGTCAGAGCAGAGTACTTCTCTGTGCAAGGAGTGTTTGCTTAATTACTTACCCGACATACAAGCAGGGGCTGTTTTCATTCCTTTGCTACTGAGGGCGCACATTTGGCCCTCTTAAGATCTGACTCCTGTGTTCATCACGTTCACCCTTGTCTCACACCCCTCCCGTCAAAGTGCTTTTAGTCTGGCAGCTCCTGTCTATTTGTAATTCAGCTTTGCCTTATACCAAACCAGACTGAAGCATAGGGGGTCACTTGCTGCACCAACCCTTCAGCCCGCATCCAGCACTCTCCAGGCACCCAAGCTCACGCTACTATGATACCGAACTGCGCACGCACAACGGCACTCTTTTCTACTGTTTGCCCTCTCATCCCCATCGCCGTCCCTCTTATGATTTGCAGGTGACCGCATGCTGCGGCCCTTCAGCCTGCACCCAGCCCTCGGCCAGGCGCTGCTACATGGGGCTGTGCTCCCAGAGTCCGTGGCGTCTGCAATGACTGTGGGCCTCAGCCGCCGCTTGCTCAGCCGCGTGGTGGGCACGGGCAATAGGTGAGGGGGCATCCACCATTTTTGGGGGGGATGCAATGCTTTGTGCCTGTCTGGCTTGGAGCAACAACCTCATTCAAAAAAGCATGTTCAGTCAAAGGCAGTAGTTCATATCTTGCCATGCCACACGCATAACAAAAGATGCGTGAGCGGCATCCTAGCCTTCATGCAGTGGTGAAGGCAAAGCCTTTGGTCCCAGGCCAAGGCCACAAGCAATGTTTCATGCCATGCGCTTAACAACTACTCAGCAATTGCTTTGAGTTGTGAAGCCAATAAATGTGTGGATACTGGCATGCTTGTTCAAGCAAGCGGGCCGAATGTGCAGCGCTTTCTCTTTGCTGCCTTAATTGCAGCGCGGCCACCACCTCAAATCGCTCTGCCGCCGTGTTCATTGGCGATGCGTATGAAGACCATTTCCTGCTCCCCGGAGACTTTGTGATGCTCATTACCACGCAACGCCTCATCTTGCTTGAAGCCCCAGGTGTGTATGTGTGTCTGGGTCTCCGTGTGCGCGCTTGTCCATATGCATCCCTGTCCACTTGCCAGCAACTGCGTTGTCTGTGCACCTGCCAGTTTTTGTGCCCAGACTAGTGCAGTACCTGCAGGCTTTGATGCTGATACCTGGCGGGTGCTTGCAATGCACATGCCATCCTGGCCTGTTTGAAGCATAAGCATGCAGCTGAGTGCTCCATCGCACATGTGTATATGTGTGCCTATACGTGCAGACTTTGTGGCCCTGCAGCTGCGTGTGATGAGTGGTGAGCTGGCGCATGTGACGGAGGTGCCCGGCGGTGTAGTGGTGTGGGAGCTGCGGTACAAGTCCATGCTGACGGCTGAGCTGGCTTGGCACCAGCAGATACCGGGCGTGCCCCCGGATGGGGTGCTGGTGCACCGCAAGGCACGCAGCCAGAGGGATGGCATGCTGGTGTATGATGTGCGATGCAGGTGCGTGCATATGTGAGCATGGGTGTGGAGCGTGGTTTTGTAGGTAGTGGGTTGGGTATGAAAATAAAGTGCATGCAAGGCCAGAAATGCAGGTCAGGAGGGCACAGGTCGAGGTTGCAAGCTGATTGGGGTGAATGACTATCTAGAGAATCAGCATTTACCTGCTTCATGTTCTCAATTGGTAGCAAGCTTCTCCCATCTGTGCTGCGCTCCTCACTCGGCTTCAGGCCCAGGAGATGCTGCAGGCCATCAGTGTGCCAAGGAAGGCTAGTTTCAGGCACCTTGCTCAACCTGTACGTGCGCTACCATGATGCACGCCTGCAGGCCCAACTCGCACCAAGCCCAAGAGCTGCTGCAGGCCATCAACGCCACACGCCGCCGCTTTGACAAGCGATCCAGCCAGGCTGCAGCAGAGTTGAAGAGCAAGCAGATGCTGCCAGCAGTCAGCGATGCCGGGCAGGTGAGCAAGGAAAGCAAGGGGTATGCAGAGTGATTTAGGGGCTTCTCCCTGGTTACGTTCTTGTTCTACCAGATTATGATAAGGGCTGTCCTGACCCCCCTGTTGGGTGGATATATATGAGTCTGAACATGGGGTTTCTGAGGAGAGCAGGATTTTGAAATGCAGGATTAAATGCTATGTTTGGACAATGGGCAGCAAATTGTGGGACAAGATGCTCATTCCAAGCAGACCCGAGGTTCTGCTGTTTTAATGCCTCATCCACACCTTAATGTTGTGCCCAAAAGTGGTTTTCTCTGTCCAATGTGTCACAAGGGTCTCCATGTTTGTTTGTGCCTCTAGGCTCACAGAACCCTTCAATGGTATGATTCTTTCACCTATGCAGCAACTTCCGGAGACAACGCTGTCTGTGGACTTCAAGCCTGTGTGGGTGGCGCTCAGGCGCACGGCTGGCGGTGCCCAGGTTGTGTGCTGCTCCATCTGGCGGCCAATTGGTCCTCCGGGGTAGGTTTTATTTACAGCCTGGCCTTGAGTCTACTCTTTGTTCCTTGATGTGGTGGCAGTACAGGGTCCATCTAAAAGCAGATCTGTCATGCAGGGTAACACCTTTGCGCTTGTGTCCTACTTCTCTATTTTTCCTCTCCCTCCGGCAGCTATTTGAGTCTGTTTCTGGGGGCTTCCCTTTTTGACTACCCATTCTTCCCATAGTGGACTCCAAGGAAAGGTCTCAATCCACCTCCTTTTTGTGTGCCTTAATTTGCATGGCTGCTTGATGCAAAGGATGATCAGTCAAGCAGGGCAAAGGGCGGCGCTTCTCCGCTTCCAAACTTCTCATCTCTATAATATCATGCATGGGTAGGGAAGGCTGCTCTGAAAGCTTGGGATTTGGCTTTTCGCAGCTGAAGAAAAATCCAAGATGACTAGCAAGCTTTAGATAAGGTTGAGCAATGTATACTTAGTGGAGTGCTGCAATGAACACTGCCTTTTGCATCAGAGTGCCGGTGCGTACGCATGATGCTGTACAGGTATGCCATGCTGGGCGATGTGGCGGAGCGAGGTGCAGACCGTCCCTACCAGCCTGTGCGCATGTACCGCGATACTGCGCCCACAGACAATGCAGAGGCAGAGGAGGAGGCCCACCCCCGTCTGGCACCCCCAGTGGGCTACGCACTCGTGTTCAGAGACAGCGCACACCCGCCCGTGACTCTGTGGCGGCCTGTGCCGCCCCGAGGTTACACAGAGGTACGTGTGTGTACGAAAATGGTTTGCTAATGATGTTGGCTCTGTCATGAAAATCTGAGCCCCTTTGTGTTTCTGAGGAACAGTCACAAAAAGTAGAAATTGGGGGGTTGAACTTTTGTCTAGGTCCTGTCAGCATACACACACACACACACACACAGGTTGGCTGCGTGGCCTGGCCTGAGATGGAGGAGCCCCCCATCTCCCTTGTGCGCTGCGTCCGCAGCGACCTAGCTGCAACTGCCAGGGTGTATGAGGCGCCCCTGTGGCAGGGTATCTCCTCGGACAACCAGTTCTGGGTGGGAAGCATCTGGCTGGTAGACTCCCCTCTGTCCACGTTCCTCGCCAATAAGAGCAGCAGCAGGCCACCCGCGATGCCACGTGTGCCGCGCTACTAGTTAGGGTAGAGAGGTGCAAGCAGGGTCATGGGTGCAGGCAGAGTGTGAAGAATCATACAGAACACAATTGAGAATGCATGCTTCCAAATTCATTTAGTTGTGTTCTGCTCGGGTTCACAGTAACAAAGCTGTTTGTGCTTGGTACGCTTCCTGGCTACGCCAGGTAGCACAGTTATTACCGCAATAAAGAGTATGATTTTTCTACCAATTACTTATTATGTGACTTCCAAGGTCTGTTGTGTTGCTTTTTTCTGTGAGAGTGAGAAGAACTATGCAAGCAGCATGATAATCTCACTGAGAGCTTGGCAAGCATTGATGTGGGACAAAGATCGCCATGCAAAAGCAAGTGGAATCCTAAGGGAAAGCTTAAAAATGACAGAAAGAAAAACCGACGCATGGCCGTCCGGCTCTATGCATCAAGGGAAGGCTTTCAAACTAGCAAGCTAGTTAGGAGCTCTTGGCAACAGCCAGCGTGCATTAAGGATTGGCCCAACAGCATTCCATTTTTTTAGAAGAGAAAGCCAGCTGCTACGGATTCTGGCCAAGGCTATGGCTAAGTTTAAAAAGAAAAAAGAAGAAGATACGTAGGAAGAGAAAATCGTCTACTAGAGTAGTACATCATCTAAGGAAAAGGAGACAAGTTGGCTCAAAAGAAAACTGTCTCTCCCGCCACAAAGTTATGGAAAAGACAGGGCCAGTGGAAATCTTGAAGGTTGAAAAGAAAAGAAAAGAAAAGTCTATGCAGGCCACAGGCCGCGTGCATTAAGGAAAGGTCCCTTAACTAGCAAGTTTGCAAGGGTCTCACCAGAGGTCCCTCAAAACTACACTAGCTACAGCTAGCCTAGGAGAGGGAAAGAGACAGAACTAATGAGGATCTGGAGGGTTGTCAGCTGTGCCCCGAGACGCCCGGACTCTCCTTCTTCTGGTAGCCACCTCCGCGCGCCCAGCGACCCCCCCCCCCCAGATGTCCCCTGTAGGCAAAGAGCATGTCTGGTGTTAATGATAGTGGTTAATTTCTGTAGGGCATGACAGCTTAATTTACAAGCTAGTGATTTAGCTTTTTGATTGGTTAGGCCCAGATTGACAAGAGGTTTGATTGTATACTCATTGTAAATGGTGCCGGCAACACCAATCAGGATGATGTGAAGAGCCACTTTGTTATTCCTGTTTGGATTTCTTCAGCTGCGGGTTTTTAGTCTGGTTATAGTATGAGCATGTTGAGCTGTTGCAGTCTCCAAAGTGATGGAGGGGTTGGTATCTGGACAGAATTTGAGCTCATCGAGGTGAATGTCTCTGTCTTAAGGAGGAATCTTGGAAGGATCAAGGTGGGCTTGTCGGCCTGGAATAGGGCGCACAAAGAGAGTTTCAGGGCGGCTTTGGTGTTGGACAGAGGACCCAATACCACTAGGGAATACCCAGTCAGGGATAGCTCGGGAGATGTTTTCAGGGACTTCTATACCCTGCTCTAGGAGTCTCTCATTTCGGCAGGCATCCATACCAATAAGGGATGAGCCAAACCTGCCTTTACTGAGGGCTTTTACACAGAGACTCAGGGCCTCATGGTGCCTGTTGGTGTGCATACCACTCATGGTCGTGTTTGAGCATCTGAGGACAATATGATTAATACTATCCATGTCGTCACAGAGCGGACACATTTCAGAGGTGGAAGATTGGGTAAATCTGTTGGCATACTTTTGTGTGTAGATTGTCCCCGTGCGATATTTGATGACATTTATCTGATGTTTGAGGGTAACCTTTGGATTTTTCCAGAAAGAGTTGCTGATCTCTTTGTTAGCAAGACAATTTGGGTTGTGAGCTTGAATGTTGGTGGTGGTGACAGGGGGATTGGGTTGTATGGCATAGTTGAGCCTTTGCCAGCTATTGTAATGGTAGCCAGTGGTATCAGCAAGTCCAAGTTTATGCTGTTTGTGCATGTGTAATTTTAATTTGTCGTTCAGGTTGGTGAGGTAGTGGATTGGGAGAGCGTGGGAGCGGTGCCTGCTATCATTTTGTGCGTGAGAGGTCTTCAATGAGAGCCAGTAAGAGTTGTGAAAGGGATCCCTGGCATCTGATAGGGAAATGTCTGTTGTGTCTGTGAGGGCTGCGGTGCGAGCACAGGCGTCAGCCCCCCTCATTGCCTATTATGCCGGAGTGTGCTTTGACTTTGTAGAAATGGATAGGGTGAGGGGAGTGTTCTAACATGGCTGAAATAGCATGAATGAGCTCTGCATGTAGGTGGTTTCTCATGCGCATTGGATTAAGGATTTGTTTAGAAATCTGGAATAGGCAGGATGCACTATCAGAGGCAATGTCGTTTTGCCCATGTTGGAGTGCCACAAGGATACCTGCAAGTTCTGCTCTGTTGATGGTGTTAGTAGGCCCATGACCATTGGGTTTTATGTGTAGCTGTAAGGGTGGAGCTGCGTTCCTCCCCGGTTTGTAAACGCCTGTGCCAGAAAGTGGTGGGGACTCACCATCTTTGTGTTTAATCACACTGCCGTCTGTGTAGGTGATTTCTCTCCAATCCTTGATTTTAGGTATAAACATTTTCTTGTAGTCAGCAGGTAGGAAGGCTGCCCTTGCCTGTGGGCACTTGTGTGAGCAGCTATGGATGTCAGGGGGAAGTGATTGGAGTTTCTTTTTCCAAGTGTTTGATGCCAGGTGTTGGTGGGTACGTAGGGGCGTTGCAGGGTTTGGAGGATCTAAGGGTAGCCACCAAGCTTCTGGTGTACCTTGTTTTACATCTTGCTGGAGGAGTTGGAACCAGTCTTTGTTTGCGCTATCTAGCATTACTCTGGTATTAAGGTTCCACACAACGATGAGTTGCATAGGATAGGAAGGTGAGGTAGGATTGGGTATGGTATCAAACCAGTGTTGTGGTTCTTGGAATTAGATTATTCCGGCAGGAAATCTGGCAAGGACTTTTGCTTGACCTGGGTAGTGGTTCAGCCAACTCATGTAAGCATTGGAGCTGAAGCCTCTCCAGTGGGGCAAAAGCATGAAAGTGGCAACTGGATCTGTGGTTTGAAGGGAGGAGTGCACTGTGTGGCGCAGGAGTTTAAACATTATTTCATCATCATGTGGGGGATGGCAGAAGGAGAAGCCATTGTAGCGAACAGAGAGGGCATCTGTGTGTGCCCCAAAGACCTGGTCACGGCAGCTTGTGCTGAAATAAGTGTTGAAGGTACTGTCAAATTCAAGAGGGTTGGAGAACCTCTCTGTTGAGACCATGCACCATTTATGAAGGGCTGATCGAATATGGGGAGGTGTGATCAGCGTGTTTGAATTGTGGCCTTTTTTGCTCTTGGCAGAGAGATGTTTTTGTTGAGCCTTTTGGCGTGAGAGCAGTCCCATGATTTCAGTTGCTGAGTCCTGGACAGGTGGCTGGATGGTGGCGTGGATGCCTGCCGTTCTCGCTGCTTCATAAGCTTCAAGCAGGGTTGTGAGTCTGTCTACATTGAGCATACCAACGCACTTGCCATTGATATTGTAAATACAGGCACATTCAAAGGGGGTTACTTCAGGCATTTGCGCTGGTAAGGTGGCTTCTTCAGATGTGTCAGGTTGGAGAGTTTCCTTCATAAGGTCAACTCTTCTGATGATGATATCACAATGCCATGTTGGCATGATATCAGTCTGGGGGTTGGTAGGATGGAAGTCAAAGGTGGCATTCTTGCGGATGGCGCAGCCGGTACTTGAGAGCCATGGAGAGTCAGACAGGCTTTGAGGATGGCCTTCAAAGCCTTGATTGACAAGATTGTCTAGGTCAATTTCATCGATTGGGGTGCCTGCTGTTTGCTCCGGCATTTCTTGTTCATAGGCTTGCACATGGGCTCGTAGGTCGGGGTGCATTTGTAGCATCTTAGCAGCCTCCCATCGGGGACGCCATTGCACATGGATCATTTCATGTTCTTCAGAGAAGTTGTGTCTTTCCAATTTTTGGGAATGGGACAGGGGAGCACATGCAGGGCAGTCCCAGCGCTCATCAGGCTTGCTAGATGCTCGATCCTGCAGCGAGCATAGTTTGGTGTCTATGAGGCACCCCCAGTGGTAGGTGCGGTGACAGGTATCGCAGGTGGGCATGTCATCGTAGCATTGAGATTCATGGGTGTGTTCTTTGCTCACCGGGCTTCAGCAAAGTTGGCAGCACGGATCCTCTGCCAGCCTTCTGGGTATGTGTGTTGAGGAAGCCACTTTGAGCCCATCATTTTGGAAGATGGGTAAGGCCCACTCTTCAATGGTGACAGGATGCCATTGGACTTTGTATTGAATTTGTTGTTTTTCCTGGGAGGATATTTTAAACTTCCGGAGATGTTGCCATCCCAAGATTTCTTGGATGACATGGTCATAACGAAAGATGGTATTGCTGGCCTGCTCTGGGCTTAATTCAGCAGCCGTATTCCTATATGGGGTAGTCTAGCCCCAGTTGTTTCATTTAAATAAGGGTGTGTTCACAGGGCAGCCGTGTACCACCCTAAGATTGACTCAAAATATATAATTTAGCCTAACGGTGCCGGTATACCGAAAGCCATACTATGCCTAGTAGGAAGAGATGAACTAGCTGTTATTGCTGCTGCACTCACTCGTGATAACAAACACATTGCCACCGTGGCGGATGGCCTCAGCTCACTTCACCAATTCAGACACAAAATCTTGTACTCAGAGAAGCACAAGCATCATGTGCAAGGAGATGTTTTAAGAAAAATTTCAAACCTTGCCCGTACTTACCCAAGGTCAAATCTCGCGCTGGAATAGCTGGGAATGAATGCACAGATAAATTCAATTTATCAAGTTGCAAGTTGCCAAGTATTAGGCTAGCCTCAAAGATGACAACCTGAATGGTACCGGTATCCCCAGCGCTGGCCCAGGCGGCAACCCCTTCTACTGCTTGGCTGACTCGGGAAGAGGCAAGACCAAGTACATCTCAATTTTCCTCCCCTATTCCCAATCTGATGTACTTCCGGACCTTAAGAATGCTTGAGATCCTTTCCTTAATGCACGCGGCCTGTGGCCTGCGTAGGCTTTCTTTTTTTCTTTTCTTTATGCTTGAAATCCCACATGCATGCTAGGAGAATGCTTGGTTTTGCAGACCGTAAGACAGGCTGTTACTCTTATTACCAGAGTCTTCTATCTCATGCAACTGAGGGTATTAACAATGCCTTCTGGAACATTCCCTGAAAAGAAGAAAAAAATAAAAAATAAAAGTCCACGCAAGCCACTATCTCATGCAACTAAGGGTATTAGCAATGCCTTCTGGAACATTCCCTGAAAAGAAGAAAAAAATAAAAAGAAAAGTCTACGCAAGCCAAAGGCCGCGTGCATGAAAGAAAGGTCTCTTAACTAGCAAGCTAGCAAGGGCCTCAGCAAAGGTCCCTCATGACTACACTAGCCAGAACTAACCTAGGCCAAGGAAAGCGACAGAACTAATGAAGATCAGGCGGGTTGTCGGCCATGCCCCTAGCTGCCCGGACACTTCTCCTCCGCAGTATCCACCTCCGCGCGCCCAGCAATCTCCGCCCCCCTCCCCCCAAAACCCCTGCTTTATGTTTGGTTTGGCCTAAGTTGAAAAGAGGTTTGATCGTGAACTCATTATAAATAGTGCAACGAGCTATTCCAGACTGGGTCTTTTCCAATGGTACTGGCTCCCCTGCCCGGCACCAAAGCCGTCCTGATGCTCTCTTTGTACGCTCTATCCCAGGTCAACAAGCCCACCTCGATCTAAATTATGTTTAGACACCAACCCCTCCGTTACTTTGGAAACTGCAACTGCCCAGCATGCCCACACACTAACCAGACAAAAAATCCGTAGCTCAAGAAATCCAAACAGGAATAATCAAGTGACTTTGCATATCATCCTGATTGGTGTGGCAGGCACTATTTACAATGAGTACACAATCAAACCTTTCGTCAATTTAGGCCTAACCAAACAAAAAGCTAAGTCTTTAGCTTCCAAATTGAGTTGCCATGCCCTGCAAATATTAACCAGTATCATCAACACCAGACATGCTCTTTGCTTACAGGGGGCTTTGGGGGGGGGGGGGTCACTGGGCGCGCGGATTTGGATACCAGGAGAAGGAGAGTCCAGGCGTCTTGGGGCACTGCTGACAACCCGCCCGATCCTCATTAGTTCAGTCTCCTTCCCTAAAAAAAATCTTTCCCTCTATTAGGCTAGCTGTAGCTAGTGTAGTTTTGAGGGACCTCTGGTGAGGCCCTTGCTAGCTTGCTAGTTAAGGGGCCTTTCCTTCATGCACGCGGCCTTTGGCCTGCGTAGACTTTTCTTTTCTTTTTCTTTTTTCTTTTCTTTTTTTCTTTTTCTTTTTCTTTTTTTTCTAATAGTGCCAGCCACACCAATCAGGATGATATGGAGAGTCACAGTATTATTCCTGTTTGGATTTCTTGAGCTGCGGTTTAAATTTGGTTTTAGTGTGAGCATGTTGACTTGCTGAGGTTTCCAAAGTGATGGAGGGTTTGGTGTCTGAGAAAAATTTTAGTTCAATAAGGAAGGATCAAGGTGAGCTGTCCAGCACGCTTATAAACTTGCTAACACCAGGTGCGCTCTTGATAAGACTTTCAATTTTCGTCACCAAGATCAGGCATGGGCTACTGCTAGTAACCCTCCTGATCCCCATTGACTTCTTTCTTATGTTTCTCTTGGTGAAGGGGATGCACGGTGCCTCGGCCCTAGGTATCCTCTTTTCCTTATTTAAAGGGGTGAGTGCTTGCACTGCCTGCGTAGTATTTTTTTTTCTTTTCAAGGTGAGCTTGTCTGCCTGGGAAAAGAAAAGAAAAGCCTACGCTAGCCAAAAGGCCGCGTGCACTAAGGAAAGGTCCCCTAACTGGAAAGCTAAAGGCTTCACCAGAAGGCCCTCTAAACCTACACTAGACGCAGCCAGCCTAGGAGAGAGAGCCATAAACAGTGCTGATGGGGATCGGGAGGGTTGTCCGCCATGTTCCTGGATGCCCGGACTCTCCTTCTCCTGCTCTCCACTGCCATGCGCCCAGCGCCCCCCTCCCCCTTCCCCCCGAAGTTCCCTGGAAATGAAGTGCATGCCTGTTTTTGATAATAGTTGTTAATATTTGAATAGCATGGCAACTCGATTTGGATGCTGATGATTTAGCCTTTTGCCTGGTTAAACCCAAGTTGATAAGATGTGTAATGGTGTAGAAAGAAAAGAAAAAACCATGTAGGCAGTGAACCACTCCCCACATCAATTAAGGTGTGTATTCATTATAGATAGTGCCTGCCACACCAACTAAGATTATGTGTAAGGTTACTTTCTTGTTCCTGTTTGGAATTGAGCTGCGGGTTTCGAGTCTGCTTATAGTGCCGGCATGCTGGGCAGATGCAGCTTCCAGAGTGGAAGAAGGGTTGGTGGCGGAATTTAATTCAACAAGATGAATGTCCCTGTCTTGAGGAGGGATCTTGGTAGGATCGATGTGGGCAGATCGTCCTGGGATAGAGCGCACAAGGACAGCATCAGGGCGGCTATGGTGTCAGGTAGAGGAGCCAGTACCATTAAGGAAAACCCAGTCAGGGATAGCTCTGGAGATATTTTCAGGGACTTCTATGCCCTGTTCCAGGTGCATCTCATTTTGGCCGGCATCCATCTCAATAAGGAGCCATATGATCCATATCTGCCTTTGCCGAGGGCTTTAACACAGATGCTAAGGCCAACATGGTGTCTATTGGTATGCATCCCATTCATTGTTGGGTTAAGACACCTAAAAGCATTGTAATTATTGCTGTCCACTTTGCCTCATAATGGGCAGCGTGCAGAGGTGGAAGACACCTTGAATCTGATGGCATGTTTTTGATTGTAAACTGTGCCCGTGCGGTGTTTTTATGCATTGATCTTGCGTTTAGGTGTGACCTTTGGATTGTCCAAAATGAATTGATCTCGTCCAGACATGTCTTTGCTTACAGGGGGCTTCAGGGTGTGTGGGGAGGGGGTCGCTGTGCGCGCGGATGTGGATACAAGGAGAAGGAGAGTTCGGGCGTCTCGGGTGACTGCTGACAACCCGCCCAATCCTCATTATTTCAGTCTCTTTCCCTCTCCTAGGCTAGCTGTAGCTAGTGTAGTTTTGAGGGACCTCTGGTGAGACCCTTGCAAACTTGCTAGTTAAGGGACCTTTTCTCAATGTGGGCTGCGAGGCATACTTTAGCCTCTGCCAGCTATTGTAATAGTAGCCAGAGGTATCAGCAGGACCGAGCTTATGTCTTTTGTGCATGTGTGTTTTAAGCTCGTCGACGTCTCTAAGGTTGGTGAGGTAGTGAATTGGAGCAGTGTGGCAGTGATGTGGTTCACAGTTGCGTCCATGTGAGGACTTCAAAAGTAGCCAGCAGAAATTGTGGAAGGGATCCCTGGCATCTGGAAGTGCAATGTCCATGGTGCCCGTGAGTGCTGCAGTGCGTGCACAGGCGTCAGCCCCCTCATTAACAACAATGCCAGAGTGGGCTCTTACTTAATAGAAATGTATGGTGTGCGGGGATCAAATTGCATAATATCTCCATACCTTTTTGATCTCAGTTTTCCTGATCAAGCTAGACGCAACTCCAGCCGCCCTGGCGCCATCTCGGCCACTCTATTCCCTACTGACCCTTATAGGCCATTGAATTCTCCCTCACATTGAGTACTCCGTAGTCTGAGAGGTAACGGAGAGGTAAGGAGCAGCACAACTCCAGCCAGGCGACTTCATGATTTGAACATCCAAAAACATATTCATGTAATAGAAATTAAATACTGTGAAGTTACAAGACCTGGATTCCGCTAAAAGCCTCACAGCGCTGCTAGCAACAACACTGTGAGATGTGCAAACAACTTCGAATTGCCAAGACAACTTTCCGCAAAATCCTCCTGAGCGTGGACGGGACTTTATACTGCCCATACCTTGGATCATTTCAAAAAATTGGGGATTGACCCGCAATGGTCTCCCAAGTTCGCTCGAAAGTCCATGCCCATTCTATGCAATCTGCGCACATACTTACCTCAACCAGACATGCCATTGAAAACAAATTTACAGTAAGGTCCCGGTGCCCTGAGGCCGGTTGCTGTCAAAGCCCCACCAGACCCACACTAGCTTCCCTCTTACCCTCTGGAGAGGGAGGCTCACGGCCTTTCAAGCCGCTTAAAAAGGATAAACATTGGCGGCCAATGTGTCTCCTTTTCAAAATGATGTAGGGAATGTTCTCACTGCCTTCGTGGTTTCCCTTTCTCTTTTTTTCTATTTCTTTCCTTTTCTCACTCGATTTCTAGAATTATTTTTCTAGTTTTTCTTTTCTTTTTCTCTCTTTTATTTGTTTAATGAACATTATGAAATTTATCCAGTAGAAAAGTTAAGTCCTTAGTAACAAAATTGAATTACCATTCCATCCAAGAAAAATAAACAACAATCATTAACACGATACATGCCCATTAGATTCAGGGGCCTTCTGGATTGGAGTTCCTGGGCACGCGGCGGTGGAGAGCGGGAAAAGGAGATTTTTGGCGTCCAGAAGCATTGAACCACATCACGCCTTCCAGACTTCAGGAACCAGGCTGATGTCATAGGATTAGCCTAACTTGTGTTCTCCAGAAATGCTGTAACATAGAAAGAAAGACTACGCTTGCCAAGTCTGGCCGCGTGCATTAAGGAAAGGTCATTTGAAAGGCAGGGCCCCACCACACAGACCAAGAGGAAGAGGTGGCACAGAAGTCTACACCAGCAAGTAGGCCTCCACCATGGGACCTGCGACACGACTGTCAGGCAGGCCCTGTCCAGCAAGCTCAAAACCCACCCCTAAGCCATATCTACGTTTTTAACGCGTGTTCTACGGATTGGACTGGTTTAATTATTGGCACCTTCTTGCTTCAGCTAAGCTGCCCTCATTGCCCCCAAGAGATGAACAGGAAAGCATTGACTTTCCATCATTGGTGCGGAAAATCATTAAATCAAACGGCACGTACTGTCCTTTGTCCCATCATATCTATTTAAGATGTGGATAAACAAGTCAGGAGGAATGTGGGTGGGTTTAGACTCCATGCCCACTGCTTGAAGTTTGAATCTTGCAAATGGCTGGGTGGTTCAAATGTCTGTGATAAGTGTGCTGAAGTCCAAGAAGAGAAACATGCACTTTCCTAATGCAGCTTTATGTGTAAGCTGCGCAGAAATTACAAAGATTTTCATTGACCAAGCCTTTACATACTTTTGCCTGGCTTCCAAAGACTGACTTGGTTCCTTTCTTGGTAACCTTTCACAGTGAACATGACCCTGAGATCAATGCTTGCCTAAATTAAGACTCTTGAAGGTTTTCAAAGTTTTTGTCAGAGTTGATTCTTAATTTTGATTTTGGTTGAGGATGTTTCACCGGGAGCCAATCAGCCAGAGTCTCGGGCCGTAGGCCAACCCCTTGTAAGCCCTGCCCTCATTGGCAGTTAAAGCTGTCTTACCCTTTCCTTTCCTTTCCAAGAGCATGGCTGACAACCCTCCAGATCCCCATTAGCCCTCTGGCTTTCTCTGGGCTATTTGTGTCTAGTTTAGGTTTGAGGGCCTTTTGGTGCCACCAATGTCTCAGTGAGATCCTTGCTAGCTTGCTAGTTAGGGAACCTTTCTTTCATGCCCGCAGCCTCTTGGCCGACATATACTTTTTTCTTCTTTTTATATCGGGCCTCCAAATTGTGGGAATGGACCTCCAGTTTCTGATTTCCACTTAGGAGTTAACCAGGGTCCCTAGATCCTGTTGTTGTTCTCAACTAATTGTAACTAACTAATTACGAACCATACACAGCAGTTCATTGTTCATCGATTATCCTGAGTATCTATCTGACCCAACAACTTTGAAGCCTTTGAGCACAATCCACATCGTGCTATTACAAACACCAAACTGCATCAAACATGGTTTGTTATCTTCTCTTTTCAGTCCAAGTTCTGAGTTGAGCTTTTCTTGGCCAGGTCTGGTTATAGGCCTCTGTGTTCCTGCTCAGCTGCCCTTGTAGGTAGACAAAGCGATGGAACCTTCCCTTTGCTTTTAGTCAACAGTCATTAGCATTCATTTCCTTGGGGACATATGTTAAACTTGGAACGGTGCAGAGTAGGTTAGTATGGCCCCTGCGCAAAGATGACATGCAGCAATCGAGAATGGTCCAAACTTTAACAGGTCAGCAGTCAGTCGTTTTGACTGGAGGCCTTCTTTGCTTCTGTAACAACTGCAACCTCTGTTAAGTCATGAGCATTTACTTGATCCAACTCACTTCGGGCAATACGAGCTTTCGCTTCCTTCTGCGTTACATTATACTGTCAAACACCAGGATTAATTTGTGCTTCCGTTCCTGATTCCAAGTTTCACGAGGTAAGCACCTTGTAATAGCCAGGTTTAGTTACAGGCCTCGATGTTTCCCCTTGGCTGCCCTTATAGGCGAATATGGCAACGTAACCTTGCCTACGGCTAAGCAACTCCTACGCACAGCAATAGCATGGCATGCAATTGTAATCCCCATGACCAGTGCTTTTATTAAGGTTTTGGGGTTGGTAGCATTTTGGCGACCAAGGGTGCTTATTTCAAATTACTGTGTAGCACAACAAAAAACATTTTTCCAAAATTTTGGCGCAGCCAAAATTTTGGCAGCGCGCTAACAGTAAACAAATCAGTTACTGTTTACAATAAATACTAGAGTTGCCTTTTCCCGGGGCGTGCTGCTCCTCTTGCAGCGTTAGCTGCTGCTTGTGCTGCTTCCATGCTTCCACATTTTCTTCATGCTGGCAAGCCCGGGCAATGGGGAGACCTGCTTCCTGCTGTCGCTGTTGTGCTTTGGTTAGCGCACGCTTTTTCATGCCCAAATGGGACAGCGCACTGTCCTTCTTGTGAAGGGACATGAGGCAGTCCGCTTTGCTAGCCCATGGGCATGGCAGGCACGTTGCCATCCCTGCGCCTGCTGCTTCAAAGTCCCCCCTATGCAGGAGGGGGGTCTTGTTTGTCCCCAAGAGAGCGCACACGCTGGCGCTTGCGCCCCTTCCCTGTCATCTCCTCAGACTCACTGGACTGCTCCTGCTCCTTGCTGCTTCCTGCTGCTGCCATGCTCATGGCCTCATCTGCTGCACGGGCAATGGCTGCAGGTGGTGGCGCAGCTGCTATACTTGCAGGGCAGGTGCTGGGGATGCTTGCATGCTTGCAGTTGCTAGGGTCCCTGCAATACTGCTGGTGTGCTTATTGTGGTGGTGGTTGTGGTGGTGGTGATGATGTTGGTGGTGCAGCTCCTGCTGCATGGGATGCACTGTCTGCTTCTGCTGCTGCTGCTGCTGCTCCTGCATCTGTACTGCCTGCAGCTGCTGCTGTTGCTCTTGTAGGGACATTGGTTGGAGGAGGGGGCAGGTGCCTGTCCCCAAGGCAGGCGCCTTTGGTTTGAGAGAGCTCGCTTTTCCTTTTTCCTTTTGCTTTTCTTCATGGAGCCTTTTGTACAAAATTAAAAGGTCAATGTGGCGACAAGGGGTGGTCCCCAGGATTTCCCGTGTCGCACCGTGGCGACGAGGGGTGCTCCTAGGGTGCCCTCCCGGGCACCCCTCGTCGCCACCATTTGCTACACAATGCGACTTAAATGCGACGCGTCGCCCCTAATAAAAGCACTGCCCATGACATGATCGTTATCTTGCAACCTGTATGAACACGATTAGCTAACGAGCCATGTGCTTTCTTGAAAACATTTTGCCATGAGTGGAGTCTCATGTGAATTGCCATTTGCATCCAAGAGTCAAATCTGTCCTCCACCTCCGCTGTCATGTTCATGTTCACAATTGAGTGCCAAAACATCACTACGAACCCCACCTTAGACGAATTCTTCGTCCTTGAACAAAATGTTGAGGACGCTGGCACTCGTTGCAACCCTATTATTATTTCCAGACTCAGCAATCAAAAATAAGCAGCCTGGATATAAATTATTAGTTATGTACGCGGCTCAGCAGAATCATTTGCTTATGCTATCACCCAGCATCCATGAAGGATAAGCAGCCCTCAGTGATTCACAAGGGTGGGAGAAAAGTAGCCTACACAGTAGGCTACACACACACGCACACACACACACACACACACACACACACACACACATACACACACACACACACATACGCGCGCATGCACACGTGCGTTTCCATGGGCAGCCCTTACTAAGAGGACACCGCAGTGAGGCGCTGCCACTCCGCCAGCGCAGCCTCTGCTAGCCACTGGTGGCTGACCTTGGCCCCGGCACCAGCCCCTTGCGCGTGTACATCCAACACCTGCGCGCCCTTCTCACCCTCAGCCTTTGCGCCTCCCAAAGTAGCGCTGGAGGCTCCGCTGCCTCCGCCCAAAGGCCCCACTCCTGCGCCCAGCACGCTACGTGACGCAGCCGGCAAAGCGCGCACACCCTGCTGGAAGCCTGTGGGCAGTGAGGTATATGTATGTGTGTTTGTATTCTTGAACCTGGTTTGCTGGCTCGGGTGGAGTGCAGCAACAAACTATTGCACACCAGAGTTGTGATGCATTAGCAATGGTCTTCGTGGCTTCCATGGATAAGATTTGTGATGCTGCAAAAAGTCATTTGCATATTGGAGTCATTTAAAAGGTGCACAAGCATGGAAGACGAAAATGGATAGCTGCTTAAGCTCTGGTGACAAATCAAAGTGTGAGGGCATGCCAGGGGACAAAGGACGTGTGCATGCCCTTTGTATCCTGCATAAGCCTACCTGCATGCAGCGCTGCAACACGCGGGTGCAGCGGCGGCTTGAGCCCCCCTCCCTGGCCCTGTACACGTGCTGCTGCTGCTTTGGCTGCGCCTCGTCGCATGACCTCTAAGCACCCTGGTGCAAGGTCCGCCACAAACGCTGGTGCCATGTCGCGCTCCACTGCAGCTGCCACGCCAGGGGAGCTGGTGCGCAGGGAGATGTGGAAGAGCGCGCGCCCAGAGGCGCACACCTCTTCACCTGCGGTGCCGCCCAGTGCGCGCTGCACCTGTGTATGTGTGTGTTTGTGTGTGCGCGCGTGTGTATATATGTGTGCGTGTGCGTGCGTGTTATAGGCAAGGCAAGTAAGAAAAAATTTAGTGCTCCAATTCTTCTTAAAGTTACTCAGAGCGAAGAGGGGCAGGGGACTTGAAGTAGGCAGTTGTCTAAAGTATTGCTGCAAGTTAGTCAGGGACCTCCATGACCATACAGCAGAGCAAGCAGAAAACCCACACACAGACAAGTCAAAATCCCGTCTCAACCCTCCTCTTCCTCACCTTTTGTTTGCTGCCTGTGTCCTCCTCCTTCTTGGTGCTCACGCCCAGATCCATGAGGAAGTCATAGCGCTCCTTTGCATAGCTGCGCACAGGCCCCTCAGTGGGAGGGGGTGGCGGTGTCAGGGGCGGCATCAGCTGACCCACCACCACCATCAGCACCTCCTCCTTGAGTGCTGTCTCACCTGTGTGTGTGTGTGTGTGTGTGTGTGTGTGTGTGTGTGTGTGTGTGTGTGTGTGTGTGTGTGTGTGTGTGTGTGTGTGTGTGTGTGTGTGTGTGAAGAGCTACTCATGGACACAAGGGACATAACAACCAGAACAGAGGCAAACAAGAGCAGGGCTGCCTCTCCCATTCAAGGTTTGCAGTCACAGCCAAAAGTCAATGCAAAGAACTGAGCTTGCGTATCATTGCTCTGCTTGGGTGAGGGTCTGCTGAACCCGGAGCCGCAGGGTGTAGAAACGGATGAGGATGAACAAAAGGGCTGGTATCTGTTTTGCTGCAGGTGCGCCAGCAGAGGAGCACAGGGACAGCAACGCGTGCACCTGGTGGTCAAGAAACAGTAGTCGCTTAGCTAAACCGAATGCGGGGACACCCACAGCTCTGAATATATGCCCTGGATGCAGAGGTCAAGCGCATTACAATGGAGACGGCAGACGCGCTGCAGGACAGGCGCGTAATACAAAGCAAATAAAAAGCAATCAGCACTCACCCACAGACGCAGCGTGGTAGGAGGAACATGCAGGGACAAAGCCTACGGACACTCACCCACAAACGCAGCATGGTAGGAGGAGGATGCAGGGACAAAGCCTACGGACACGGCTGTCAGGGGCTGGCGGAGCATTGCAGACAGCGCCAGCGCTGCTCCTTCTCGCCCAGGCCACACGCACACGCCTGGGGAAAGATGCGCAGTGGATGGTTAGGAGTCACCTAGGCGGGTCATCTGATTGAGCGCGTAAACAAAAACCATGCAGAGAAACACACCCTTGCTCAAGGGGGAACAGAATACTCTTCAACTCAGGGCCCAAAGCATCCTGACCTAGCAACAGCGATGCACATGCGCATGCACAAGGGGCATGTTGCACAGCGGGAGTCACTCGCGGATGCAAGCCATAGGAAAAGGAAGTCACCCACCTGACAGCTCAGATCGTGCAGGCAGCGAAGACCACGTGCGGAAGAAACCAGAGGGTGTGATGGAAAGTGAGGTGGGCGAGGGCGGCTTGAGCATGTGCGCGACCATGGACACGCGCAGCGGCTCGCACGCCAGATGCAGCGGCACGATGCCTGCGCCGGAGATGTCGTACATGCTGGCGGTGGTTGCACCGCTGAGCTCCAGCGCAGCAGCAGCATAGATGACGGTGGGCAACAGCTGCAGCCGCACCTGCAGCTCCACGCGGCCAAAGCTGCATGCAGGATAAGAAGAAAGCAGGAGCAGGATGAGTCAGGGGTAAGGCGTGTCATTGCTGGAGAGCTGTAATCGAGGAAGCAGGTGCAGGCGTAAAAGCAGAGGGGACTGGGTGGCAACACGTGCAGTCAGGGCAGTAGGTGGGATGGTGGGTGTTAAGGCAAGGCACTGTGTGTGTACTTATCACAGAGCAGCAACCTCCTGGTTCTGGTGCATGGTTGTCTCAGTAGGGTTGTGTGGTATGATGTGTGATGTAAAGTAGTGTCGTGTGATCAAAAGCAAAGTCATTGAATTACACCTCCACCAACACATCCCCCCGCCCCACCAACCTTCGGGCGTGGTGGATGATCTCATGGGGGATGCTCATGCGGCAGCAAGGCAGGAAGCAGCATTCCGATCAAGCCAGCCTGACTAATCCCCAGCCGTTCAATGACTGGAAATAATCAGGCTAGCCTGCTTGTGGCTTTGTTGCACCCTGCCTTGCTGCCGCACAAGCATCTGCACGAGACCCCCCCGCTCACACACACAGAGCAGCAGCAGCACCAGCCTGGAAAATTGAGTGCTTATAAGCAGCCTTGAGAGAAGTCACCTTAGCAAAAAGTTGCTCTTCATGAGCCCATGCACACCCAAGCAGTTGGACCAGCACTGCAGGAGGCCTTGTCCTGGGCGACACTCCATACAAATCCACACGCAACCAAGTAGTCCATTCAAACACCCTGTAAAAACCCATACGCACCCAAGCAGCCGGACCGGCACGGTGTGGGAGGCCTTGTCCTGGGGCGACAGGCGGGGGATGCTCCAGATGAG
This sequence comes from Dunaliella primolecta, assembly GCA_914767535.2. Classification (NCBI taxonomy): domain Eukaryota; kingdom Viridiplantae; phylum Chlorophyta; class Chlorophyceae; order Chlamydomonadales; family Dunaliellaceae; genus Dunaliella; species Dunaliella primolecta. The sequence goes on from OU611752.1 coordinate 18,130,843, forward strand.
GGCGCGCTTGGGCACAAGCGCAGGGCCGTGCACGAGCACATGCAGACTGGCGCCCACAATGTCACACTCAGCCCTGCACCCAAGTGCAATAGCAAAGCAGTGAGCCACATGACTGACGGCACAGCATTACCTTTTGTTATTTGTTGCAAATACTGCCGAGGTGTGTGTTCCCGCATGTATACTCCACTTGCCTCAGTCAATTGGTGTGATGAAATTTATACAAAATAAAATTTTCTGTGGATTTCGGACAAACTGGCTGCAAAATTGCAAAACAAGTCTGGCATTGGGCCTGCCAGGCAGCTAGCAAAGCAACGGGTGGCTGCCCAAGCGTCTCCGTGTTTGGGAATGTGGTCGGATTACTGTGTTTAATGCCAAGGAATCCAGACATCATCCTCATGCTCAGAATCCTGACCGAGAAGTGAGGAACACACTCAAGATGGCTGGGACGCATAACCATGACAAATTAAGCCAATCTCAGGATTGCACACACTCTGCACTGTCCAGTGCCTCACCTGTTGGTCACATGGATGTGTGCATGCAGCAGCAGGCGGCTGGGATCCTGTGCGTTGGCACTGATACTGCCCATTACTAGGAGAGGATCTCCTGGACCGGACAGCTCTGACTGGCTACCATGCCCAAACCCTGGGACAAAAGACACACCGCAGGAAATGGGTTGAGGGTGCATCCACGCTTGCCTGCCTGCCTTACTTGGGGCATGTTCTTCACTGGCCAAGCAGTGTGCCGCTGACATGCTTGGTCCGTGCCCTTTGTGTAATGGCAATGCAGGCAACATCTGTTGACAATGACAAGTTTTTTTACACCGCAAAGAAAGGCATTCTTAATCTACACTGCACATTTTAATCAGCAAGTTGCCTTGCTTACAGGTGTGGGCATGCTGCCCACGCCTTTGTTTCCTCATATGACCTTCTGGCCTTCTGATTTCCCTATCAATCATGACTACGCATGCTGTGCAAGGCTTGCATCAGCAGTCTTACAAGTGAAAAGAAGAAGAAGAAAAGGAAAAGAAAAAAGGAGCATTCAAGAAGCATCAGCAGCGTCCTGTAAAAAAAGGGGCTTCCACATTGTGGGATGTGAAGGTTTAAATAGAGATGTTACAAAGACATCAACACATCATCCACGGCATGCTTATATGGGCTTGCTCACACCCCCCTGCTGCGCAAGCTTGACAAAGAAGCACACACATGTGCGTGGTTCCATAGCACACAGGGGAACACCTCCCCATTCTGGTGTGCTGCTGCTGCATCACCATGTCATATTACAACACACACACAAACGGGCACGCACGCGCCTGCCCTAACACACACCTGGGTTGCCCAGGGATGGCGGGGGTAGGACAGGGGCATGAGATGGCTCCACAGCCAAGGACGACCAGAAGGTGGGCGAGTCCAGGCGTGCAGCGCCCCAGGACACAGCCAGGGCAGGGCCCTCCTCAATGCGCGCGCGTGCACTGTGGGGCGTCAGCTGTTGCGAGCCCAAGGTTCCTGGGAGCAGGCCTGAATGCATGATCAACCGGGATTTTCAGTGAGTGTACGCATATGTTTGTGGGTTATGAGGATGGAGAGAGGGAACTCAGCGTGGCGTGGTTACCATAAGGATACACAGGGCTGCCGACAAAGAGACACGTGCAATCAGACAACCACAGAGTGCAACCGAACACTCCCCGTTTCCCTTCTACCCCTGGAACACAGAAGAAGGCCTTCCAGCGCATCACAGAAGGGCTGTGCCTCAGCGTTCCCGCCTCGACAAAAAAGAAGCAGAGCTGCCTCAGACTCTTGTACTTAACAGGCGAGAGGAGAGAAGCCACTGAAAGAAAAGGGGCTTGCAGCTAGAACAAGTTGCTGATTATGCTAGAGCCCAGGATACTGCTTTTGAGCTGGAAGTGCCCTCTTCACGTTCGAAATTTCCACGGGAATTTTTCCACAAAAATGACACGATTCTTCAAAAGCTCCTTGATGCAACTGGCGTCCCCAAAAAAATAAATAGTGTGATTGCACGCCTCAATCGGCAATGGAAAGAACTGTGCATTCATTGCGCTGAAAGGCAAGACAAAGGGTACGAAAGCTCCAGCACATCAGGGCAGTAACCTGCCAGACCTCCAGACCTCCCCCCTACTTCCCCAACGCACTTTGGCCACCCAAAACCAGACTCTTTTTCTGCTTTTTCCTCTCCTTCTCCTGACTCATCCTTTGTGCCTACGGACACCATGTGCTGCACAAAATGCGCTTCATGCCCATACCGCTCTACTACAGTGCATTTCTCCTCATTAGCTGCGCGAAGCTCTGGCAGAAGGGCACGTAGTGATGGAAGGAGGTCCAAGATCTTGGAGTACACCTGGATGCCCCTCAGGGCATGCTGGCTCCCTGCCCGAATGTGTGCAAACATGGATGCCCACATTCAGGCAGGGAACTGGAGTACCCTGACAGATATCCAGGTGTGCTCCATGGGCTTGGACCTCCTTGCATCAGTATGATGGAGACACACCTCTGCCTGTGGCCATGCCTAAAGCCATGCAAGACCTGGCAACAAAGGAGGAGATGGAGGAAGCAGCAGAGCTATCAAGACTGGAAGCGAAGATCTCAATGAGGCGCACAGGCGCATGAGGACCAACATCGTCAAGGCCCCAGGGCTGGAAGACCAAGCTAGGGGCTATAAGAGGATTAAGATTGTGGACCGGAAGACAGCCTCCATGCACGTCGAAGGGTGTCATACATGCGATTACAATGTCCGCCTCATGGCCTCACTGTTGTCTTCTACGTCCAAGTTGGGAGCAAAGAGGAGCAAATGACGCCTACCCACCAGAACTGCCAAAGGATACTACATCCTTCAGAGGACAAATCATCTGCCCCTGTCTGCTTCCTCCTCATCCTAAGTACAGACTTGTACACAGGCGGTGTCTGTGGGCTTCAGCCCAGCGTCCCTGCCCTACCTACTTCCACTCAGCTCACCTGGCAGCAGGGGTGCCCCACTGAGGATGTAGGACAGGGCAGCCGCGACGTGGGATGCGAGCGTGCGGGAGCGCCTGGCTCGCCTGGAGGGAGCCAAGGCAGCTGCGCGGGGGCCCCAGGAAAAGGGGTAGCCCCAGGGTGCGTAGAGCGCGCCAGATTGGAGCTGCGAGCGTTGAAGGAGTGGGGTGGGTGTGCATGGAAAGGAGCCAGGCATAGGCGTCAGGGTGCACAAGAAAGCCAAGTGACCCTAAAGGGCAAACAGGGCAGCCCTGGGGTTTTGGCAGCAAGCGAGGTTGGAGCAACAGCCAGGAAATGTTACAGATGAGGCAAAATGCTGTTAGCAAATCAGAGAAGCCGGAGCATGAGACCTTCCCTGTAATTGCTGACAGATGCCAGGCGTGGTGCTTAACTCTGCTCACTTGGGGACGTGGCAGGGCTTGATGAGGAGGCCTAAGGCTGGTGCACAGGGTGAGTTTCAGGAGGTGTGAGGAGGCCCAAGGCTAGTGCATGAGACGCTTTGATGGCGCCAGCTGTGCCATCAGGCCACACAAAAGCAGGAACAGCGTAGCGTTTGGGTCATCGCTCACACAAGGCTTTTCAAGCCTGCAGGGCCCTGCTCAACACTCCATGTCACCCAGGGTGAGCGCCCTTAACAACAGGGCTTCTTTGGAAGTGACCTGCCTGAACAAAACTCACCACATATTGTGCTATGGAGCCGTTGCCCTGACCTATGGTTGCCGCGCGTGATTTGAAGGCCTCCTTGAACCTGCATGCCATGTGCAGGGAGCAGTGCCGTTTCACCCTACTTGCACTGGCACCCATAACTGTTTTCTTGGCAAGTTTCTACTCGCGCATGCTTGATGGCAAAGACAGCAGTGGCCTCCTTCTCCTTTGCTGGAAAGCACCACTATCATTTCATACCGTTTGAATTTGGAGCACCGAGAGCAAGCGTCGCAGGACAAGCTAGAAGATCTGGAACCAGCCTGCTAATTGGAGCATGAGATTGGAGACACAGGGCCTATAGGACAACACCACACCCAGCAGAGATTATGACCATGCTTGGACAAGCGTGCCTTCCAAACCGCGAAGCATTCATACAGGGTTTGTCATGCAAGCTGCCCCTCCCAGCCACTAATGCCCATTCCTCTCAACACTTAAACCCGACCATGCATCAGAAATTGTGAGCCGGAAAAGTGTGGCCACGCACCATGCCTGGACGTCAATCAAATACACATGCTCTTCCTCTTCATCACAGCCAATGAGCTTTCCGATCGCCTTAAAAACACTTATATATTAAGTGTGTGTGTATATATATAAATCCTCACATCCCTACATCATCCTCCATGCCCATGCCAAGAATGTTTCACGCGTTCGGCACCTCAGAGTCCTGGCCTTTCCATCTCCTTGCTCTCTTGATGCATCCCGCTTAAAACCAGAGGCAAAGCCATGTCCCTCAACAGTTTGCACTCCCTTCACACCCCACACACCTGGCCTTTGCAGCCTTCTTTGCCTCCTCGTCATCAGGGGCGACTCCGCCTTGCGACGCCACATTCTTGGTGGGGTCGGTGTATTCCTTTGTCCCTTGAGCAAAGTCGTTGGGTTGGGGCCCTGCAAAGCTGTTGGTGACGCCCACCTTCAAGCACGCAAATGGCAGCAATCACAGAGAAACTAGTTGAAACCATCCGAAACAAATTGTTACACTGAAATGGTGAAGCAATACAGCGATCGTGGACACTTGAGCCCAGTTAAAACCTGTTGCATCGCTCAGACAAACTCGATGCGCGACGAGAGACCAAAAAATGGATTCACAGATGCAAATAGATGAGTTCTTCAGCCCCTGCGCAAACATGCGCAAAACTTATCCACGCAGCAACACAGACACCTTCTGCCAAAATCAAGTTTACAACCTTCCAGCCAAATCAGGAACCACTGCCCAGTCAAGCTGCCAGTGCTGCACGCGTACAAGGGCATGTGCACAGATGTGTGCGTACCTGGCCATGCGTTGGCAGGCCTTCCGAGTCCACAGCCACCTGAGGTGCTCCTGGCGGGGGCGGGGGCTGCTTGCCCTTTGCCATATTTTGTAGCATGAACAGCGAGGGTGGCATGGCCACAGGCATATTTCCGCCGGTGCCGTCTATGGAGGAGTCAGAGGACTTCGAGGAGGACCTGGAGTAGCCGCCATCGTCGGCGCCCTGCTGCTGGGCTCTACCGCCACCTCCACCATCGGACGAGCTGTCGTCGCTGTTCGCTTGCTGCTGCGGGTCCTTGTGAGGCACGGCGCCATCGGCATCAGAGCCACTGCTGGTGCTGCTACCGTCATTGCCACCGCCTTCCCTGCAGTCAGGACAAGCAACAGGTAGCTGCGTGAGAGGACAGGGGGCGGAGGGGGGGGAGTTTGTGTGCATACGGCAATGGTGAACCACCAGCACAGACAACAGCCTTTGTACCACGGCCAGAGGCCTTAGAAAGCGTGCTCAGTTCATGCCCTGTCCGTCAGAGCTGTCATATGGCCACACCTCCAAAGTTCAACCACCCACCCAGCATACTCAAAATCCACCCTGGAGGTTCAGATCCGAGATCCCCAACCCTAATACCCACCTTCTGCGCTGCTCCCTGCGCTGCTCCTTGCGCTTCCTGCGCGCTGCCTCCTGCTTTTTGTCCGCCTCCTCCCGCTCCCGCTGCCCGGGCGGCACATACAGCGCAATGGTGGCCAGGCCACGCAGGACGCGCTTGGCCCACTCCCGCAGGCCAGGCACAGCTGCACAGCAGGGAGCCGCCAAAGTGCATGCGTAAGTAAAACGGTCAGAAACTCAAGCTGCATTATATAGTAAGTACAGTATTTTTTTTACCTACGGTGTTTTTTACCTCATCACGTTGTGCTGTTGAAGCATGCGCATGACTGCATAGCGCCGAGTGCCTCTCTTACACTCCTTTGCAAGTGCTCAGGCAGTGGGTTCCAGTGCTTTTGGACTTGTGAGTAGCAGCAGTCCATACTTTCTAGCCGCAGTACCAAGGCTGCTGCATGTGCGCTCATGAGACCGACACCATGAGCACTTGCAGGAAGGCTCCAGAACACAGCCCTAACATTTGCCCTAACCGAGTTGGCTGCCCTGCACACCAATGTCAGCCTCAGGCATGCTAACCATTCCTAGAAAAAAACACAACTTTGTTGCTGTGAAACGCATGCCAGGCGCGCGAGAACACACACAGACACTCACACCATACGCATGCATGCATGCACGCACCTGCGGCCTCGCTGCCGGCCAGGCACGCACGCAGCATGTCATCCATCCGCCCCGCTAGGAAGGAAATGTCTTCTACTAATTTCAAGTCAGGGTCACGTCCAGCTGCAGCGAGTGCATCCTGCAGATGTGTGTGATGGGGGGCAGATTGAGGTGCACTTATACAACATGGTGATAGACTGAGAGAAAACAGTATTGAAACTTCAACAGAAGAAAGTAAAAGAAAGTAAAAGAAGAAAAGTCACTTGAGCTGGACTGTTTTTGCGTTCCAACCAGCTGCACGGCATGTATGCAAGCGTCACGAAAACCAAAGAGGTTGAGTTGCTGTCATTCCAAACAGCTTTGGCAGGAGCCACAACTGCAGCACTGCTTGTGCACTCCAGAAACACGAATGACCAGATACTTTGCATTAAGCTATCAATCACAACCTTTTTGATGCCTACAATGAGCACAAAAAAGTGTCTGCATTGCATATGCAGAGCATCGGCCACTAACAATACGAACCAAACAGAACATGCTACCCAACAAATATGTCTGAATCCAGATTCTGCGGATCGACCTCGGCTCCTGCTCCTTGGCAGCACTAAATAGTAGCAGCAGAGCAGATGCACCCTGCATGCCCTGTGGAGTGAGGCAGGCAGCAAATAGTCATTTCTCAGGAAGAACAGCTCAGGTGGTGCTCACCTGCAGCTTAAGCGTCCACTGCTGTGCAGCTGTGAAGCCCACGACTAAGGCTGACGCATCATAGTCAGGGCCCTCACATAACGCGCTTGCGGCAGCAATGTCAAAGGTGAACGGCTTGTCGCGCGGCCAGCCCTGTCAGAGGGCACACAAAAAAACAAACAAGCATTGTGCCTTGGGCATTGACATGAGAGCTCACAGGCCTGCTTGCCCTGCTGCAGGAGAGCCTGGTGACTCCCATGCCCCTGAAGTCAGCAGGCCTGTCCCCTCAGGTCAGCAGCAACCTGCTGACTTTAGGCACCTGACCCTCTATGATCTTTATTTGCCTGGTAGAAGGCGACAGAACCTCACAGGCAGGCAGATGCATCCAGCCAGGGGCATAGCACAGATGGCGATACATTATTGGCTGAACCACGTAGCACCCACTCACCTTCAGGCTCATGGACACCAGCTGTCATTCGGATAGGCACAGTGTGTCAGGTTCACAGTGCCTGGACCCCGCATGGCTCACTGACTCCCCACCAACCCACCTGTCTCCCAGACTGGTACATGGCTCCATTCGCAGCTGAGGCCATGAGCTCTGACGCACGAGTGGCGGCCAGGGTTGCCAGCGGCCTGCATGTACCATTGGTAAACAGACACACTTTGTGTGTGTGTGTGTGTGTGTGTGTGTGTGTGTGTGTGTGTGTGTGTGCGTGTCATGCCAATGCTCATATGCTACAATGTCAGAAATGAGGATGAATTGCTCATCGTTTTCCCCTGGCTCTTCATGACATCAGTGGGGGCTCGGCAACGTAGCACCCACTGGTCTGCTGACATCTACAAAAAACAGAACAACATCAGACGTTCTAGGCCTCCAGGCCTGCAAAGCACCATGTGTCTGCAATTCCTTCCCACCTGCACAGCGTCTCATGCAGGACCTTGATCGCCAGGTCCCACTTCTGATCCGGATGGGGGGGCATTTCTAGGCAACGCACCACCACCCACAGAACACGGGGCCGCAGGGCACGGTTCAAGCATGACCAGTCAACCAGCAGCTGCAAGGGGTGAAACGGCAACAGCCAGAATGTGAGCAGGGAGGGGAGGAAAGTGTCAGAACTGTACAGCTGCGTGTGCATGACCAAGTGCATCAGCAGAGCTTCGGCATATGCATGCTCCTCCCTCTTCCTGCAAATTGTGCAAGCTGCTTGCTTGGCCTGTTTTGCATGCAGTGCGCAGCGAGATGATTGAAGGACAGGTGGGCTCTCAATAGACTTCTAAGGACACGGAACACTTCCAAGTTTGTCGTGTAGTCCTTGACATCCTGCAAGACAGGCATCCCTGTACCTCCAAATCGGGTGCCAAACGCATCATCTGAAAATTTCCAGGATGTTCTGCACCTGCTTCAGAATCTGGTCCAAGTGTGTCCGGCACTTTTCCAGGCTCTCCATCAGCTTTTCCATCCGTGTGCGCGGCCTCGTGGCCTCGCGCTTGGCCATGACTTTGGCTTTGCGCTTCTCCAGTTTGCTCAGCTTCTTCTTTTCTGCGCCCTCCCCCCAGTCATCCTCTCCAACTCCTGCAAATGCATGTTGCAGGCAGCCAAGGTGGGTGGCCTCGTCCCTGCAGTTTGTTTTGCAGCTTCTGAGATCTGAGAACCTGAGAAGCCTTCCCTGCCATGCCTGTCTGTGTCATCTTCACCTGCATGAAGCAGCTCAAACACCAAACCAAGCAGGCTGTAACACCAGAATATGCAGCGCAAGCTGAACGTAACAAAAAGTTGACATGACCTAGCCTTTATCTAACAGCAAGCCTTTGTAAGCACGGACTGCCCAAAATGAAGCTGCAAAGTGACAGCTCCAAACTTTCCCGGCACCTCGTTTTGCTCACCCTCTTGCGCCCGCCGCTTTGCCTTCTCTTCCTTCTTGGCCTGCACCTTACGAGCATCCACGCCCCCCACGCGCATCGCCCGCGGCCCCCGATTTGCAAACACTTGGTCTGGCAAGGAGACGCCTGAAGACGAGGACGCAGCTGACGCGTCAGACGAGGAGTTGTCGCTGTCTGATGATGACACAGAGGAGATGGAGACGTCGTCATCCTCGTCCTTGTTGTACCTCCCTATGCCCAGTCCAAAAGGGTCCTCCTCTTCGCTGGCCTCCCCGGCCGCGATGCGCATGAGCTTGACGTTGGCCATCTGCTCCTGCTGCTCATGCAGCGCAGTCTGCAGCACTGGCACCGCTGCGGCCGCCAGCAGCAGCAGCTGCAGCCACATGTCTGCTGCAGAGGTGCTGAAGTCGGCAGGGAGGTGCGAGGCAGAGGCAGGGGAGAGGTGGGGGGTGATGGCGGGCGCAAGCAGGGGCTCCCATGTCAGGCAGGGCTGCGTCAGGCAGGGACAAGTAGGGTGCATGCATGTTGGGTACACAACACTGTAAACATTTTGTGGCAGGAACACAAACCACTGCAACGCTGTGCACTGCAAGGCAAGAGCGCGAAAACACCATATGCCCCTCAGCAAGTATGCGCCAAAGTGGAGCGCAGATTTACACCTAAATCCCTGGCTGTATGTGCCATCTTTTCTTGGATGCTTCCTCATGTCAGCTCATTTACTTGATCCCAGGCCCACCACATGAGCTTCACAAAGCACGCAATTTGCTGCTCACCTTGGTAGCTTGCAGCGTGTGCCCCACCAGCAGCAGCCATGCCTCCAGGTCGAGGGCCATGCCTGGCTGCTGCGCAAGCACCCCATGGCCGCCCAAGCCTGCTGCCACTGCTTTCTTGTCATGCGACGCTGCCACGGCCGCCTGCAGGACCACATATGCAAGACAAGCAGCAGGGCACTTCAACGTCTCGTTGCACGAGAGGAGCGTGGATGAGCAGGGAGGCTGGAATTATGGAGTTTGCATTGTGAATGCATGTGCACCCGCGAACTGGTCACGACAACACAAAGCAGCCTGCCTGTGCCCTTCTCCGGCCTTGTCTCTGGTGTAGCTGTGCATGGGCAGGCAAACAAACCAAGAAACACGCAATACCAGAGTGTACAGCTGCGCCTTCTCCCGACCCCCTAGCACATGTTTCACACCAAAGCCTGACCCTTTGAAACCTGCCGTATGCCCTCATCCTCCCTATGTCCTCTGCTCAGCCAATCAGACCATGAGACCTTCACTGCAAAGCAAGCAGACTGGCCCTCCATGTGAAACACGCACCTCTCGGCACAGCTCGCGCGCTGCACGTGCTGCAGGCTGGGTAGCCACCACCCCCAGCAGCGAGCATGTCACCTCATGCCGTAGCACCCCTGCTGGCGGCACCTCCCCCGACTCCGCTGCCTCCTGCCGCACATCGGAGACAGACTCGTCCTTGCTACCCCCCAGCATACCACCCATGGTCACAATCGTGCTGATGGTGCTGGCAGTGGTTTGCACAGGCCGAGTGACGATGCTGACGGACTTGTCCGCTGCAGAGGAGGAAGAGTGCGGAGGCGCACGCTCCATGGACGACTGTGGCTGCTGCAGCTTGGGGGGAGGCGGCCTATTCTGTGAGGGCGCGTCAAATTGCTGCGTGGAGTGCGTGGCATCCAGGCCCAGCGTGTCCTTCTTGTCGCGTTTGAACATGGACAGCAACGAGCGGCTGCCGCCACCGCCCTTCGAGCTGCCCTGGCGCTCGAGCTCAGCTGCTGAGGCTGCTGCAAGCTGGCCACCCGCTGCCTGCGCTGTCTGCCGGTTGGGCGGCTGCTTGGCTGCTTGTGGCGGGGGGGGCTTGGTTGGGGCACCTGAAGTGAGGCGGTTTGCAGCTTGGGGGGGACGAGGGGGGGCCTTTGACTTGGTAGGCACTGCGGCAGTGAGCCTCCCTGCGCCTGGAGGCGGGGGGGGCTGCGAGCGCACGCGCGGCTGGGGCGGCTGTTTGACAGCAGGCAAGGACTGCTGCTGTGTGCTTGCATCCTGATCTCCCTCCCTGTTGCCCTGCTCGTGCCCTGCCTCATTCTGTGGCGCCTGTGGTGCTTGCAGGTGCTGCTGCTGCTGCTGCTGTTGCTGTTGCTGCTGCTGCTGCGCCTGCAGCTCCTCTTTGTGCTCCAGCGCCCGCTTCTGCCGCTGGTGCTGCTGCTCGTGCTGCTCTTTGAGGTGCGCTTGCAGCGCGAGCTGAGCAGCGGACTGGAAGGCGCCGCCTTCCTCGCCGCTGATGGCCTTCAGCAGGAAGGCATCCTTGAACATGCGGTCCACAGAGGCGTTCACTAGCCCTGTGTGTGTGTGTGTGTTTTGTGTGTGTGTGTGTGTTTGTGTGTGTGTGTGTGTGTGTGTGTGTGTGTGTGTGTGTGTGTGTGTGTGTGTGTGTGCGTGTGTGTGTGTGTGTTTGTGTGTGTGTGTGTGTGTGTGTGTGTGTGTGTGTGTGTGTGTGTGTGTGTGTGTGTGTGTGCGCGTGCGTGCGTGCGCGCGCGCGCGCACGAGGAGACGTTGCAAATGTGATGGTGTACTATACACACAAGGAATCCATGGTTTGGCAGCACGACTCTGAATCCGTAAAATACACGAGAAAATGACAAGGACAGGCTACATGCTCACTTTAAACCAAGTTAGAGTGGGACACACGGCTCTTCGACTGGATCCCAGACTAGATTTTGCAGGCAACAAGCAGGCATCATAACATACCTAGTGAACGGAGAGTGCTACAGAGCAAGCTACTACCTTCCATTGAACTCATACCTCTTGAGGCAGTGCAACTTATTAGCAGATTCAACAAAACCAGAGCAAACCTGAGGTGCCCCACAACATTTGCCTCATGTATTTGTAGGGATCGGCATTGGCATATAGTGCTATATAGCGTAACGCGCTATATAATGTTATTTAGCGTTATAGAAGACCCTCATACAACGCTATATGCCGATCTATAGGGAGCGGCAATAGTAAATAGCGCTATTATAATAAAATGCTATATAACGCTATATAGTGGAAATTGTGGCGAATAGCGCTATGCCGATCCCTAAATATCTGTGACATACCTCCGTGCTCGATCGGCCAAGTTCCTGATGTCAAGGTGTTTGAGCACAATTAAGCTCAGCTCCTGCAGGTATCACTTACACCTTCATTTCGGCTCACATGACACCAAGTCTGCACAACAATGCCCACCTGGCGAGTGCAGGTGCTGCACAGCAGCCGCCCATGCAGTGGCAAACAGGCGCAGGCGCGCCGGCGCATCCCTGATGCGCGCCATGACCGGCCACAGGCGTGCAAGGAAGTGCTGGCGGGCACCCAGGGGTAACACAGAGAGGCCCTCCACTGCAATGCCCACAATCTCATGGCTGCCAGGCTCCACCTGCGTCTCAGCACGCCAGCAACATAGCAACATCACAGCACGCCAGCAACCCCAATGACCTCATGGCTGCCCGGCTCCACCTGCAATGCAGTACTCCAGCAGCACAATGACATTGCAACAAAGCAGCACGTCAGCAACCCACACCCCTCATGGCTGCCAGGATCCACCTGTGTTGCAGCATGCCAGTCAAGTAAAGGATGGCATAAGGGAACAAGACGGGGCATTCGTTCAGAGTTTGCACGCAGAAAAGCCTGGATGGCACATGATGGCCTCCTCCCTGCCGCACCCATGCCTTAAAAGAAAGCATGCGAGCCAGCACCATCTCTACTCTGTCACCATCTGCAATTTTGGTGCTGATGGAAGCGACCTTCCTTCACCGCGCCAATTATGACAGCAATCTCATTTGTGCCGTGTTATACACCCATCATGCTGCACCAATGAGTCCTGCTTGCTGGGAGGATGAACCCATCTCTGCTACCTAGAACATTCCTAGCACACACAAACACACATACAGGAATGGTGAAATTGGCAATGCAGGAAAGCACTCACCAGGTGCATGCCACCTTCCTCCAGGTCCAGCAGGCCCTCCAGGGCTTTGTGGGCCCACCCCAGTGGCAGGGGCACTCTGTGGGCACTAGCATCTGCGAGACCCAGGGGGGATGGGCTGGAGGAGCTGTCGCTGGAGCCCACCATTACACAAATCTTCAGCACGGCCCTGCATAGTACGACGCATGTGAAAAACAGAAGGAGGCTGCGATGAGCATGGAGCAGGCAGGTGCCAGCATTGGGGGCTGCCTGCCTAAGTGCTATGTGTCGAGGGATGCGCGCCCGATGCCCTGCAATCAAAGCACTTCACACCAGGAGGCAAGGCTGCATGCGCGCTGGGAGTTTCCTTTGCTGGCCTTGGTGAGCAGCAAAACTGTTGAGGCACGTGATGGAGACTGCAAGTCCATTTTAACCTCACGCGTCACAGCGAGTAACCCACTCATTGCAATCATGCTACAGAAGGCACGGACGGGTGTGTCGGGCAACATATGGGACAATCAAAGCAAAAAGCAGTCCAGCCAGATACAGGAGCACCTCCGCGTGAGAAGGCCCACATCAACGCGCAACCGCAGCAGAGGGCGCTTATGTCACCCTGCAGCCCACTTCCGCTGCTGAAACACACCTGCAAGCTTCTGAGCGCACAGCAGCGTCTCCGGCTCTGTTGGTGGCCATGGCCGACAGGTGGGACAGCACAGCGGGGACCAGCACAGGCAGTGGCGGCAGCACCAGGTTGGGGGGGAGCAGGGTGCTCAAGACACCACTGCCCACAGGAGGATCGCCTGAATGTGCACCCAGGGAGAGCATGCTTGCTCAGTGATGGTTTTGCTTGCAAACAGGTGTCCAAAAGAGCTACAAATAGGCCATGATTCAGGGTACAATACAAAAGTTGGTTGCATGAGCTCTGGAAGACTATACTGGGAAGTATGAGCTTGCAAGCGCAGCTCAGTGCATCAACATGTGGCCAGAATTGATCCCTCCACACAGCACAAAAAATACACCCACACGCAAACACCTACCCACGCCCGCACCTGCACCCACGCCCACACCCATACGCACACATGCGCGCACACACATACACAAACCTGTGCCTGCCCAGGTGGCAGGGTCCCTGGCAGCTTCCCCGACCATGAGGAGCAGCATGCGTGCCACATCCACTTGAGCCGTGTGTGGCACGTACGCACACATCTGCAGCACTGGACCCAAGGCAGCAGCCACACGTGCAGCAGCTGCCCACGCTACACGCTGCAGGTAAAGGGACACATGTGCAGCATTTTAACTGAGGCCCTGGAACAGAGCCCCTCCTGGAGAACACCATGAGTTGCTCATGACAATGGTGGCAAGCCAGGTCCAGGTTCACGTGATAGCATGCACGTCTGCAGGGCCATTAATTGGTGAGCACGTGCAAATCACACGTGTTTGCAAAAAAATTATACAGTCTTAAAGGAAGAGCGAGGGAGTGACAAGCCGCTGCTGCTGCCCTTGCTCCAGGAGCGCCTTGCATTATAAGTCATCAAGTGCTTGCATCATATCCAGGGCTGTGAAACTACGCCGTCTTTAAGAAATCAGACCGTCTAGACAGTACGATTGACGGTACAGTACGGTTTAAATCGTAAAATGACGGTTTGGTGAATGTTACGGTAGAAAATCGACCAGTCGGTTGCACCGTCTGGCTGTGCTGAGCCACACGTTGCTGGCATGCTAATGCAGCCGCGATTGTGGATGAAACTCCACATCGAAATACACATTATATAGCACTATAGTGCGCCATACAAATGCAAAATAGTGCCAAGCGTGCAAGGAATGCCCTGGGGGGCTCCAGCCTGCCATTCCCAAGGAGCCTGATGGCCCCCCCCCCCAACAGGCCTCAACACAGGGGGCTTGCCCAGAAAAAAGGGTAGGGGCAAGACAAATTTCTGGGTGATGGAGCAGCATGTGAAGCAGGTGAGCGTAGCCAGCAACAGCTGCGCATGCGCTGAGGGCCTGCAGATTGGGAGGAGGAGGAGGAGGAAGAGCAAGAGCAGCAGCAGCAGCAGGAGCAGGACAGTGAGGAGAGCGAGGGTAGCTGAGCAGTGGGGGGAGGGTACTGGGAAAAAGGACTTGCCCATGACTTGAAGGAAACTTGTGCGGGGTCCGGGGGGGTCCATCCAGGAATTCTGAGGCAGCCAGGGGTTGGCAATTGCAGTCCAGCAGTTATCTAGCTTTGTTTGTATGTGGTTTGATGGAATTGAACATCAAGTGTCATTTTTGTTTCAGCAGCAGATTGTTGAACCGTACCGTCCACCGTAACGTCCTTCCACCGTCTAGACGGTCAGAAAATTGTAAAACTACGGAAATTATCGTAATTATGGTACCGTACCGTAAAATCGTACACCGAACCGTCAACCGTACTTTCACAGCCCTGATCATATCTGCTGTATTGCTCACAGCTCACCAACGTGTGCATGTGCCACACTCTAATCAGGAGGAAGTTATGTACTTGTTTGTTTTGATGCTGGAAACATTGATCTTTTGGCATTGCGAACCTGTTGCCACTCCCATTGCATCCGGGGTCTTGGCAAGGGTGCTTTTGTATGCTTAATTAAGGTATAAACTTTCAAGAGCAAGAGGTGTGGACAGGTTCACGCGTGACACTTGCTGTGGCGCTTGTGAGGCTACAGAGGGCTTTTGTAATAATTACAGGGTTCAGGGTTGTTGAGAAACTTCCAGTGAGTGAACCCCTGGATAATAAATTTAGACCTGTCTGTTCTCCAGATCAAATCTTACCGGACATCCCATGGCATCCACCTTACCCTAGGCAGGCAGGTGCATCCCACTGCAAGAGGGCTTTCACATGAGGTGCAGAATACAAGCGCAAGCCCTGCACCATCAGCCTCCCTGCCTGGCTAGCACTCACCTGCAGAAGCACGCTGCCAGGTGACGCGCTGGGCCCGCTGCTGCTGCTGTGGCGGCCGCTGCTGCTCATGCCCAGCGATGCAGTCAGCAGGGCGGTGGTGGAAGCCAGGGCGGAGGCGACCACATGCTGTGGGTTTTCATCCAGCATGGCATCTGTGATGTTCTGCCAGTGCAGTGCATACTGCTGCGCCGTGGCTGTAGCCGACATCATATGGAAACACAGTGGGCTTGTTGGTTTGCTATGTGCAGCCACGAGCGCTGTACCTCACCAGCTTTAATCCCAATCCAAGGCACAACCCAGCCCGAGCCCCACGGCCCATTCAACATTGCTACTTGGGAGGTGGCAAGGCACAGCTCCTCATTGGCACACAACAGCCTGCTATTGCCTGATTGAGGGACAAGGCCTGAGCCTTAAGCTGTTGCACACGCAACATGCGAAACAACATAAGGCCCAGGTCTCATTTTTTGATAAGGCAATTGCCAAGCTGGCTCGCACCAATGATGAGCTGTGCCTGACACCACTTTGCTTGCAATGCTGTTAATGCCGAAGGCACACACCCTTCATTTTAACGAGGTTGACACTGCAGGATGCATACCTTGCCATGCATAAGGATTTGGAGGAGAGCTCTCTTGATGCATCACTGGCTGAGTGGGCGGAGTCTCCCACCCTATCCCTGGCATTTGCCTGAGCCAAAAGGCAGAGCCCACAGACTAAGCTTTCCAAGCACATACAGGGCAAACAGTCTCCTGCAACTCATGCCTCAAGCGTGATGTCAAAAGCGTCAGCTGACACGGCAACCCACCTGCAGTCTTTGCAGCTGAATGCAGCACTGCTGGAACCAGCAACACTTGACCCAGCGCAGCTGCTGCAGCTCCACGGACCTCGGGCTGAGGTGCACATTGTGCAGGCTCAAACATCTGGCCAATCTCACCTGTGCGAGCCAGCACGCACGTGTTTTGGCCACCATGTCCAAGACTCAACAGAGGCGTGGGACAACAGCATTGGCAGGGCATGGGGGAAAGAGACTTCCATTTAACCACAATTGTTTTGCCATGATCAATGTCGCGCCTTTTCCTAGGCACACCTGACTGCAATGGATTCATCAACTGATTGTACAAGCACACTGAGCTGCGTAGTTCCTCTGCCACACATGTCACATTCACAAAGAGCGCTGCCAACAACGCCATTTGTACAAGAATCCAGACATACACAAGGAAAAGCATTATGTGCCGCAATCTCCTGTAGATACCATCGTGCCACTCACCTGTCTCGACCATTTCTGCCAGCATATGAGGCTGGAGATGGGGCAGAAAACGCAGCGCTTGCGCTGCCATCTCTGGAGAGCCAGAGGCCTCAACTGCCAGGTCGCTCTGTGGGACATTCAAGCGTATGTTACTTATTGCGACCTGCCCGATTGGACAGGTCCTGATCCTAGGATAACTCCCTCATGCTGAAAACACGCATATGCAGCATCAAAGTTTGAACATTTGGCTCATTGCTTGCTTTGAGCATGCTCAGCAGGAGTGCTAACTGCAGCGGATGCGTGAGCTGGTTGTTGTCATGAGCACCCCAGAAGCCAGACAGAAGCTAGATGTGCCTCGGGCAGCGCAACGCCATTCAAAAGGAACCTCAATGTGGCCATTCCTGCTGTCCTGATGGAGGTGTGTACACTAGTTGTGCCGACGAGTTCTGCTGAGCTCAGTTACACACAAACAATATCACCTTGATGCCAGGCAGCACATGCATCAGGACATCCTCATTGGAGATGGGCACCGCTTTGCACAGGTCGTAGGTCAGCCTCTTGACCTGCAGGTTCCACTTTGAGTGGAACACGCCCTGCAAACAAAACATGCAGGGGTCATGAAGATGGTGGTTGTTAAAGATGTTCCACAGGTGAAGTAGGCAAGAAACGGGCTATTCCCTGCACTTAGTTTTTCCTTTCTTTCATGTCAGCTTCATGTCTTGGTGAGAGCGCATTGGAGCTGGCCTAGGCTCCTTTTTCTCACTTGCAAGACTTCAGAGGTCTGGATGGACACATCCCGTCCAGCCACATCGTCCGAGAGCAGGCCAAGGAGCGCCGCAGATACCCTTGCAGAATCACCGCTTGCCAGGATTTGAGCGGTTTGGCCTCGTGGATCACCCAACATCGTCGGGAGCTCAAATGTCAGCGTACGCTTGGAATTCCATCATTCCACTATTAGGAAAGAAAATTTGAAAGTTTGTAACGGTCATCCGTAGTGATCGCCACGGCCTTCAACTTTATGACATACCGGTAACACGAGCAAGCCACAATACCCATCTGAAAAGATGAATATTCAAACCATGACTTTCACCGGTAACACGTTCTGAATGAACTGAATTCAGCAGAGGTTGAGTTGGAGTGCTTGGTGCACAGACTTGTGATGGCCTTCACCAGCACATGTCTGTGGACACACCAGCTACCCAATGTATCTCTGGCCAGAGCTGAACAATTTCATAGGCAATGGATGCGTGGAAACCAACCTAGCCCCAGAGCTGAACAATTTCAGAGGCAATGGATGCGTGGAAACCAACCCAGCCCCACCCCAAGGCCCCGGCGCAGATTGCTTTCCTGCGGAAGTGCCAGCTCAGGGAGCCCAAGTGGGATTGATTGGAATGCACGCAGGAGGAAACGTATCATGGAAGACCTGCATGAGGTCAGTGTGTGACGTGCTGGAGGTCATACCGCAGAGCGGTAAAGGAAAAGATACAACGCAGTTGATCAATGCCAACGTCAAGCACGCTCAAATCCTGCATGCCTCTACTCACTATGCATGCACCCTGTACAAGCACACTTGCCTCTGAACCTCTTCTGGTGCAAGTTCCTGCAAGCTCTGCACATTAATGCATTAGGAATCCAATGCTCTGAAAGAAGAAGCTTTGGAAAAGTTGCAACGCTTGGAGAAACTGCAGTTGGTGAAAAAATCTCATGCAAGTATCCACACACTCCACACCCTCCACGGACAGGCCTGCCAGAGACGTGCCAGACTTGCTAAGCCACCCCTCACCCCTGAACAAAACCAAAGGTGAGTGCCGCTCACAGAGTGGATTGCTTGACTTCAGGGAATTAGCTTTGTGGCGCATAGCCAGTCAAATAGTCAGGGATGCATGTAACTGGCAATGAAGAGTGTTGAAGACAGCATCCAGGACTCAGACTGAAGCCCAGGAATGCTCTGATGTTTGCCTCACCCATGGTAGACAGTGCGATTTGTTGTGAAGTGCTTAGAATAAATATACTCCTGTTCATTCTTTGTTCTCACCCTCCTGCACTGTGTATGCCTAAACGCTGCATGCAACTGCTCCTTGTCATGTCGTCTTTGCTCTGGTCCTTAATGACAGAAATCAAAGTTCGAGCAGTCTGCCAAATTTCTGGGCAAGGATAGGATAGGGTTACATAGCTGTACCTGCCTACAAGGGCAGCTTAGCTGAAGCAAAGTGGTGCTTGTAACCAGACCAAATCAAACTTGTGAACAATTGTTTTATTTGGAGAAGGACACAAGTCCTTGAGCTAAGTTCAAGAGTGCCAAATGCTAATAAAATCACACACTGTCACTCTTTGTGAAACAAGCATGAAAATTGGGCAGGGGGCTCCACAATTCCAGACCCCGTGCTTCCCCCTTCCATCCCCTGTGTAGAAAAAGGTGGACCAACTTGCTCCTCTTCAGATTCTGCACCCATCTGCTTGTTAACCGCAATCAATGTTAGACTTTTCATTGAATTGCGGACGCCCTTGCACCACCGGTATACAAGGCACTCACAGCTGGCTCGCCAGCCCACAAATTTGCCACCCTGGCTTCACTATTCCATGTGCCATTTTTTGTTTTCGCATCCTGAATATTCAGAGTGATTTATGCACCTAAAACCTCCTCCCCCCCCCCTTCCAATGTTGCCCCCTTACGTGCACCGCATTGACTTCTGGCCATGCATTTTGTTCTCACCTTGATCCACTTTGCGCCAGAAGGGCTTATTGCTATTTGACTGGACTTGAGCCCACGATCAAAATGAAACAGCCAATGCCAGTCGGGATATTACAAAAAAATTAGCTTTGGGGGGGGGCTTTGGAAATGTCGAATACACAGGAATGGTGAATTGATTCGGACAAGTGGGGGAAGTGTCGCAAGCGATGTTGAAAATTGGCGAAGCTAGTCCTTCCTGGCACAGAGGTGACATTGATATACAGTGCCTGGGGCAACAATACACAGGACATCCCTGCAGCAGACCATGCCTCGTTCATGCATGCATAGCTGAGTGCACGCCATGCAAGCCGCTCCTGCCATTCATTGCTTACTTGTTCCCCTAAGACAAACAGCAGCAGACCATGCACCAGAGGCTCTCTCTCATCCATACACCAGGGCAGGGGGTGCAGGTCCTGCTCCTCATTGCATCAGCAAACTTCGTGCAAGCAGTTTGGTGCTCTCACCTCTCAACTCGCGGTGCACATCACACCATCGTTGGATTGTTAATTAAAAATCCTATCACAATTGGAATTATGCAAATTGTTGGCTCATCAGCAAGCTGGGATGGTCTGCAGGTGGACTGCGAAGTCCCTCGAACGGGCAACCCCCCAGCCCCGATGCAGCAAGGACATCCACAAAAGTATGCTGATGAAGCTTGTGTCGTCTGGAGCTGTTCCGGGGGCCTCAGGCCGAGCTGGGAAAGTCAAAACCAAATCTTTGTGGAATCTTTGCTCCCAAACCTTGTCCAGTGCACCATAAGTTATCATAACTTGGCTGCCCTGGTTGACCCTCAATGTCCAAGAGCTTTGCCCTCATTATCTCTCTGTATCTTGACCCACATTGCTACTTATGCACTTTTGCTCTCCTGCCTGCACAGATATGACCTCAAACAACTGGAGTCGGGGATTGAAAGGCTAGAGCTCCTTCTTCCTGGCTTCAGCATAAACATTGAGCAGCTGAGTGCTTTGCAGTGGGCAGACCTCGTAACTGATACGAATGGCGTTGCTGCCAAACTTGTGGCGCTCAAGGTGGGAGCGGCTGTGGCACAGAGTGCCTTATGTGTGCTACAAAAGTGACACCAACAGTACTGCTCATGAGTGTGAAGTGGTGACGCGTGCAAAAAGAAAAGTGTGGCTTTTATGTAATCCTACCTGCATGTCTTGCCACACATTTGGTCATGGATATCTCAACATTTGCCATGGCATGCAATTGCAGGGGTGCTACCCAAATCTGGACCTGGTGGATTTGCTTCAGAAATACCCAAAAGTGCTCACATTGGAGCCCCAGGAGCTACGAGAAAATGCATATAAGGTGAATAGGAGACGGAATTGTTGGTGCATGGCATGAAGAGCAGATGGCGTGGCTTTATTTGCAGTGTATTTATTTGCAGTGCCTCTCACAATTGAAATGGCTCAGCTCGTGGATATATAAAGATAGTCGATCTCAAGAATGAGTGGAATGGAATGGTCTCCCAACTACAAGGCGCATCGATCTGCTGAAGTTTTGGATTTTGTTGGCCTCCCCTGCACGTAGCTAGAAAGCAGTACCTACATGTGCTTTGAGGTGCTGTTTACAAACGGCTTGCCCATAATACCTCTGTGCTTTTCAAGTCAGGTGCCACAGGGCAAGGCTGCTTTTGCTTGCACACGTGTTTTTGCACAAGGGTGCATGTGAGAGCTCAAAAGGACCACACATGCTTTTTAAACCCAAATAAGTGAGCCTTTTCTATGGTGGACTGGGGTGGATGAGCCGCAAGGCCCCAGTGAATCAATTCGCATTCTCTCATCATATGCCCCTCAAGGTCATGGAGCTCCTGCAAGGCGCGAAGAACCCTGAAGCCATCATCCAGGCAGTTCCTGAGCTCATCACACCCAAGATCCTTGCATCAGTCATTATCACCATCAACAAATGGTGAGTGCTCAGAAAAGTGTAAGCTAATGGCCTGCTCTGCTGATCATCAACGATGGGAGTCTTGCACCAATTTAATGAGTATGCAGCTACCTGCTGATGTAAGCTGGATATTGGATGAGTGCATCTGCTCTTTTTTCTCCTCAGCCGGGAGGCGTCAGAAAGCTTAGGTTGTGGATGCCAAGGGTCAATCCTTTTAAAAAACTATGTATTCAGAATCCTCGCAATTGGTATATTTATGGGTCCAATTGGAAGAGGCGAAGGGTGGTGGGTGGTTGGGGGGGGGGGGGGGACTGTTTGGGATACCCCCCCCCAGGATTTTTCTGGGACAATTATACAGAATTTTTAATATGACATTGGACTCCCGAGCTCAGGATTGTTGAATGGTGCCCTCTTAGTGCAAATTGGGTACAAGGGGGGGTCTGTGTGCATAGCTTGGAGTCAGTGCCATGCGCGCACGGGTGTGGGCAGCAGGGAGTGTGGAAGCAAACGTGCGGCAAACCAACCCAAACTTCCAGGATAGTGACAATGTATGATGTGTTCTTGCATGATGAAGTTAGGAGGGCAGTTTGTGGACTTGCTAGCCTGTTGTGGGTGCCAGGAAGTGCAGGTATGGGCATGGGCGTCCGCTGCTCAGTTTTTGCCCCACAACTTTGCTGCAACTCAATGTTTCAGTGTGATGGATATGCAGATGGATAGGGATTTTGCAGAGAAGCAGATTGGTACTCTCATCCGAGTGGGGCACTGGAAGGGGGTGGGGTGGGGGGTCTGGGGGTCTGGCCCAACAATATGGTATGATGTCCATCATTTTTTTGCCCTCCTGCATCAGCTATCAAAAACTTTGGTTTTTATACTGCAAGGGCGCAAGCCAAATAGCATCCTGCTCCGAGGTGGTACACATCAAGTGTTGTTATGAGTTCATGCTGAAAATTAGCTGCTGCAGGTTCCTTGCGCCATTCCGCCCATCTGCAAAAAAAAGGAAAGCCTCTACTTTAGTGGCACTATTGGTTTGCAACACTGATTTATTACGAGCAATAATTTACAATAAGGCTCTTTGAGGTCTGCCAACAATGCCAAACTTTCCAAAACCTTGCATATTGCTTCTCTTGCACTGATTCTGTTTGTATTACTCATCCCCTCCTTCCATCGCTTCATCTGCGGTGTCCTCACACACCTCATCCTCAGACACCTCCAACAGCTCACTTACCCTTGCCCGCCCATGCCCCCTCCCCTACTACCTCTGCCCTTCCTCCTGTCCCCTGGCTTTGTGCAGCAGCTTGCTCCCTTGTGCCTGAGCCCCTTCCTCTGCTCCTGCCCCCCCTTCCTTGGCTGGAGCTGGAGCTGCGGCTGTGAGGTTCACAAACTCCTCTGGAGCACAGTTTACATACCCTGCCAGTATTGCTTCCCTCCATGCTACCAGCTGCTGCCTGAACTGCCACAACCATGCTGGTCAGCTCCAGCTCCTCGCGCTTCCGCTTGGCGTAGCCCATGTCGAATAAGGTTATCTGCCCTTCAGCAGCATGGCTTTTGTTTTGGGGCCTGACAAATTGCTTACTAAAACCTTGAATTTTGATGAGGCCTTATAAAGAAAAATCTTTGAAGGTAATCCATATTGCAAGGGACTCCTATATTTATTGCATTTCCGTAAGCTCACCTATGTCGTCATGGTAGCCATCATGGAAGTCTGTGCTGCTTTTCTCACGTGACTCTTTATGAAGAACTGCGCTGCAGTTTTGTTATTGGGATCAAATGTTCGGTCTCATCATTCCTTTTTGTCTTAACAGGGCTGGTGTGATTGTTTTTTGTTTTGTTTGCAGGTACCAGCTAGAGAGAGACCCAATAGAAGTGCTTGAAAATGACCCAGATATAGTGCGTAGGGCACAGGTAAAAGAGAAAGAGCGTGATGTTTGGGGGCGTGAGACAGGTGAAACGAAGGTCACAGTGTTCTGCTTAACGTGCTGTGAGACTGGTTGCCGGGTTCTGCCCGGTAAAAGGTGGCACAGATGTGGGACGCCCTTGCGCTTGTTGGTTTAAGATCAGGAAGCGTGTGGGATGTCTCAGTGAAATGGACATAGAATCCATTGACAATGAGATGGCAGTGCGCTTGCATGCCGGCATGCTCCCTTCCCAAGCATTGATGCTCATGAAACCAGTGCAGTTTGTTCTAAGTTTAGTGGTTTGTAGGAAAGCTGGTGTGGCCCTGGAGCACCTCGCTTGTCATCCACAACGCCTCTGCTGATCAAAGAGTTTCACTGCATGAGGTTCCTAAAATGTTTTACTCACGACTGCTTGGATTTTGATGAAAATAGCTGGCATCATGCACACATGCTTGTAGCGTAGGCGAATGTTTCGTTGATTTCTTACTTACGCAGGTGTTGAATGTAAATATTTGTGACATCTTGGTTTTTTTTATGCTGCGGCGTGCTGATGGGAAAGTGGATTTGGGAGTTTATTTTATTTCACTGTCAGGTGCTAATGTGGGCATTGTAGAGCGCGCATGTGCTTGAATTCTTCTGCCTAAGATTCCACCAACTTCCAGTCATGGTTATTTGTGCGACGAAGCACTTCTACCTCTATTCTTAGGCAGTGGGACTGTATGTTTTGCTGTGTTTCTCCTCTTAAGGGCCCAGTTCTGCAGTGCTTTCTTTGGGGCTTGAGCTTTTTCCATAGGCTCTGAACACAGGCAGCGGACATTACTGCCCAATAACCAGTCGTTCTTATTTCTTGTACAGTTTTGTGCATTATGCACGGCTGCTTTGGCTTCTCATGCCCACGGCAAATCCAAATGCGACGGCCTGCCTGCCTCTGGTTGTTCCTCTAAATGGGTGGGCCACAGCTGGGTGAACCATATCCTATTCCTTGTCCTTATCTTGGATAGGAAGTGGATACTCCTTTTGAGCCGGTCTACGTCAACGATGATGGGAGTTGGATGCTGCCACAGCTGGCTTACCGGGAGCGTCGGAGTGAATGGTGCGGTGCTGTGATGTAACATGCTGTGATTTCATAGAGAGGGTGTGACGCCTAGACTCCTTCATGGTCCTTTGGCGCAAGTTGGCATGGATTCAAGCCATGCTTATGAGCTGTTTCGTCTCCAATTCCTGACATCCCCATATTTTTATGAATCAAATTTCTCAGCAATGCCTCATGTATGCTGCAAAAGAAGTCTAACAGTGGGCGCTTCCATTTATTGTACCTGCATGTCGTAGGTCTTGCCATCATTATAAATTGATGCCTGCCACCAGAACACATGTGGGATAAGGAAGGATGACGGTGATTTCCCATTGACAATGCACTCTGATAAACTGTTCCAAAGCTTATAAAGATTGGTTACAACTCTGGGCCGAAAAGGGAGATGTTTCTGGTGCTACTTCTGTGCTCCAAGGAGCCTGAACAGGTTCGATGGAGGAAAAAAGCAATTGATCATGATGCCCCATGAATAACCTCACAGCTGAAATAAGATTTTCCATTTCTGTCTGCAGGCAAAAATACATTGACCAAACGCGCTTCAAGCAACCTTAGTTGGGCCTGATCGAGGAGCACAGTCGATAATTTAGGAATCTAGGGAGTTGCTTCCAATCGTCTGGTTGCACAACTTGACTTCTCCCTACAGTTGCATGGACTCCTGAAAGCTCAGCTTGTAGAATAAAGCATAAATATTAAGGAATCTCACATGTGTTAGGTGAAATTTAGAGTATGTCTGTCCAGCCGCTTGTTTTTTTTTAGAGATTTGTAGGGTATGGGGCAGTTTTTATGCAGGCCGTGGATTTGAGCAGTTGTGGATGAATAAGTAGTTTTTGCCAATGCCGCATAAAAATGTATGGGGTCTGCTGAGTATGTATGTAGTCAGGAGCTTGCCCATGCCCAGCCCGTGGCACCTGGCCCTTCCCCTACAGCAACCCCCTTCACAGCAAGACATTAGATTAAGTTATATTAGATTACACAGGGAGGCCTTCAGCTAGCCTGTTTGGCTGAACAGCTTGTGGCTGGTCCATGCCAGCCAACAGCATACCCAAAAGCTCAGGTATGAAAAGGGTTACAAGGGGGTTGGCCTCAGTGCTGTGCCCTAACGGCGTAAATTGATTTTGCCACCGTAAATAACGGTGATTTTCTGACGTTGACGTCACATCACCGTTATTTTCGGTGTGTTTTTCCCTGACGGTATGAAATCGTCAGTAACGGTGTGAAATACTCACCGTCAGTAACTGAGAGTGACCCAAAGTGCGAACTCATTGCCGAGTGAATGAACTTGCAGGCCTCCGAGTGAACTCAAAAGCCTTAATCAGATTATGTACGTCAAGTTATTCACGGCCGTGTAGGAACATGAAGAATGGGGCCAGATCGAGTCTGGATGGGAGCAGCCTGTATCACCCACAGCAGCTGCTTGCCCCCCCTCCAAATGCCGAATTTGGCATTTCAGTGGACATTTTTCACAATAGCTGTAATTTTTGACGGTGTTTTGCCGTAAATAATGGAAAAGCCCAATCGTCAAACGTCAAAAAAAAATTTACCGTCATTTACGGCCAGAATCTTATTTTGTACAGTGAAAACCGTAAATTACGTTACGTAACGTAATTTACGCCTGACGCCGTCAGCCATAAGGGCACAGCACTGGTTGGCCTACAGCCCAAGATTCTGGCTGGTCGCTGTTGGTGAAACATTCTCATCCAGCATCAAAGAATCAATTCTGACAACATTTTTGAAAATTTGTACGTAGTTTTTCTTTTCTTTCTTTCTTTTCTACAAGTCTTAATTTAGAAAAGCATTGATTTCAAGATAAGTCAAAACGTGGATGCTCGCCAAGAAAGGAATAAAGTCAGCGTTTGGAAGCTGGGCAAAAGTTCCTTTTTCTTATGTAATAGTTTAAATAGATCAATGAACAGGTCCTTGTATTTTCTGCGCAGCTCACACACCTCAAAGCAATTGCAATAGAACAGAACATGTTTCTCGTCCTGGACCTCAGCACACCCACGCTTCCCACAAATATTTGGCCCACCCAGCCATTTACAGGACTCGACCTTCAAGCAGTGGGCACGAAGCCTTAACCTACTCACATTCCTCATGACTCCTTTATCCAGGAAGGGTACAGGAAAAAGAAGGCCTCCAGTCAAAACGGTTGACTGCTAGCCTGCTCATAAAAAAGCAATAACTCATGTTGGAAAGGAAAAGGCTTGTTATTGTTTTGATTTAAGTAAGAAGAGATGTGATAAAACTGTACATGGTGAATGCCAGGCACGTAGGGAGCCACCCTATTGGAAGAGTAAGGTAAAGAGAGGAGAGGACCAGAAAAAAAGGGAGCATATTTAAGCCGAAGAGAACAGACATGGGGACATGGGGATGAGTACATTTGAAAAGAACGTGTTGCTCATCCTGCACATCATCTTGGGCATCACACAGATCACATGCAGGGGAAATAGCATCACCCCATGTGGCCTACTCGACTTTCAAGGTATGGACACGAAGACGAAATCGAGCCACACTGCGGACGATGTGTTTAGGTAAATCCAAGTAAAAATATTTGGGCAGAATATAAGGACTTACAATGAGTTACAATGGGGTTTGACCTTCAGCCAGGTAGTTTGGCTGCTTGGCCAGCTCAACTGTTCCAACTGCACAAAAAATATCCATGAGATCGGAAATAAAACGATAAGTCTCATTAGTTTGCTTCTGCAAGAAATGAATAGCATCCTCAGAGCTAGCTTGAGAATAGTAGAAAGTGCCTGATTCGTCCAGTAAAATTATGTGAGAGGGGAAGTCAGAAAATAGCTGTGCATAAGTTCTTCGAACAGAACACACAGAAGCGCAAGAACAAAGGAACACGGCATGCTTTTCATCTTGGAGTCCTCCTTGGTCACACCGATCACAAGCAGATGTGTGCTCCTGCCAAAGTGATTTCTCAACTCTTAAAGTGTGAGCATGTAAACGAAAGCGTGCTATGTTTCTCAGCGTGCGCTTGCCTAAATCAAGATGCAAATACCTGGGGACAGAAAAGGGCGCACCATGAACAGACAAGGGTCTCAAAGGAAGTGCCATCTAGTGATGATACTTGGCTAATTTGTTTGTGTGGTCACCATGTTCTGCCAAGGCATCAGCATTCCACACACCTCGCAGCCTTTTTCTCAGATCAACAACAAACTCCCTCATGACTATAGGCTGCCCTGACCGAACACAATGAGTAAACACGTTGCACCTGTCCAAGCCTGTGCAGGCAGCCACAAATTCTGAGGTCCAGCATTTATGGGAAAGACTGCTCATTTCAACATCTGCTTGCAGTACCTTACTGAGTGTAGTGCTGTCGCTGCCCAGTAAAGCATTGTAAAACCTAACTGCTGCACGAAACCAATAGAACTGTAAAGGTTCATGCCCACACTCGCGCAGTACAGACCAATTAGGAGTGGTGCGCTTTACCCCAAGGATGCGCTTCAATAAGCACAGGTGTACAATTTGCAAAGGACAGTCCATTTCAGCTCCTTCTTTCATAAATCTAGTGCCCCAAATCTGGCATGCATACATGCTAGCAGGGAGAGTATATGCTTTAGTCAGCCAGAGGATGGTATGCGGCCTGTCCGTCAGATGGTGCTCAGATGCGAATTGCCTAATCCGTCTACAACCAGCTAGGAAAGGGGCACACATATACTCAGCAGTGGCTTGCGGGTTGCGTTGTTTTGTGAACAGCATGCCTAAATACCTAAAAGAATCTGCACACGCCAAACGAGCTCCACCTAACGTGAAAGCTGGCACATTATCACCCTTTGAATTAAAGTGCACAATCTCAGACTTGGCAGTATTAATCACCAACCCTTTCCGCTGAGCATACGTATGTAGCCTATCTAACATCAGTTGGAGCTGATCAGGAAGGTTACTAGTGAGGCACAGATCGTCTGCATACAGCATGTGGGTGACTCAAACGTCCCTAGTGCCTGTAATAACCCCTTGCACATTTTCTGCCAAGCAGTCCACGTCATTGATATACAAGGAAAACAACAAAGGGGAAAGCGGGCAGCCTTGCTTAACTCCAAAATGGGGGCGCACACGAGCTTGCTTGCAGCCATCCACCAAGATATACTCATCATTAGCATACATGCTTTTAATGATAGCCAACAGGCACGCAGGCATACGAATGCGCTGCAGGTGAGTCCAGAGAGCTTCCTTAGGAATTGTATCGTATGCCTGCTTGAAATCAATAAAAGCTGCATGCAGCCTTGGGGATGCATTTGGGCGCTTGACCTGAGCAGCATGCTGCAAGTGCCGCAAAATGAATATGGGCTGCAAAGTGTTACGGCCAGGGTAGAAACCAAATTGAGTGTCTGGAATCTTGTTTTTATCTTTACACCACCCATTGACCACCTCCCTAAGAACGTTAGCGTACAGCCTGTACAGGGTGCCACTTACTGCGAGCATGCGATAATTCCCTGGGTCCAGCACAGAGCCCTTCTTGTAAAGAGGAGTTATCTTATTTTCCAACAAGCAGGAATCCCAGCCCTCTCCATCATGGCAGCAAACAGATGTGCAATGTAAGGAGCCAAAACATTCTTCCTATTCGTGCCTCTACCATTAACTGCTGGGACCCTCTTTTCAGCGTACTTAATAAAGGGTGCAGCAACAGCATCAAACCAGGGGATGTCCTAGCATTCAGCTTACGCATGTGTTCGCAAACAATAGGGTACAAGGCAGCTGCATCAGGCAGTTCCATCACATCAGGTTCAGGCATCCACCGAGACTCAGCACCTTGACGGAAAAGCTGCTCAGGAGGCGGGTTGTTGCGCCCCAGGGGCACTGCCATATCCCGAGCTGGAGCTCCAGAGTTGCCAGTCCAGCGTGCAGCAACCCGCTGTGCCACCCCGCGCATAGCTCCAATAACGGACTCCACCCCTCTGCTAATGCTGTCCCACATTCCAGGCCTTCTGCTTAAGGTGCTTTCAGGGCAGCTACCCATGGGGCTTGTTTGTTGATGAGGGATGTAAGGAGCGCTTCTTGCTGGACAAGTGGGGTGCCTGCCCACAAATCCGTTGGTATGCAAGGCGGCTTCCTGATAGTGTGTGCTTTCAGGGAATATAAGGAGAATATGTAACGTGTGCAGGCTTGGTTGGGAGAGCACACCAATGATGGTAAGTAAACTTTTTGCTGTTTGTGTCTCGTGGATTGTAACCAGAAAATTGTCTCCAATATGCTAGATGGCGAGACCTGAGATCCACAACAAGTTGACTCAGTTCCAAAGGATCAGCAGAGCGTATCTTTTGCTGGAAATGATGGGCGTGATGCAAGCCATTCATGGCAGACAATAGATGGGATGTCTAGCAGGAGGAATTCCTGGGGCTGAGGGAGATGTCTGCATGAAAAACCTTGTGAAGTAGAGCGCTGTTGCAATGGGTGAGAGAATCCAATTTTTAATAAGTTATAAAAGTGTGCACAGGCTCTGAACCAGTTGAATTGAATAGGTCCGATTCCACACTCACGGAGGACACTCCAGGAAGGAGTTGATGTTCGCACACCCAGCATGGATCTCAAGAATCTCAGAAGCCATTTCTGGATGCAATTATCCATCTCTGTCCCCTGTTGAAGATATGCAGTGGCCCAGATCTGACTTGCATACATTCCTGTTGGTATAACATAGGTCTTGAAGAGCCATAAGTAGGCATGTAGGTGGTGTGTTATCTGGTGTTGATGGGCAAAAGTACGTATGCAAGCCATGCCTGCCAGGCAGGGTTTGAGAGCTTCCTCAGCAGCATTGTGCAGATTAATGTGTTGTCTAACTGCATTCCCAGGTAACGAAAGGTATTTGAGTAAGGCAAGACCTCACCATCATAAAATAGGGGAGGCAAGTTGTCAGTCTTGGAGTTAAAACAGACGATAACATATTTTTTGGTGTTGACTGTCAGGAATTTCCGACGGGCATAAGCCTTGAGACGGTTAAGCATGGCCTGAAGATTATTTGGTGAGTTAGAGGTTAAGCATAAGTCATCAGCGTATAGAGGGTTGGATACATGGAAATTAGGTGTGCCAGTGCAAGCTCCTTCAATCCCCTCAGAAACCTCATTGATGTCATTAAGGTAAATGGAGAAAAGCAACGGAGAAAGGGGACAGCCCTGTTTAACGCCATAGTTGGGCTTGACATGTGCTTGCTTATCCCCCATTAACCAGAATGTAGTTGTCGTGATACAAGTTTTTCAGGATATTGAGAAGGTGAATAGGGAGCTGGCATTGGTGAAGATGGTGCCATAACTTATCACGAGGGATGGAGTCGTAGGCCTGTTGGATGAATGCTGAATACAGGCGTGACGAGCCATATGGTTTGCAGGTTTGGGCAGCATGTTTGAGATGTCTCAAAATAAAAAGTGGGTGTAGAGTGCTGCACCCAGGGAAGAACCCATGTTGACAATCAGGAACTTTGTTGTTTTTGAGGCACCAGTCCTGTAATATAGCCATTTACAGGACTCAACCTTCAAGCAGTGGGCACGAATCTTTAATTTACTCACATTCCTCATGACTCCTTTATCCAGGAAGGGTACAGGAAAAAGAAGGCCTCCAGCCAAAACGTTTGACTGCTAGCCTGCTCATGAAAAAGCAATAACTCATGTAGAAAAGGAACATTCTTGTGTTGCTTTGATGTAAGAAAGAAGAGATATGATTGGACCGTACATGGTGAATGCCAGGCATGTAGGGAGCCACGCTATTGGAAGAGTGAGATAAAGAGAGGAGAGGACCAGAAAATAAGGAAGCATATTTTGTTCATCCTGCACATCATCTTGGGCATCACATAGATCACAGGCAGGGGAAACAGCATCATCCCATGTGGCTTGCTCGACTTTCAAGATATGGACACGAAGGCAAAATCAAGCCACACTGTGGACAATGCCTTTATCCAGATCCTGAAACAAATGTGATGGGATACAACAAGGTGTGCACGCTGTTTGATTTAAAGGTTTTCCGCACCAATTATGGTAAGTACTGCTTTCCTGTTCACCTCTTGAAGACTGAGGGCATCCGCTTCCCTCCAAACCTTCTGCTGTCTGTAGAAAGAAAGAAAGGAAAAAGAAAAGAAAATCTACGTAGACAGACCATATCATCTCCAACATGAAAACTGAACGTCACAATGTTGCTGGAAGAATGATCATCAAAGCTCTTAGCAAAATCCCTTTGGGGGCAGGTTTGGTTCACATGGACATAGGGAGTGATGATAGGCTGGTGCAACACAACCTCCAAATCCCTGCACATGCATCAAACAGAATTTTACCCCCTTACCTTTTTCCTAGAAAATTTCCCAAGGGATCTAGACTCACATCCAGTCGTCCTGATGCTATACTGATTACTCCCTATAAAGCCAAACCCACTCCTTCTTCTCCTTCAAGAAGTTCTTCCACTCGCTCACACCATGCGATACGCAGCAGACACAACCCAACATAGAGAACCACACGAGCCAACCGCGTGAGACAGCCCCACCAACTTCATGTAAACCAGGGACATGTGCACTTGATTCAAACTAAGTACTGTAAAGACACAATGCCTGGACAACAGTTAGAGGCGGCACAGCAACAGCATACAGACTGCAAACTCAATAGTGCTAAAGTTGTGGCTCTCCACACTATACTTCTGGGTGTCGGAGGGACCTGCTATACTGATCATACCTTGAATCAGTTTAAACAACTTGGTTTGGACCATCAACGAGCCAATAAACTTGCTAAAAAACTTTGTGCACATTCTGTTCTGTATGCAAACAAGCTTGTAACCACTAGACGTGCTATGGAAAACAGTTATGCTTCTCAAAGCCAGGTTCTGGAGCCAGGTGTTTCCAACAACCCTCCAGATCCCCATTAGCCCTTCTTCTTTGTAGCTTTGTGGTGGAGGAGACTCACGGCTCTCCTGAGCCAATGTGTCTCCTTTTCCTTAATTGATGTAGGGAGATTTTCCTCTGCCTACGTAGTTTTCCTTTTCTTTTCGTAGACAGAGAAAACCTCCCTACATCAATTAAGGAAAGGAGACACATTGGCTCAGAAGAGCCGTAAGTCCCCTCCACCAAAAGATTAAAGACAGAAAAGGCTAATGTGGATCTGGAGGGTTACTAGAAGCACTAGGCTCTAGAACCTGGCTATGAGAGGTATTCTTGTTTTCAATCGCATGTCTTGAGGAAACAAGCCTGTGGGCATACTGAACTGAATGAGCGTGAAGTTGTTGAGCAAGCTTAGTGGCACATTGTCTAGTCCGAGTTGTTTGAACTGCTTCAGGATATGTTCAGTGTAAGTAGTTCCACCTGTAATGACCATAATTGATAACCGCGCTGTCTTAGAGGACTTGTTTGAGTAGGCTATGTGTGTGCAAAATCCCTTTTGATATTGAGACAACCTTTGAAGCCTTTTGATGCATTTGAGAAAGCTGTGCACAGACACATAGACTTGAATGATTGAGTATGCTTGCGACCAATTGAGATATGTTGCTTTGGATTTGATAGGCATCTCTGCATTTGTGTTGCCCTATGCTGCTGATACAGCTGAAAATGAATATGAGAATATTACCTTCTGTGTAGCATGTCACAGTGCACGTGCAAGCATGCAGGCGTGCAGTTACCAGTGTGGCTGAAGACATTTGGAGTGTGCAGAAGACAACATACCAGCACATGTCTTGGTTGGATATAATAGACTTCCCTCGGCCACTATGGGATGGATTCAGGAGATACTAGAGCACAGACTCGCCGAGCTGACTGTGTTAGTCTAAGTTGATTGAGGACCGTACTTGCTTGCTTTGCTTATTGATGCCAACACCTTAAGCTTGAGTCTGTTGAGAAAGAAGTGCTTTGCTATTGATATTTGCTCTGAGTTGCTTACACCATCAGACTTACCTTGTTGCAAGAAGGATGCTGGAGTTACTTGAACATCTTGGAGTCTTCCATTTGCTTTGCTTGTTCCTTTTGCTTTGCTAGATATGATTGAGACACTTTGACGTTGCTTGTTGAGAATACTTCCAAATATTTGCATGGATGCACCTATAATTTCTGATATAACTTGAACTGCTTGATGAATGATGTTGAACAACCCTAATTTGTCATGTGCTTGAGTATTGGTCACATGTCTGT
Source organism: Dunaliella primolecta (assembly GCA_914767535.2). Lineage (NCBI taxonomy): Eukaryota > Viridiplantae > Chlorophyta > Chlorophyceae > Chlamydomonadales > Dunaliellaceae > Dunaliella > Dunaliella primolecta. The sequence goes on from OU611752.1 coordinate 18,164,397, forward strand.
ATATTATTGTACATTATCACGTGATACAGCTCATGCCAAGCTGTAGATTCTCTTTTAAGAAGGGAATCTACCTTTCCAGAAGGAGAACTAGGGTTCATTTTACTTGTTTTATTTACTTGTTTTATTTGCCTTGTCTTGACCCTAAGCTCTAATTGTTGACGTAAGGTTAGTGGCCCTGGTGGTGAGTGTCGCTGCCACTTGTTGTACATACTTGTAACACCTTGACGCTCTCTGTCTCTGCCACGCTCCGCCTCTCATAGTACAAAAGGGCTAAGGTGAATCGTCAGCCATCCACGTACGTGAGTGCAACCCAACCTGAATTACAAGAACTAACTATGTGTTGCGCCAGCCTGCGTCACGTCACAAGCAGCTGCTGGTTCTTCATTAAAATTAGGCCATTACACCACCAACGCCCAGGAGAATAGGGTGAATAGTAAGAGCTTTAGTGCTAATAAGTTTACAAAGGTGTGCATGCTGCTGCTTAGCCACGCCCAACTGATGTTGGGTCCTTGTGTCCTCACAATACTTGATTTCAATCAAGCGCACATGGCGTTGGCTTGCATGCAATTGATGAGGTTGTCTCACGCGGTTACAAGGGTTACAAGGGGTTGGGCTACAGCCCAAGAATCTGGCTGCTTGGCTGCTGGTGAAACATTCTCATCCAGCATCAAAAGTTGAAACCAATTTTGACAAAAAAATTTTGAAAACCTGTAGGAGTCTTACAGGTTAGCTATGCCAGTCCTCTGTGTGATGCTGTGCCTGCTGCGTAGAGCATGATGTGAGCAAAAAGAAGAACATTGTTAGAGGTGGGTTGGGCATTGTGAGGAGTTATCAAGACAGCACCTGGTCGGCTGGAGGTGGATCTATCTCATATAGAAAGGTTACAAGGAAAGAGGTAAGGAGATAGTTCTGTTTGAGGCATATGCAGGGATTTGGAGGTTATGTTGCGCAAGCCGTGTATTATTTCCTATATCTGTGTTGACCAGGCCTGCTCCCCAAGGGGTCTTGCTAAGTGCTTTTGTAATCAATCTGCCTGCAAAAATATGGCGTTCAGTTTTCATGTTGGAGATGATTTGATTTTGGCAGCCTGAAAGCATGTGGAGTGCGCTGTCTAAATGATGACAGCCTGGGAGAAGGCATGGTTGGCCAGTTGATCTTTTGAAAAGGACTGCATATTTTTGGTTATAAACGGTGCCTGTGCGATACTGTAAGATAGTGTGCTTCATGGTTGTGGATATTTATATGACATGTTTCTGAAAGCATTGCTAATTTTTTTTATTTACAAGTGGCAACAGGCTCTGATAGTAAGAGTAGTAACCTTGGCAAGCGTTTATCTTTCTTTCTTTCTTTTAGTAACCAGTTTTGGCATTTGCAAAGCCAAATTTGTGTTTAGTATGCATCGGGAATTTGAGAGCATCTCGAAGATTGGGGAGGTAGGTGAGCTTGGGGGCAGGTGGGGGACCTGCAGATGTGCCCACAGCATGCTCTCTTTTTTCTTTCTTGGCTAACCAAAAGATATGTGTGAATGGGTTTCCGCCAGGTCCTGCACCGGGGATCCCTGTGTCTGCCACGCAGTTGTTGGCTTGATTGGCCTGATATTTTGCGATGGCGTCAGCACATTCATTACCAGCGATGCCAGCATGCGACTTCACTTTGTAGAAACGAATATTGGTGTGAGAGTTGCTGATGAGAGTTGACATCGTTTTAAGGACATCTCCTTTAATATGCCTCAAGTGTTTCTCAAGGTAGAGAAGCTGTTTGCGTATTTGATGGAAAGAGGTGAGGCAGTCTGACGCATGTTTGTATAGCTGTGGGTGATAGCAGCAGTTTGTACCTCAAATCCCCTATAAAATCCTGCATGGGAACCTTCGAAGCACTCAACATTTTCTGCCTAAACACATCCCCATTGCGCATGCCACTTAATGCATTAGACAAGACAAGAAAAAAAAGTCTACGCAGGCCAAAGGCCACGATTTAAGGGAAGGTCCCCTAACTGGAAAGCTAAAGGCCTCACCAGAAGGCCATCCAAACCTACACTAGACACAGCTAGCCTAGAAGTGAGCCAGAAACAGATGAGGATCTAATGGGGATCTGGAGGGTTGCTCGCCATGCTCCTGGACGCCCAGACTATCCTTCTCCCGTCTTCTGCCGCCACGTGTCCAGCACCCCCCCCCCCCCAAGCCCCCTGGAAACAAAGAACGTTAGACACATGTGCAGACCATGTGTTACCATTTCAGCACTTGATGCAATGTCTCGCTGTTTGAATCAAGCATGGTGTTAAAAAACTTGACAGTGGCCCTAAACCAATAGAACTACAAAGGCTCTTGGCCACACTCTCTCAATACTGGCCAGTTTGTGGCAGTACTCTTCACACCTAGAAAAGGCCTTAAAGAGCATAATTGCCTTTTCTGCAATTGGCTTTTGAACTCACTGCCTTCTCGTAAGTACTCTGTACCCCACACTTGGCACGCGTACATCCCAGCCGGAATGCCATACACCTCAGAGACTCTCCGCTCGCAGCCAAATCAGAGTGTAGCCTGTTCCTTAGATCATGTTCATGCACAAACTCCTTAATCCTTTGCTGAGCAGCCATGTAAGGCCGCACAGCATGCTCTTCAGACACCTTTCAAGTCATGTGCTTGTCCACAAGCATACCAAGGCATTTAAACTGTTCTTCTGCAGGAAGAGCCACATCTCCATACATAGAAGTAGGCAGAGAAAAAACACGACCTACTATTAAAATGCATGACCTTTGACTTAGATGTATTGACAGTCAGCCCCTTTCTCATTGCATAAGCCCGTGATTTATTTGGCATAACTTGGCTAGAAGAGGGACGCTCAGAATAACCTTTCAATTTCCAAAGGAAAGAACCTGCGCACGATTTGAAATATCCATTCCAGTTCATTCCATTTCTTTCAAATTTCTCCCTTCCCTTTCACCTCTTGACTCCTGCTCCTCTGGACTCCCACATGTAGAACTTGGCAAACTTCATAGCTGGCCATCAGATTCTCCTGTCTCAGGCAGACCCGGCTATGTCACCTTCCCTTTTGAAGATCCTACTGCAAAGAAGTTCATGCATGTTTCTGCGCACTGTGTGCTTGCTTTGCGTGTTGCATGCAAGCGCGTGCACGGTTGGTTGTGTGTGTGTGTGTGTGTGTGTGTGTGTGTGTGTGTGTGTGTGTGTGTGTGTGTGTGTGTGTGTGTGTGTGTGTGTGTGTGTGTGTGTGTGTGTGTGTGTGTGTGTGTGTGTGTGTGTGTGTGTGTGTGTGTGTGTGTGTGTGTGTGTGTGTGTGTGTGTGTGTGTGTGTGTGTGTGTGTGTGTGTGTGTGTGTGTGTGTGTGTGTGTGTGTGTGTGTGTGTGTGTGTGTGTGTGTGTGTGTGTGTGTGTGTGTGTGTGTGTGTGTGTGTGTGTGTGTGTGTGTGTGTGTGTGTGTGTGTGTGCGTGCGCGCGCACGCGCGCGCAAGCGCAGGCATTCCAGATTACAGAAAAACTTTAAAATGAGAAAGTAGTTGTTGTAAGAGCCTCTGCTTGCTTGTGGTACTTCAACCGAAATTTGGTTCTGCAGTGCTTGTTGCAAGCACCTTGCAAACGATATGTTTAATTATAGACACTTTGGTCAGGATCTCAGGTGGGTGGCATCCCTGCATCACGCAAGATGGTCTCACCATCAAGTAGCCTCGCCCCTTGACTTGGGAAGTCTGAAAGGGTTTTCTGTGGACTCACCTTGGTGGTCCTACTTGGCATGCACTCCATCAGCACTTGCGCAGGCTTTTTTTGCATAAGCTCTTTCTCACATCAAAGTGCAGCAATTGCTTGTGTTTGTGCTGCCATGGATGAGAAGCATCGTGCTCAACCTGCCCCTTTTTGTTTTAAACATGCAGTCCTGCCAGTTCAGCAGCATGGCCTACAATGCAGAAACATTGTCTTTCGAGCTGCCGGACACGGACATGTGCTAGTGAGTTAAGCAGCTTAACATGAAGACAAGAAAAGGGTTTGAAATGCCATGTGGCATCATTGTTCACAAGCACAGAGTGTGCAGAGCATGTACACAGCAAATGCACCCTTTTTTCTCCTGGCACATGGCACCCATTAAATCATGCATATTAACAGCCTCAATGATGTTCATTTCAGACTAGTGTGTATGTGTACTTAGGCTTACATGGGTAAATGTCCATGGCAGCTAAAATTTTCACACACACATACACACACATACACACACACACACACACACACACACAAACACACACATACACACACAACGCAAACACACACGCATGCAATCAGTTCCCAACATTTGTGGACCTTGGTTATCGCAAGGTGCTCGCTGGGTCATGTAAGTGCCTGCCATGGCTGGTGTCAGGAACTGCTGTCAAGCAGTGTGTGCTCACCTCCACTGTATGAAGCTTGCAAGGTTTGCCGCCGGATACAACGGAGGCCGACATTGCGGAGTACTTTGGAACCATCGGGGTGCTGAAGCAGGACAAGAAGGCTAGGAAGCCCAAGATCTGGCTCTATCGGGACAAGGAGACAGGCGCGCTCAAAGGCGATGGCACTGTGAGCTATGAGGACCCCTTCTCAGCTGCATCTGCTGTATCCTGGTTCAACGGCAAGGAGTTCAAAGGTGAGCATGATGATCATCCTCAGCCTGTTATGGTTGCTCATGCCCATGATGCAGACTTTTTGAGCCCCTCCCCCCCGGAAAAGCCTTTCATGTTGTCATTAAGACAAAATCTCTGTAGCACCACGAGGTACTCTCATCCATTCAGATTGCGATCGCATGCCTCCTCCAATTGCCTGCATTAATTTGTGCTTCGGCTGCTTTTATATGTATCCATGCCTTCACCGTTCTGCAGGGTCGGTCTTGCAAGTCAGCTTGGCCGAGACAAAGGGTGGTGCAAGGGCCCCTGCAGGTAAGTGATTTAAAAACGTATGATTTTGCATTTGGAAAATTTTGAGCGTTGATTTATGTTTTTAGTAATGTGTGCTTATCCTTTATCTCCTGAGTAGTACCTATGTGCATGCTTGAAAGCTTCAATCCAGATGCTTCAATATATAAGAGGACGAACGGCTAAGCGTTTACACAATTTGGCGCCATGACTGGTGCCCGTAACCAGGGATGCCAAACAGTGTTCATCATCCGTAGAAGCTGTGGATGTGCACCAGCTGAAGTGTGCACATGCTTGTGTTCAGTCTATGCTGTGGCCGGTGCTCAATACGAGCTGCATTGCTGATATCTGCGTGTCCATTCATTGTCGCGCTTTAAGAAGCTACAGGAATATGCAAAATCTGCAAACTCATTGATTTTGGGTGCCTCAATAGGTGTACACTCTTAGAAGGCATATGCTTTTTCTTGCGCTTGTCCTGTGCTCAAGAAGGGCTCACCAGTGTGTGTTTAATTGCTTCAAAAATCACAACTTTTATTATTTGCATGCTTTGTTTCAGAAATAAGAAGCAATTGTTTGCGACCTTTTTTTTGATGACATGCTTGAGTTGAATCTTCTTTATTACCGTTTGCTACTTCTCCATCTTTGTGTGCTTACTTTCCTTTGGTTTTGCCCTCTGCAGCTGGAGGACGTGGAGGTATGGGCGGAGGAGGTGGCTTTGGGTAAGTGTTAGTTATTGACCCAAAGTGATGTAGCAAAAAGGTGTACAACTGTCAACCTGCTTGCTAAGTGCAGAACCAATCCCTGAATTTTTAATCACCACTTGTTTTCCATGGACTAATTGACGGGCTTTTTGACGGAAAAGTTAGGTGAGCGTTGATGTGCTAGCAAGGGGAATTGAAGGTGGACTTCCTTGGCATGCTTGCTTGAGGTCAAATTGTTGCCCCGCACAAGCATGATCAGATGTGATCGGATGTGTCACCTTGTTGCCATTGCACGTTAGAAAGGAAGGAACAGGTGTACAAAGCTATACCTGCCTACGTGGCTTTTGCACATTAACTATGCCCAGTGCTGCTTCATGGGTTTTATATGGAATGCTTTGCCACATCCTTCTCCGTCTTCATGCCCGCAGGGGAGGTCGAGGTGCAGCCCCAGAAGCCCCAGGTGAATTAACAAGGCTTGGCATATCAGCACAGCCAAGTTGCCTGTATGATTGAAATGTTGAAGCTTTAAGAGCTGTGCCAATTGTCTGGTATGATATGACATATGAACCATTGACAACGGTTTGAGGGCTGCGCGCAGAGAGGCTTGTGTCACAATTTTTGCACAGTGCTTTATGCATGAGCTCACATGCTCAGGCACATTCAATCAATCATGTGATTTAAATTTGTTCGCACCGAGGTTTGATTGCGCACAATCCACCTGAACATTTAGTCATCCAAATTAGGTACCAACCTCTACTGATGGAATATGTTTTTCAAGGCAGCTCCTCAAGGAGGAATGGTTCTGCATTTGCTGCAGGGGGCGGTCGTGCTGGGGACTGGCTCTGTGGGTGCGGCAACAACAACTTTGCCTTCCGAGCGGTTTGCAACAAGTGCGGAGGCCCCAAGACAGAAGGTGAGCAAGTTCATGAAGTCTTGTAGTAGGTGTCTCTGCCAGCTCATGCTGTGCTGCAGAGCATGCTTGTTCAGTGACATAAGAACAAGATGTCTCTTGTGCAAGTGGTCTGCCCCTGCTTTTCTTGAAGGGCACATTAATTTGCAGCCAGAATGTTTGATATGCCAGTATGGGATTGTTTAGAGCCGTGTGATTGCACGTGTTTGCCTCACTGGTCTGCAAAGCCGACCTTTCTGGTTTTCCTTGTAGGCAGCTGAAAAGCTGTGTCCCTTCAATGAGGTTGCCCTGAAATGCTCTCCCTTCTTGTACACCCAGTGCCAAGGCCCCAAATATTTACCTGCTCTTGACGTGACTGCAGGTGGTGGTGGTGGTGGTAGTGGCGGCGCCTTTTTTGGAGGTGGTGGCGGTGCCCCCCCACCCCCTGGTGGAGGCCGCGAGGGGGACTGGATGTGCACTGGCTGCGGCAACACCAACTTTGCTTTCCGCATGAACTGCAACAAGTGCAAGGCACCCAAGGGCGGCATGGGCGGTGGGGGGGGCGGTGGACTCGGAGGTGACTACAGCGCCATGCCGCCCCCTCCCCCGATGGGCATGGATGCATCAGCGCCAGCCATGGGAATGGGGGGGGCTGGGGGAGGATGGGGGGGTGAGGCGTACGGTGGCGGCGGAAGTGGAGGTGGCGGCTGGGGGGCCAATGGGGAGGCAGGGAAGGGAGGTGGTGCGGGGGGAGGTGCAGGTGGGACGAAGCGCAAGGTAGTGGCTGCCCCTCAGGGCCCTGCAGGACTGTTCACTGAGGGCGACTGGCCATGCCCCTCGTGTGGGAACATGAACTGGGCCAAGCGGAAGGCGTGCAACCTGTGTGGCGCCCCAAAGCCTGGTAGGGTGGCTGCTGGCATTGCAGTTGAGGTGTGCAACTTGCAGGCAAGTGTCACAGCTGTGCTGTCTGAGCAGAAAACTAGGTTGTCACAAAATTACCAAAACAAGGCGCGTGCACTTGCGCAATTGCAGTGAAATGACTGTGAATACATAAAGGGGGGATTGCAATTGTATCATTTGTGGACATTTTTTTGATGAGTTTGCATATATTTGCAGGTGTATTCTTTTTTGAGCAAGTTTGCAATATCAACTCCAAGCATTTGGCAAATGCTTTAATCCAATGCCAAAACACCTGATTTGAAATGAAAGGCAAATGTTTGCTCAAAAGATCTGGCTTTTGCCATGGGATGTTTATGATTTAAAGTTCCTTACTACATCATGATGCATTTTTTAGAGGATCCAGTCCTTGTTTTGTATTTTGCTCTATATGGTGCGTACCAGCTAGCAAAGGTGGCAATGTTCAATGAGCAACAAATTCATGTTGATACTCCAAGCAGTGTTCTTCTGTTTCACAAACCCTGCACTTTACCGAACTTGAACTTTACACGCATTTTATCACGCTATAAAGTGCTGTTCGTCGAACCTGGACTCCCCACTGCGAAATCCAGCCTGCGGAGTCCACTTGAAGGCCACTAGGAGGCCACCTGAAGGCCACTTGTATGGCATGTGAACCCATCAGGACTCTTCATCTTCATTGACAACATTTATACTCGAAAGCGCAAGAGGATGGAAGGTCGGGGCAAGCCTATATGGGCTATGCGGACCTCTCTCATGGCCACCCTTTGATTGACCAGACATACGTTTGAACAGTTTGACAAATTCCAATTTTGCACGCATTTCATCGCATTTCAAATCTCAGACCATCAAATGAACAAAACAGACAAGTGCTTCCAGTTTTTGCTATTTTGTGACTCTTGTACCATGAGCAAGTGATGATTGCTTTAGAGCGCTGCAAGCAAACGGCGGTAGGCGCTTCTTTTGTCGCGATAACAATTGCTGTGTTGCTCTTGGGGGTCCTGCAGGGGAGCTAGAAGTGCGGCGAGAAGGACAAGCAGGAGGATTCAAGGAGCTGGACGAGGCGGAGGTGGAGGAAGCCAGGAAGAGGCGCAAGGAGTTTGAGAGCAAGGATATGTGAGTGCGCTGAGCAGGCGAAGCACATGAAGTCAATGCTGCAGCAGGAGCAGAGCAACCAAACTTTCATGCCATTTTCTTTGGTTTTGAGGATTGCTGTTGCACATCAATGCTTTGTCAACCTTGCAAGTGAAAGGGTTAAAGAGCCTTGGCACAATAAAAGGTTGGGAAAGGTGGAAAGGTCTTTCCTGGAAGCTCATGTTGGTCCAGGCCCATCCCACGAGCTGAGATGCCAGTTGTTTAGAAGAATTGTACAGAAAGGAAATTGCTGACATGTTCAAGCCACCTGTCAGTGCAAGCAAGTGCATGTTTGTCCCTCAAATTGTTACAGTGGAAGTGTGTTTGTTTAGGTCCCAATTCTGGGGCTCCTCTGCGCGTGCAGGTATGATGAATTTGGACGGCTAAAGAAGGAGTTCCGCTCAGGCATGGGGCGGTCAGAGCGAGAGGCTGCAGCGCTGGAGCGTTTGCATGGCTCTGTGGGTGAGTGTATGTCCAGTTTAGACTTGATTACCAGCAAAGCTGCAGCAAATCGCTTTGCTCCTACATCAATGTGTAGCTTTTGGATGTCGCAAAAGAATGGTTGCAGCTTTTTTAGGTTGTTCTGCATGCCTTTGTAGTGACACATGATTTACAGACGTGGATCCTTAACGAAGGTATTGTGGGATTAAGTCAGCTTCGTACAGACATCCTCTGTTGTTGCTACAGCCAGATGGCCTATAACTCGCCTATAACCTGGTACCTTGCAGGTAAAAAGAATTGTATGAGATGGTTTTATCAAGGCTGCTTAGGTTACATTTTTCAAGCAAGTTGTTCTCCAGCCACAAATGTTTCCATGATCAAAGCATCTGGCAAACACACTTGTCTCCTGTGCCACAACTCACTTCATGGAACAGGAGGGCCTCGCTCCATTGTGATTGAGGGCGAGCCTCCACAGCAGCAACAACAGCAGCAGCAAGATGGGAAAGGGCGTGGAGAGGAGGGGACGGCATCCAAGGACAGAGATAAGGACAGGGAGCGGGAAAAGGACAGGGACAGGGGCAGCAGCAGGGGAAGGGACAAGGACAGGGAGAGGGACCGGGATAGCGGGCGCCGAGAGAGGGACAGGCGAGAGTCAGGCAGCACCAGGGACAGGTGTGTGAAGTTAAACCATAATGTACGGATCTTGGATCATTGTGTGGCATGCAGAGTTTTCCCGGTGTTGAGGACTCCTTCAGACGTTGTATGCGCAGTGTGCAAAATGAACGGCCTGAGATGGGTAAGCAATAGGTGTGCAATGATTCGCAGAGCTTGATTTTTTTGGATGGCTTTGCTCAATCACAGGAGCTCAAGTGGACTGGGAAAGGGACAAAGAGGATAAGGTGAAGAGGTGAAGCAAGGAATGAAAATGGTGTTGAAGCAGGGGATGGATTGCACCATGCAGCAGGCGGTCTGCCGGGGCTGGTCGTGCAATGCTGCGTGCATGTGCGTAGCAACATGGAACCTGTTTGGTCTGTGGATGCTGTAATAAGTTTGTAAGAACACACGCACCACTGCTACATCAAATCAGACTCATAAAGCATGGTGTGGTGGAGATAGGTTTGCACACTTGCCAGACGTATGCTCGTAAACTGATCGCCAGCACTGCAACCCCAGCTGCATGCGCCTTAAACTCTTTTGTGTAGTTATGTGCATTGGTCCTATAGCGCAGTGCACATGGGGAGCATTATGTGTGCAGCACTATTCAGGAGGGGGTTTGCTCAACTATGACGTTTCATTTCGAGTTCCCGTGATGTGTGTTTGATGCACACATTTAAGGAAGTCGGTATTCAATTCAATTACAAGAACCTGTTTCTGCATTCCTCTACACCTAACAGGCTTCCTAATTTTTTAGTACAGACCATGCAGGATTGGGCTCATCCTGCACCCCCCAAACATTAATTAATTTTGCAAACACGCACCCCAATCATGTTTTTCACAACTGCGCATCAATCACACAGGGCCTTTGCCCATGTGTGCCCCTGAATGCCCAAATGGGCATCAAGTTAGAAGTTACATACAGTTATGAGCACCAAAACAAATTCAGCTCTGGTCAAGGCATTCCACTCTACACATTGAACCATCTGAGTGCCTGCCAGTCATGTACATGCAAACATGTCTACCAAGTAGACTCTACTTGTTCCCCTTCCCCTGGCCCTGCTCAAGCCCCTTCCATACAAACGAACCATAGGGTCCCAGCTCATGTGAGCAACTTTGAACTGCTGTAGCTTCGCGCAGAAGCCCTACGGCGAGATGAAAAGTAATGCTGTTTTCCCGTTAGCACTATTTTTTATCCTGGCGAACTGAACCTGTGGTAGTCTATGCCTGGTCAACGTTTTGCTTCCAATCAGAGCAAACTACGGGATTTCAACCCCAAATGTTTGATTAAGATAGACAAGGGGTGGGCGTTGCAAGCAACTCGGGACACGCGCACATGTGTGTGTATGTGTGTATGCGCGTGAGTGCGTGATTGGTTGTGTGTGTGTGTGTGTGTGTGTGTGTGTGTGTGTGTGTGTGTGTGTGTGTGTGTGTGTGTGTGTGTGTGCGCGCGCGCGCGCCCACGCGCCCGCGCGCCAGCATGCTGCACCACTGCACCACTCCAGCAGGAGTCCAGCAACAGCACATCAGCGCTCCAACTTCATCAAGTTTGGGCCGGATAACTTCCTTTGTTTCTCATCTGTATCTTTATTGACCAGCACTTGCACATTCTTGCGAAAATTTCCAGCTATATAGGGAGTTCCTCCACTTGTACTCAAAAGTGCAGTTTTCCTGTTAAAATTGACCTTCCGCCAAAGACAAAGACCCTTTATTTGCGCTTCTTTGACGTAGTGTAGCATGTTTCTCCCCTGACCCTCCCCAGATGCACGCCCTTACTGGTGCAGCGGCGACATGGCAGCAACGCTGATGGATAGGAAAGGAGCTGCTGGGGTGCCCTGGTCAATGCCCTGGAGCATGGTCAAACCCTTGCTTGAGCTTGCCAGGGCACCCTGTTCTTGAGTGGATTTGTAGGGTTACTTATCTGCTTTAATGATTGAAACTTTCAGCTCCATAGAGCCTTTGGATGGCTCATCTATTTGATCAGATAAGTTGGCAAAGCTCAGCGTTGCATGCACAAGAGTGTTGTAGGCTTAGGCAAGCCTCCTAAAAGTTTTTGATATTGGGGCATTCCAAATCTCAGATCCTGAAGGGCTGCGAGTGGGCTGCAATGGCCTTCTGTGAGCAGAAGTATGAAATTTCAAACAATATGGCTTGCCCCACGAGTTCACACCCTTCTGTGAAAAATGAATTTATGTAATGAATGATGATGGCATGGTTTAAGGGTAAAATCAAGTGAGCGCATTTCCAGTGATAGGGGAGTTTTCGCCTCTGTGACTTATTGCTGCCTTGGGGATCTTACTGCTCCTCTCCCCATTGAGCAGCATGCTCCCACTACTTTTAGAAACCCTCTGTTACCCCTGCCCGCCTTGCCTGTTGTCTCCCCTGTCGCTTCTGCTTCAAAGGGGAGTGCTGCAGATGCTGCTGCCGCATGGGGAGGCCTGCTGCTGAGGGGAAGGCCAGCCAAGATGGCCAGGAATCTTGTCCACTCATACTTGCTGTCCCAAAATGTTAGTTACCAATACCAAGCACAATCTCACACCCTCAAAACAGATGTATACATTTTCCGGCATGCAGTCACCGCGCAGGGCAAAACATATTATGTGTGCGCGGTGATGTAAATTCTGCACGGTATCCATGCGGCCCTTTTCATCACACATACACAGACGAGACGTCATGAAATTTAATGTGCAACGCAGGGAATCTGGACGTGACAGGGATCGCGAACGTGAGCGTGACCGGGACAGCAGGCGTGACAGGTAATGCAAAACAGAACAGAGTAAATCCTTCATCTAAGGTACAGTGTTTTGGACTCCACTGTATCACTTATGTGGAAATGAATGTGCATTCGATTGCGTGATTTAAGCTTAATATTGATGACAGTAAGGCAATGTTTAGAAGATGCGCGCAAAGAGGATCAAAAAGTAACCCAAATCAAGTGGGATGCTCTACAAGGGACAGGGTGATTTGTGCATATCATATCATTGGGAGGCAGCAAGAGACAGATTCCTCTCAATATGCATTTTGCATGACTGCAGCTCAATGGAGGAGGAGATTGCATAGTGACAAACGAAAAGAGGACACGTTCTAAGGTGCACTGCAAAATTATGTGGGTTTGTTGCACCTCTAGCCGAGTGGTGTGCCACATGCAAAAATCTGCTTGGTGGTGGGTTGGAAAACGATTTATTTCCGGGACAAGGACTGTAGCATGCTGGGCTCCAGTGCAAGGATGAGATAATTTTTGGCTGAGCCCCATTTGTGGGGCGTGGGGCCCTTGCTTTGCAGGCTTCCGCTAAAGTTCACACCTGGCTGCCCTTAACCACCCAGCGCACCCCCCGCCCTGGAAATTGTCGTGCAGGCCAAGCAACCTATGCTAGGCAGCCATGTATTGCTGTGGGGGCAGGGGAGGTCATGGTTGGTGCAGTTGAAAGTCTTCGGAATCAGGCTTTGACAGTTCTTGGCCGGAGCCAGCCCACCTCACGCCATTGACTTCAGCATGCTTTCCAAGCAAACCTTTTGTCAGGGATACCAAGTTTTGATGACCTGGGGCTCAACAAATAAAGCTTGGGAGCATAGATTCCAAAAGTGTCAGATTTGACTTTTCCAGCCTGACCATCTTGGGCCCCCAGAACAGCTCCAATTGAAACAGCATCCATCAGCATACTTCTGCTGATGCCTTGCTGGGTCCGCGGCCTGGTGGCAGCCCAGTCCGGGGACTTTGCAAGTCACTTGCGGACCATTCCAGCTTGCCGTATCCGCTGAGCCAACGGATTTTCATGATACCACTTGCGATGTGATGTATAATTTTGTCCTAACGATAGTGCACTGTGCACCGCAGTGAGGGGTGACAGAACTTTGGCATTGCAATATGAAGCAGGACCTGCACTCCTGCCCTGGTATGTGGATAAGATAGCCACTATTTCATGGCCAACTGCTGATTGTCTATGGAGAGCAAGTACCAAAATTTGTATGAAATTTGTGAAGTACAGGAAATTACCAATTGGGTTAACCGCACTTTGGACGGGATTTGCGCTGCTCTCCAGGTGTGCCCACTTATAAGATTTAATAAACATTCTATCTGGCCTGGCTGATGTAGGTGCCCTGAGTTTGGTGGCGGGTGGTGCAGGTGGGATTGTGTGGCTGCATGAGGGCGAGAGAGGACGGGCGGGCTGACTCCATATTTCTTATTGTTTGCGACAATTGGGTCTAGCTGTTGCTGCAAGACCTGGACTGCGTGGGGCGTAGAGTGGCTGACGAGGAGCCACTTTAAAAAAATTCAGCGCTGCAGTATCTTGAGTACTTCTATTCAAGCATCTAGTTCACACGTCCGTGTTGAGACATGGGGAAAGGCTCGTGCCTTTCTTTTTTTTGTTTGCGTGACTGTCATGCTTGGAGTGCCGACTGATGAGGAGCATGGAGTCAAACTAATGAAACTGTCAAAAGGGGTCGAGAAGGAATGTTGGCCATGTCTGTCTTTTTCTGGTCAGGTTCTTCTATCCAAGTTGGCAAATTGCACCCAGGTCGGGGTTCTTTCCTGTTTCTTGTCCTCCTTCTTTTGATGGGGCCCCGGCTCCATGTATTCAATCAGCATGCTGGCGTGGGAGAAAGGGGTTCTCTTGCCCTTGGTCTCCCTTTGAAACATAATCTTAAGATGGCAAGGTAAAAATGAAATGCATCCCTGGCCGGCCTCCAGGAAAAGTCAGAAAAGCGAGAAAAATTCCCTGGTCGAAATTTAGGTGGGCGGCGCCCTTTTATAAGCAATGAATGGCAGGACCAGCATGGCGCGCACTCAACTATGCATGTGTGCTAGACAGTGTTCCTTTTTTATGCAATGTGTTATATGTTCCAGTTTAATTCGGGGGTCTTGTAATTTCCGATGTATATCAAATCGGCTTTGGAGGGTTTGAGGGGCCTTGGTGAAAGGGGTGAAAGTGCCTTGATATGCCTTCAACTCCCTTACACAATCTCAAGTCCAGCAGCCCCAATTTTAATTTTTTCCAATGAGCAAAAAAGATTGCAGGAGGAGAGTGAAGAGGGGGCAAAGTGATGTTGATTATAAGGCAGACTTGCCACATGGTGTCACCGACAAGTTCCAGACAGACTGGTATGAACCCCCAAACTGTCCCCTGAGAAAGCATTGGCTGATGGTGGTCTTGATGACAGCAACGAGTATGTGACGGTGTGCATCCTCTGCAAGAACAGCTTTTAGTGTAGAGCACAGAACGTGAAAGGGCACGAGCAAGGCAACAATCACAAGGCACTCGTTGCGAAACAGCAGACACAGAGTGACAAGGCATCATGGCAAAAGCACATAGACAAGGGCGCAGAGTACACAGTGCAGCGACATGCAGGAGAGGTAGCTGACGCTAAGCTGCATGCTGTTTTTGAGCACGTACAAGCAGCTGGGGGGTCCCATCATTTGATGTGTCTGTTGAGCGGCCTTTTCTGGAATTCATCAAGGCGATAGATTATTTTAAGGACCCCCAGCACAACAGGATGAAAGAGCAGCACCTCAAAGCGTGTACCTGGCTGAATCTGTCCTTAGGTAGAAATCCGCAGACATAACTTGGGAATGGACTTGCAGGTGGGTCACATTAGATTGTTTGCTCCAGTTGAATCAGGTCAACAGAAGGTTGGATAGTTTGCTGTAAACGTACTTTTGGAGCACAGCCACAAACATAACGACTTGTATTTGCAAGGGGCCTGACCTCCGTGCATTATTGTCCTTTACCCCAGCCCTTCATGATAAGTACCTCCACTAGCTTTTTAATGCTGAAAAGAGGAAAATAGATTTTACAAACACACCATGCGGGTAGATTGGGGGGAAGGTGATCGTTGCTTGCATGCAAAACCACTCCCTTCGCACCCTGTTTAGCGCGTGCATGCCATGTTGTCGCTCCTGATTTAAAGAGGTGTGCTATTAAGCTGTTCAAACCCTCCACAGGGATCCACACGCGCGCTTGTGCTGCCTTCTTTGCTGCTGCTTGCCTCCCTGTTGGTACAAGGGTTAGGGTTACAAGGGGGGTTGGCCTACAGCCCGAGAATCTGGCTGATCGGCTGCTGGTGAAACATTCTCATCCAGCATCAAAAGTTGAAACCAGTTCAGACAAAACATTTGAAAATCTGTGCGAGTCTTGATTTAGAAAAGCATTGACCTCAAAATCAGTCAAAAAGTGAAAGCTCGCCAAGAAAGGAATAAAATCAGTGTTTGGAAGCTGGGCAAAAGTGTGTAACGGTTTAAAGAGATCAATGAACAGGTCCTTGTATTTTCTGCGCAGCTCACACAACTTACGGCAATTGCAGTAGAAAAGAACGTTTGTTTCTCGTCCTGGACTTCAGCACATCCACACTTATCACAAATATTTGAACCACCCAACCATTTACAGGACTCAACCTTCAAGCAGTGGGCACGAAGCCTAAACCTACTCACATTCCTCATGACTCCTTTATCCAGATCCTTAAATAAATTGCTCCATGGCAAGCAGAAATGCAAGCAGGCTAGCAGCTTGCTCCTGATGAGCTGCTGCAGCGCAATCCTGCTCCTTCTTCCTTCATAGCTCCCTCTGGAGAGGGAACGTGCCCTGTAATGCGGCGCGTCTGTCCCTTCCGCTTGGTTCTTGTCTGTATCACCATCAAGTCAAGGTTACACCATGAGAGGAAATGCTTATCAAGGTACATTCGACATGAATTTTGTTCCACACATTCTTCATGTTCTACGGCTTGCGGGGGTCTGCGCCTCCCTGGCGGAGAGTGGGAGAAGGGCATACCCAATCGGAAAACCCTAACTTGGACCTCAACTTGAAGCGGTCATACAACCAAGTTGTCCCCCCATCCCCTCCACTTGGACCCCAACTTCCCTAGTGTGACCGGGGCCTAAAGAAAACCAACATTCATTTATTGGCACCAGTGTTCTGCGCACAGTTACAACGGTCAATGTTTAATGCATGGGTTGGGAATCTGTGAGTACAGCATAAGCAGAGAAAACTCATTTCCCCACATGCGTCAGAAGGCTTGCATCTCTTTTGCTGCTTGGAGACTTTGAACGAAGCATCAGCCATCACCTTTAAACCATTGCATACCGGTGAAGCTGTCACCCTTTCCCATGAGCAGCACACTCCCATCCTCAATGTTTTCCAAAGGAATGCTTTATGGCATGTTGATCCTTATATGAATTGCTGTGCGTCTCCGTGGAGGTCACCCCATGGCTGGCTCACCCTTTCAAAGCAAGAATGGCAAACTGGCACGTATAAGCAGCCCTTGCACCATCCAGGACCGGAAGAGTATGTTGTACAGCTGATTTTTTTGCCTGACAAGTAGGTATTTGTTCCATTAATCATTCCTTTAAGTCTACAATTTTGGCTAAAAACCAGGTTTCCGCCTGGACACTTAGCAGAAAGGGTCAAATTGTTCGAATTCGCTTGCTGATTTTCAATTAGACCACCAATCAAGCCCATTGCAGTATCATTTCAAGCATCATTCTATCGCAAGTTTGCCGAATCAGGGGAGTAAGGCTGGAGCATGAGTGACAGTGCTGTGCCCTTACGGCTGATGGCATCAGGCTCAGGTACGTTTTGTAACATACCGTAGCGTCACTAATGTATTACGACACTGATTTATTACGAGGTCCCAAAATAATTTCATTAATTTACGAACATTAAGGCTTTACGAGGTCTGCCAAAAAACTCAAACTTTACGAACTTCTGCGTTTTCGCATCTCTTGCACTGGTTCTCTGCTTCTATTCATCCCCTTCCTCCATTTCTTCATCTCTAAACTCCGCAGTGTCCTCAGACACCTCCATCGGCTCACTCACCCCTGCCCGCCCACGCCCCCTGCCCTTGCCCCTACCCCAGCCCCTGCCCCTCTGGCTTTGCGCAGCTGCTTGCTCCCGTGTGCCTGAGCCCCTTCTCCTGCCGTGCTTTCTTCGGCTGGGAGCTGTGGCCGTGGGGTCCATAAACTCCTCAGGAGCATATGCTGCAACCTCCTGGCTGCAACCTCCTCCTGGCTGCAACTCCTCCAGGCAGGCATCCCCCGCTTCCCCTCCCAGTTGCTGCCTCAGCTGCCAGCAGCCCTGGGTGCACCTCCTTCCTGCCAGGAAGCTTGGTGGGGAGCAGCTGCACCCAAACTCCCTTTGGAGGAGGTAGTGCCTGGACCACAGGGATATAAACCAATATCCTTTACGAGGCCTTGAAGAAAGTAATTCTAAAAGTCACTACGGATCGCGAGGGACCCCAATAATTATTTAATTATTCGTAAACTCCCCAGTGTCGGTGCGGTAATTAACGGGTTAACCCCAAAAAACAATTCTCGCCGTAAATGACGGTAAAATGTTTTTGACGTCTGACGATTGGGCTTATCCAATATTTACGGGGAGAAAAACCGTCAAAAATTGCAGTAATTGTGGAAAATGTCCACTGAAATGCCAAATTCGGCATTTGGAGGAGAGATAAGCAGGTGCTGTGGGCATGAATGGCTGTGGCACCCAAGCTCAAATCCCCAGATAGAATGTTTTGCTCGGCAAGCATGCCAAGTTTCAGGGCGGGGGGTGCGCTGGGCAGACCATGCTGGCCATCTTCTGCTCAGCTACCAAACAAAGAGGTTTTAGAACAATTTACCCATGGCCTTCCCCACTTCACCGACACTGCAGGGCTGCCTTAAACCTTTTGCTTGGCCTGTATGTTGAGTTCCAGGGCGGGGGGTGCGCTGGGTGGGCCAGTGTAGCAGGTGTGATCATTACCGGGAAACAGGCAAACCTAGGGGCTCACGCCCCATGAATGGGGCTTCGCCAAAAAGCCAGCCAAAAAGCCGCGTGCATCAAGAAAAGGTTCCCTAACTAGCAAGCTAGCAAGGGTCTCACCAAAGGGCCCTCAAACCTGAACTGGACACAAATAGCCCAGAAGAGCCAGAACAGAGCTAGAAACAGAGCTAATGGGGATCTGGAGGGCAGTTGGCCATGCTCCTGGACGCCCAGAGTCTCCTCCTCCTGCTTTCCATGCCACGCGCCCAGCACCCCCCCCCTCCGAAGTACCCTGAAAGTGTAGTGCATGCCTTGTGTTAATAATAATTGTTGATCTTTGGCAATTTTATTTGGATGCTAATGGTTAACCCTTTTGCCTGGTTAGACTCAAGTTGATAAGAGGTTCAATAGCGTAGTCATGGTGGAACAGAGGGTCTGCCCATGACTAGAAAGAGGCTCCCTGAGCCTTCAAGGGCCTTGCACACTCCAAGGCTCTACTGGGTGACTATCCATTCTTTTTAGACCCAGAGCCTGTGTGGAGGCCAAAGTTTAAACCCCAATATTGGGTCAGAGCATCATCTCACTAAGAAAGCCAAACATGTCAATGAAAAAAGCCTTCTGTCCTCAAAAATTGCCCCTGGCTCCATCTTATCCCCCTATGTTCAAAGTTTTAGTACACAATTGCCTAGGCACTTCTGAACTTTGTGGATGCACAATTGCCTGTTGGGCAAGAGCTCATTTTTCTTTGGACGCTTGGCCAACTTGAATAGGAGTGTTTGCTTTCCTGCCTTGATGTTCCATTTAAATGGCAAGGTTGACAAATGAAAAGCAGGTGTTGTTTATATGTGTCAGAACCAAAAGGCATTATTTAACTTAAAGAGCCTTGAAGTTTAAGGCTGCAAATTCAATGCCATCCTAGGCGATGGCAACAAGCACAGTTTTCAGGCATCAGATGGCACCCTTTTGTTTTTAAGTGGTTGCAAGGTGGGGCATACGTGCATGATAAGGTAAGGAAAGGTAAGGTTAATGTTGTCTCTATATGCGTCTGAAAGGGCAGCTGAGCGGAAACACTCAGGCCTTTGACCAGAACTGGCCGAAAATTAATCCTCACAAAATGGACTGAAAGAAAAAAACATATCATGTATCTTGCGTTCTGGTGTTTGATGGATTAGCATGAGGTAAGTTATCCTCAAAGGCTTCCAAATTGTTGGATCGGGTAAATACTCGGAACATGTACATAATAAGACGTCAGTTCCTTATGGGTTGGGAGAAGAGCAGCAAATCAATCAAAATTTTCAGGATAATAAAAACAAAAGGTGTTCAACCGAGTTGTAAGGGGAGGTTGGCATTTTTAGGCTGCAATTGCTAGTTTTCAGTCCCTAACGGGATATGTTAGCATGAGCATCTATGACTTGGTCTTTGTACCATTTTTTTATGCTCTTCACTATTTGTGATCATGCAGTTGGATGCAGCATTGAAAGCAGAGTAGATTAAATCATTTCCATCCGGGAAAGGGTATAATACCGGGCGGGGTGGAGGAGGGAGGACAGTGGTTCCAGCCCCAAAGTTTGGCATGAAGCCAAGTCCACGATATATTGGCCCCTTTGAGCCATGCCACCACTCTCACTTCTAACAAGAAAACATGTACTTTGCATTGCCGCTGTAGGGACCGCTCAGATCGAGACTTCGAAAGGCGCAGGCGATAGCTTAGTAATGTTAAGGCGAGGAAAGGGTTGTTTTCTTGTCAAGCCATGTCCTTGGAGCACATGTTTGTGTTTGACATGAGAAAAAAAAATGTCTTGCAGGCTGGGACTTCTGGTTGTGTTGGTCTGCTTTCTGGAGTTGGTGGCTGGCATTCTATCTACTTTGGTGGGGAACAACCAGTCTTGCACAGGGCCATCTGGAAGCGAGCCTTTTGTTTGGAGACCATAAGTTCTACCTGGGAAGCGACCCTTCTAAATGTTCAGGGATTTGTAGATTCTAAGGAGCTACACGATTTGTGTTGCCTATATTATGCATACAGGGCATACCCCAAGAAAGCCTTTACTAAAACCTTTTATTTGATTGCAAGTTTTGAGGCACTTGTTCTTGCCATTGGCGTAACGAGTAGCTTGCACCAGGAGGGAATGTGGAGGGCGCTGTTCAGATGTTGACAGAGGGAAAATTAAAAGAATGGTGAAAAGACTGCATTAACCTAAGAGGCTGCGTGTGTTAAGGAAAAGTGACTCAACTAGCAAGCTAGCAAGGGTCTTACTGAAAAGGGCCCTCAAATCAAAACCAGACAAACCAGACGCAAGCTTAGAGAAAGGGAAGAAGAAGGAAAACCACAGGCACATAGGCAGTGTGGACATTCCTTTCATTCATCAAGGAAAAGGAGACAAACTGGCTCAACAATACGTGAGTCTCACTCACTTGAGAGTAAGAGGAAGCAAATGTGGGTTTGGGGGGTTCCTGGCAGCACGCAGCCCTAAGGCACCCAAATTGTAATGAGTGTTTTTGTTCTCAATGGCACGTCTGGTTAAGGTTGTGCGCATAGAAAAGAGAAACTATGTAGGCATAGATAAGGAAAGGAAAGGGTTACATAGCTGTACCTGCCTGTGGGGCAGCTGAAGCAAAGCTGCGCACTTCTAAACAAGTATCTCTCTCATCTCAATTGGAATGCCGACAAACAACTATACTTGACAATACGAAAAATCAACCTTAAGCCTGGTCAAATTAATGAGCACCTTCTAGACAGCCTGCTCGCCACAAGCACCTCAGCGCTCATCCTAATAACAACCACCTCTACTAAAGAAAAGAAAGAAAAAGAAAAGTCTACGCTAGCCAAAAGGCCGCGTGCATTAAGGAAAGGTTCCCTGACTAACAAGCTAGAAAGGGTCTCTCCAAAGGGCTCTCAGACCTAAACTAGACACAGCTAGCCTAGGAGAAAGCCATAAACGAAGCTAATGGGGATCTGGAGGGTTGTCCGCCATGCTCCTGGACGCCCGGACTCTCCTTCTCCTGCTCTCCACTGCTACGCGCCCAGCAACCCCACCCCTAGAAGTCCCCTGAAAATGAAGTGCATGCCTTGCATTAATAACAGTTGTTAATCTTTGGATAGCATGGCAACTTAACTTGGATGCTAGTGACTTAGCCTTTTGCCTGGTTAAACCCAAGTTGATGAGAGGTTTGATGGTGTAGTCATTATAGGATAGGATAGGGTTACATAGCTGTACCTGCCTACAAGGGCAGCTTAGCTGAAGCAAAAGGTGCCTGTAACCAAACCAAACTTGTGCAAATGTCAACTGAAAGCCTTGAGCTGAGTTCAGAAGCGCCAACTGTAAAAATCACACTGTCACTCTAATGAAACAAGCACGCAAAGTCATGCACAAAAAAACTCCATAAGGCTGTAGTGTTAGGAAAATACACTTTTGTGTTTCCACAAGTAGTCATTATAGATAGTGCTTGCGACACCAACTAAGATGATGTGTAAGGTCACATTGTTGTTTCTGTTTAAGTTCCTCAAGCTGCAAGTTTTGAGCCTGATTATGGTGTTGGTATGCTGGGCAGATGCAGCTTCCAGAGTGGGAAAGAGGTTGGTATCAGGGCAGAATTTAAATTTAACAAGATGAATGTCCCTGTCTTGAGGAAGGATCTTAGTAGGATCAATGTGTGAGGGTTGGCCTGGGATGGAGCGCACAAAGACAGCGTCAGGGCGGCTCTGGTGCCGGGCAGAGGAGCCAGCACCAGTAGGGAAAACCTAGTCAGGGATAGTCCGAGAGATATTTTCAGGGACTTGTATGCCCTGCTGAAAGAGCCTCTCATCTCGGCAGGCATCCATACCAATAAGGGATGAGCCATATCTGCCTTTGCTGAGAGCTTTAACACAGGAGCTAAGGCCAACATGGTGCCTGTCAGTGTGCATCCCATTCATTATTGGGTGAATATGTTAAAGGGCAATGTGATTAATGCTGTCCATTTCATTGCATAATGGGCAGCGCGCAGAGGTGTTGGACACCTTGAATCTGATGGCATGTTTCTGAGTGTAAACGGTTCCCGTGCGGTATTTCAAAACATTAATTTGATGTTTAAGGGTGATCTTTGGATCATTCCAAAAGGAGTTGCTGATTTCTTTGTTGGCATGTTGAGAGGGTGGGTTATGAGCTTCTGAGCTGACAGAGGTGTTTTAGGGAGCGGGCTGTGTGGCGTAGTTAAGCCTCTGCCAGCTATTGTAATAGTAGCCAGAGGTATCAGCGGAGCCAAGCTTGTGCCTATTGTGCATGTATGTTTTTAGCTTGTCTGTTAGATTAATGAGGTAGTGAGTTGGAGTAGAGTTGGCGTTATGTGAGTCATCATTGCACCCATGTGAAGACTTCAATGTGAGCCAGTAGAAGGAAGGGATCCCTAGCATCTGGAAGTGCAATGTCCGTGTTATCTGCGAGTTTTGCAGCATGTGCACAAGCGTCAGCCCCCTCATTACCAATAATACCAGAGTGTGCTTTAACCTTATAGAAATGTATAGGGTGCGGGGAGTGCTCTAATACATTTGAGATGGCCTGGATGAGTTCTGCATGAAGGTGGGTCCTCATGCGCATTGGTTAATGGTCTGTTTGGAAATCTGAGAGAGGCAGGATGCACTATTAGAAGCAATGGCAGTGTGCCTTTATTGGAGAGCTACAAGAATGCCTGCTAGTTCTGCTCTGTTGATAGTGTTTGTGGATCCATGTCCATAGGGATTTATGTGCAATTGTCGCTGTTGGGATGGTTGGGTAGAATCTCTGCTCGGCTTGTAAACACCTGAGCCAACAAATGGTGGAGAGTCATCTTTTTATTTAATGATACTGCCATCTGTGTAGGTGATTTCTCTCCAATTCTTGATTTTAGATGTGAAGGTTTTTTTTGTAGGTTGCAGGATGGAAGGCTGCTCTTGTCTGAGGGCACCTGTGTGAGCAAATATGAATGTCGTGGGGAAGAGATTTAAAATTCTTCCTCCAGTTGTTTGATGATAGGCATTGAGTATGCAGTGGCATGGCGGAATTTGGAGGTTGCAGGGGTAGCCAGTGTGCTTCTGGTATGTCTTGTTTGAGAAGCTGAAGCCAGTCCTTGTTGGCATTATCTAGCGCCTCTCTGGCATGTAGGTTCCAAACAACAATGAGTTGCATGGGGTAAGAAGGTTGTGCATGGTTAGGTATGGTATTGAACCAGTGTTGGGGTGTCTGGAATTGAATGCTTCCAGAGGGGAATCTGGCTAGCACATGCACAATACCGGTGTAGTGGTTCAGCCAGCTCATGTAGGCGTTGCAGCTGAAGCCTCTCCAGTGAGGTAAGAGCATGAAGGTGGCAACTGGTTCGATGGTTTGGAGGGAGGAGTTCACTGCGTGGCGTAGGAGTTGGAACATGATCTCGTCATCATGAGGAGGGTGGCAGAAGGAGTAGCCAGAATAACGTGTAGAAAAGGCATCATTGCACGCCCTAAAGACCTGGTCTCGGTAGCTTGTGCTGAAGTAGGTGTTGTAGGTGCAGTCAAATTCAAGAGGGTTGGAGAACCTTTCTGTTGAGACCATGCACCATGTATGCAGGGCTGATCGAATATGGGGAGGTGTGATCAGTGCATTGGAGTTGTGAGCCTTTTTGCCTTTTGTAAAAAGTTGCTTTTCTTGAGCCTTTTGGCGTGATAGGAGGCCCATAATTTCTGTTGCTGTATCCCGGACGGGTGGTTGGATGGTGGTGTGTATGCCTGCCTTCTTGGCTGCTCCACATGCTTCAAGCAAGGTTTGGAGCCTTTCTATAGTGAGCATGCCAATGCATTTGCCATTTG
>OU611753.1:7500-102500 GCA_914767535.2 Dunaliella primolecta
ACGTAGCATTCCTCCCCCCTTGGCCAAGCCGTCCTCGACTTGAAAAGCTGGCCTGGAAGAGCAGAGAATCACAATAACAAAAGAGGTCACACGAGAACAGAGTCAATGTAACACTTATGAAAATCATCTACCCAAAAAGCATACCCAGGAATACCTGGACATGGAACTCTTGTCATGCCTGCCAATAGTGGTCTCCATTTTGTGGCAAACAAAGCATGGTTAGCCTGAACTAGCACATAAAGTGAAGTGGCAGATTTTGCTTTGCTTTTGGAATCCAAAAAATGCTGCACCGCCTGAGCAAAATGTTCAGGTGGAGTGGCTAATAGAACACTGGAGCCACCAATGTCTTTGGCCAGATAGTCACTCAAAAGAATGGAGGAGAATTCACCTGTACATGATGAAATTCGCACAAAGCCATCAGGAGAAAATACCTCAGATGCAGAGAACGACCCTTTTAAACAAGGCCATGCAATGTCTGGGGGTCCAGGTAATGCCTCATGCACTTCCTGCTCCTGTTTGTGCTCTCCTGCATTACACCGTGGTCTAGCCTCCACGAACATTATTCCCCCTCCTTCTTCTGCTTCTTGCTTTGCTTCCGGTCCTGCCTATCCACCGCCAAGGCAGCCTGGATTGCAGCTTGCAGCTGAGCAGCTGACACCAGTTGCTCACCGTTGCTGTTCGGCTTCCTCCTCTTCTTTAGGCCTTCCTTCTTCTTCTTGTCCTCCCTTGCCTGCAGGGCTGCCTCCTTAGAAGGGTACGGTTTGCCCTGGGCGTTCTTACCGAAGGACTGTGAAGCAGAAAGAGCAGCAACACGCGGAGTATTGCGTGAGAAGTGCTTGCGGTTCATGCAGGACACAGCATTGAGATCCTTGCTATGCATTTCCACAGTGATAAGGTGGTTTGCCAATGCATCAAAGTCAGTCCAGAATCGGCCCGTATGAGGGTCAATCGCTGTCCTATCTTTCAGAGCAGGGTTCAAGCCGTTGAAGAAAAACATGAGCAGGTCCACAGCACATGGGGGTTCAGGACCACATTTCGTGACCAAAGTGCGCACATGTCGTACAGTCTTTTGCAGAGTGTGTACCCTGTTTGACCTGGTGTAGTTCTGTGCGTGCTTTGATGCGCTTGTCTGGTGCAGCGAATGCATCAAGCAAGCATTTGCGGACCATGTCCCATGTGAGTGCATCAGGAGAGTGCGCAGTTGCAGTTGCCATGTATGCAGACTTGGCCTTGCCTGACAGCAGGGTCAAAACCATTTTGGGCCATTGCATGCGGTCACAGCCAGTGGACTCAAAGTAAGTTTCAAGTGTGAACAAAGCTTCATCTACATCTTCCTCACCTGAGAAAGCGGCAGGCTTAGTCATCTTGAAACCTTTTGCACTGCTCACCTTCTTGTCCTCTTGCTCTGATTCCTCCTCAGAAGTGGTGTCAGCAGGGGGAGCAGAGGGAGCAGAGGGGCCAGGGCCTGCTGCAGCTGTGTGCACCTTGGGGATGATGTTATCCAGGATGAAGCTCTGTAATGCCCCCATGCTGCTGGCCAACTCTTGGGACAGCACGAGCTTAAGAGTCTCCTTCTGAAACCCATCCTGCTGCTTGAGCATGGTCTGCAACACATCGGGCTTGATGAGAAGAGACCTCACATCCTTCACCATGGACTGCAACCCTTCCAGCTCCCTGGCGTGGTCCTGCAACGTACCCTGAGCAGCGTGGATCTTGTCCTGATTCCTCAGGACATCATTGATCGCTTTGTCCAAGCGCTGGACAACAGAGTCCAGTGCCTGCTGGGTTGGTTGCTGGGCAAGCTGAGTCTTGAGGTCCTGGAACTCCCCCGTCAGGGCAGCCAGCTGGGCCTGCAGGACAGTACCATGCAAGGGATGCAAACCAAACAAAGTTTGTTGGCATGCATGGTAAAATCTGGGTGGGAGAGCCATAAGCACATCACTATGCTGCAACAGTTTGGCAGCTGCTTGTGGGTCTCCATTCCCTAGCACTCGCATCAGATGTCGCATCATCACTGGGTGTTGAGAGGCAAAAGCGCGCACCTCTAATGGGCGATTGGGCTTCGCAGTGGAAGGGTTCGCAGCGGGGGCTGGTTCTTGTGGTGGGCGCGCATCCTCGACCGTCTCTTCCTGCTCGCTCGCAGCTGCCCCTGCACCCGCTTTCTCCGCTTCCGCCGCTTGTGCCTTGCGCTTCTCTTTCTTTCCCGGAGTGGTCATGATGCTGCACGAATGCAAATGGAATAAAGCGAAGTTACCAAGCTTGTAACTCCAAGTGCACTTCTCGTTGCCAAGAGCGCACAACGTCTTGATTGCTCAAGCGCGTGTGATGCCTTGTGTTTGCACACAATGCAGGCGTGCTAGCAAAGCTAGGAGGCAAGCCTCTGGCTGACGGGAGAAAAATTTCTCGCACGGCAACCCCACAGTTTCGCGTGTTGGACTGATATCTTCCCGTGGTATCCCCCGGTCCGAACAGAGTCGAACCGGCTTCACTTCCAATGTAACAGGCAAAGGGCCAGCAAGGCGCCGTACCTTGTCTGTGTGTGTGTTTCCCGTGGTATCCGAGTAGTAGCAGAGGGGGCTCCCGTCGCGCCCGTCTCCGTGAGCTGCTACCTAGCGTCCCTCAATAATATAATTATAAAAGAAACTCCTGAAATCAACTCCCCGGGGGTAATATACCCCTGCTACAAAGTGTCTTAGAAACATAGATCATACATGTAAATGTATTCCCTATGCCCGGTACTCTAAGGCACAAGATACATGTAACAATGATTGTTACAGTCAACTAACCCCCGCCCTTGCACTCTTCAAGAGCAAGGACTCGCATTGACCATCCAAGGCCAACGCTTAACCTTTAGTCTAGACCTGGAGCAGAAGCACTAATTCGGTACAATGTAGAGCCAATGCGTGCAAGTGGTTCAAGAGGTGCTTAAAACACAGCTTGCAAGCACCAAGATTTTTTAACGCACTCAATCGTGAACAACCAAGGCGTATCCATCACACCAAGTGATGCAACAATCTCAAGCTCCTTTGTGCCTTCTTGCCCGCAAGTCCGTCGCATGCCTGACCCACATCAGGTGAGCCACCATGCTCCAACCTGAAAGCTGCAAGGAGAGCCACCATGCTCCATCCTCAGCTGCCCCCTCATGGGCGTGGCGTCAGCAAACATGCCGGCATGCCAAGGCTCAGGCCTCAAGAACCGAGGTGCAATCACACACTCATGCTTCAAGGGGTGATTGTTCACAGGCAAGACATGGGGCAGTCCCAGATAGGCAAGTTCATGCTCAAAGGGAGAATGGCATTGGCACCAAATGTGCATCTGCAACAGATATGACACGTTCACCGGATCATAAATCTTGTCACTTGTGCCGCGCATATGCATCACCAGCTTGTGCATGTATCCTTGAATGCTAAGCAATTAACATGCATATCGGATGTACATCATCATCAAGAAGATGCACATTAATTGGCCACCTCTTTCAATGAGGCCAAACGTTGATATTTAATCAGTTAGCTTGCTTGCTTGCTCGAGTGCCACAAAGTGCTCACTGTTAGCAAGAGAGGGCATGCAAAGCAAGAATTATGATGTTCTCACTTGGAGCCCATGTATGAATGAGCACCCTGACGGAAGAGAGCATACACATAAGTAAATGATGTGCCACGTACCAGTGAGCGCAAAGAGGGAAGGCACTGGCCACCATTTCCACCGGGCGTCCCCAGCAGAGTCGGTGCGGCACATCCCCTCCACCTAGCTACACACTCAAGGAGTCAGCAAGGTGGCACGCAGTGGCAACGCAGGCGAGGAGACCTCCAAATCCCAAACAGCAGCTGGATCCCACAGTGCTAGAATGGGAGAGTTCTCAACTCCCTCGTGCAGATGGAGGAGGGGGAAATTGGGGGTTGTGGCTAGCCCTCAAACCTCCCCTCAACCACCAACCAGCGCACGCCCACAAATCACCACAGCCATAGCAATCCCGCCGGCCCTCGCGCAATGACCCTGCGCTTGGCATTGCTGGGTCATTCAGCAATTGGATTGCAAACACCCGTCATCTACCACAATGTCATGACTTGCAACCTTGACAATAGAATGAACGGTTGTGTGCGCACAAATCATCATGACAGTTGGGATCGTGGTAGAGATCTCATCCCGCTGCAGCATGATTACTTTCAAAATGGATGAGTGGGTGCAGGCCTGTGATGAGACAAGCCTAGAAAATTGCTCTAAGCATTTCTAGGCAAGCAAGATGAATCTGCTCTCTTTTCATGCATGCATGGTGATTTGCACACATTATCCTGCTCATCACCAACATCTTTAACTGAGCAAGCTATTATTTTTTTTCTTCGCCAAATGGATGCATACTAAACGAGGCTAGTGGATGCAAAGTGCAGCAGACTCGTTGCTTTCCAAAGAAAACTCTTGTATGCTATGCCGCCAGGCACAGCAAGGAGGGCAAAAGAATAAGCACAGGGCTTCCGGCTCAAGCATGCATGTGCTTGCAATTAAGAAATCAGGATTACATTAAGCCCGAGTGCTGGCATGCTCTAGCACTTGATTTCACGCATGTACTTGCAGCCATTACACGGCGGTACCCACATCAAAAGTGCATATGCACGATTTCACAAATGCATTTCAGCACGGATGATGAAAGAGTCACGGCATGCACTAGGGTCTATCACAAGCGGGCTCAGTCTCTGCTAACGGCCCCTAGGCCCCAAGGCCCATGGGAATGCATAGCCCGCATCCTCAAAGAGTGCGAGAGCCGTGGCCTAACTGATGTGAAACATCTCAAGTCTTCAGGACAATTTCAAGCACATCCATATGCAATTCATGCCTGAGCATGCTTGCACAGAATGCCAGAATGCACAGAATGCCCGGGGGCATTTTGTGCGAGTGGGACTTACCTGTTCTAGCAGTCCCTGCTGCAGCCTGCATGGCTGCAGTCCAAGCCCTGGAGGGTTGCCACAGAGATGCCCCCTCAGGTGGCACGGCCTTGGTTGGACAGACTTTGAAGCGAGCAGCAAATTCACTCAACAAGCAGCAGTAAAAGCTAGGCTTGAAATAGAAGCCAATAGTTCAATTGTGCTCCAAAGAAAATATGATAAAGTAATGGGAGCTGTACCAAGTGAGCAAGAGTCCCATCTCAGCGGAAAGTGAGTTGCTGTCGATGCAGCCAAAAAGTGCGATAATCACAGCGGAGTGGGTAAGATGCATGTAGTAAAAGAGCGCTCGCCAGGAAAGTTCCGGAATTGCGGCGCCGCAATTTTAGCCGGCTAAAAAATTAGCGACTCGTGCCACAAGCCGCATCCTCAGTCCCATGCCGCTCGTCATCCCATTAAAAGAGCTGAAATTAGCACCAGGAAGTTACACAATGACCTGTGAGAGGGGGTAGAGAGAAAAGGAAAGGGAAGAGCGAAATCTGCAGCATGCTATGTAAGCATCTTTTCCTGTACCCCTGTGTACGGCAGCAGGCCACTTCCCGGCCCCAAGTAGTATGATCCCTGCATGGCTAAAATCTGGGGAGGGGAGGTCGCATTTCGGGGAGCTAGGAAGGTCCTACGGCAAGCTTACCACACAGATCGAGGATCTCACCTGCCTCCTTCCCACGCGCGTCGCCTGGCCAGCCAGGAGGGTTGCATAAATAATACAAATGACTTACCAGCAAGGCGACGTGCTCAATGCTTCCCCGCTTCCAAGAACGAACCGAAAAGCTTCGCTACCACTGTTATGTCCCGCAGCGGACTTAAGCGTGAGGGCCTTATGGGTAAATGCAGATAAGCAATTAGGGGATTATTATTGCTCTGGGAGTCGAACCCAGCCTATGACCCGGTCACTGCAAAATACCCACAAGGTGTGACCTCACTCTCCTTCACTACACTTCCTTGTGATTCTCTAAGCTAGTGCTTGGCACGTAGCACATCACTTGGATATTGATCAACTTCAGCTCTACAAGGGAGCCTCTGAGTCTCGTTGGTTCTAGTCTCTGTCAAAATTATTATGTGGTGTTTTGAAACCTGCAGCACAAGTTCCTCATGCTTCATATCCTCTTCAGTCGCTGGAATACCATCACAGTTTACTGATAGCAAGTCAAGCCTTGACCGGCCACCCCTTCAGCTCTGATTCACACGACTGGGGCCTGGGTCCCCATTATTGTTGTTGTTGGTGGTGGTGGTGCGCAGCATTTTGCGTGCCCCTCCCGGTCGTTCTTCCTCCCTCTCCCTGACGCCGGTATTCCTTCCATCCATATTGATATCGAGGCGCTCCGTAGGTGGGATGATTGCCTTAATCTTCTCATATATGTATGTGTGTTCCTGGTTCAGAAGGTTGGTAGGGTCAAACTCGAATCCGCCCATGCCTTGATTCAGTTTTTCATCATAAGGGATGTGTTCCCACACAGGGTAAGAGTATGTGAGGGAGTTTCCTGAGCGTGAGAAAGCTTCCTTGCGGTCAGAAAAAGAGAGGAAGAGGTTGCTGCCATTCATACCCTCATGCACCTTCAGGTTTTTCAGCTCATGGTGTTCAGAGATTGTGCTCAGCAGTGAGGTACGAATGGCTTTTACACACTTCTGTCTGGCCAAGGTGACAGTAGTCTTCTCTCGTGTGAGGTACAAGCCACGTGGTAGGAGGTTGCGTCTGCTGTTCACAAAGTTGGTCACAGCCAAGGTCCCAGCTCGTCCAGTCATACCCGTGTCAATACGGAATGCTCCAGCCACTTTGGGGTGCTGGGAAATCTTGGATGTATCGTACTGTAGAGTGTCTGCAATCTTCTGAGGAGTGTCATAGGAAGAGGTTGCACCATCTGCTGGTTTCACAAAGGCATAGCCGGAGATGGCGTCAATGGCGGGTTGTTCTGCTTTGTTTTCCAGGTTCCATAGCTTTTGCAAGTACGTGGGGTCGGCAGTAGGGCCAGAAGAACGTGTGGTAGAAGAACGTGTGACAGATTCACGAAGATTCGAGATGTCAGTAGCAATGTGTTCAACCCTTTGGGCCAAAGCAGCGTGTGCCTGCCGTCCTGCATCAATGTCTGAGCGCTGCTGCGTGATAATGTCTCGCATCTCATTCGTGACTTCATGGACTTGTGTGGACAGGTTTGCAACGCTTAAAGCCACCTTTTCTTCAGTCGCGGTCATCATTGTTCTCATATCAGTCATCATCGTTCTCATCTCAGTAAGTAGCTGTGTGTTAGGCATGTCTTGTGCCATCATTGCGTCTGTATGTGGGGAGGGAGCGTCAGAAGCCAGTGAGGCGAACCGGTTCCTCAATAAGAGGGGTCGTGTGTACAAGATACGTCGAGCAGGGGAGGAATGTTTCAAAATCACCATGTGTTAGTTTTTTTTCCGAGGTCCATAAGGAGGTGGACAACCTGCTGGTAAGTAGGCTATTGCGTCATGCTTTGCAAATTTGTGGTTTGCACACTGTTTGACAGCATGAACAATTTCTGTTTTGCCTACCGTTACACTGCAAGCAGATGTTGAAATGAGCAGTCTTTCCCATAAATGCTGGACTTCAGAACTTTTGGCTGCCTGCACAGGCTTGGACTAGTGCAACGTGTTTACTCATTGTGTTTGGTCAGGGCAGCATATAGTCATGAGGGAGTTTGTTGTTGATCTGAGAAAAAGGCTGCGAGGTGTGTGGAATGTTGATGCCTTGGCAGAATATGGTGACCACACGAACAATTTAGCCAAATATCAACACTGGATGGCACTTCCTTTGACACCCTTGTCTGTTCGTGGTGCGCCCTTTTCTGTCCCCAGGTATTTGCACCTTTATTTGGGCAAGCGCACGCTAAGAAACATAGCACATTTCCAATCCAAATAATAATAATCCAAATAATAATAATCGTGAGAGCTCACGCTTCCACTGCACCGTCTGGTAGGGCTCCACTAGTGTTTTTTGACACTCTGAGAACGGAACGAGCCCTACCAGGCGGGATAGGTGTGCTTGCGCGCACGCAGATGGGGCACACACGCCAAAAGTAAATTGGTTAATACAATGAGCGGACGCTGACCTGTGCCTGGGGAAAAAGTGACGTGAGAAGCCAAGAAGAGATGGAGATTGAGCAACTTGTGCGCCAGCTTCTACAGAAGGTCGACGAGCTTAATCAAGTGGTGCTCCAGCTACGGCAGCAGCAGCAGCAGCAGCAGCAGCAGGATGGCCGAGCAACTCGGGGCAGCGTTGACCAGCTCGTCCGAGACTCTGCTGACACCAACTGGGCAGCAGCATGCAGCATAGACAGGGAAGAACGTCAGAAGTTCTACAGTGTACGTCTGCTGCGCTCCAGGAACGCAGGAGCGCTGCCCTGCGAAGCAACACCAGCCGGGGTGGAAGCCTTCCTGTAGTGCGAGGTGGGCAGCGTGCAGCATGTGGAGCGGATGCGGGACAACGCACTGGGCAAGCAGCGATACATCGTCTGGTTCAGCACGGCAGAGGCAGCGACTGCAGCGTACGCGGGGTTCCGCGACAGCAGCAATGCAGCACAAGCGCTCCTGGTACAGAAGAAGACGCGCCTGCAGAATGCGCTGGTGGACCTGGCCATACACCTGCAGCAATTGGGCCGAGGACAGTGTGGGTATGGGGAGAAACTGGTTGTGCAAGTCAGGGGAAAAGCAATCGTGGTCAAACTTGGTGAGGGGGAGCTGGTTCCCTACCCCTTCCGCCAGCACCTGCCTTCAGGCCGCATCCCCAGCCCTGGCGAGCCCTTCCTGCACCTCAATGCTGGCCGACTGGGTAGCAGCTCAAGCAGCTACTCAAGCCTCCTCCGCCCTCACCAGCAGCAGCAGCAGCAGCAGCAAGGCCAGCAGCACAAGCACCTACTTCGCCTGCCTCACCACCAGCACAAACAGCAGCAGCAGGAACGACAGCAGCAGGAGTGACAGCAGCTGCAGCAAGCGGAGCCCCAGTCACTCCCACCAAGCGGAAGCGCACCAGCCAAGAGCCTAACCCTGTCCAGCACCAACACTGCCCTCCCCCAGCAGCAGGAGCAGCAGCACCAGTACGCATGCATGCAGGTACCTTTGGAGGAGCCATGAGGCAAGGACAAACTGCAGACCAAGAGACCCGAGTTCGAGCACACAAGGCTGCGCAGGCAAAAGAAGCAACATGGGTCCCTAATAGGAGGTATGGAGGGGTGTATGGAGGTCCTCAAGGGCCGTCCATACCCCGTGCCATGTCTTGGAGAGATTACAGAGGGTACTTATCTGCTGAAGAGATTCAAGCAAGGCAACGCAGTTGATACCTTCTTTGACATGTGCACTCACCAGGCTGTATCGGCAGTTACCCTTTCTGAAGCATTGCATTGCATCTTAAACAGTGGATGCTGAGAACTGAAGTGCTAAGCAGAACATAACACTTTTACTATGGCCTCTTGGACCTTTTTCAGAGCGATGCTGTTCTCAAACTTTCTGTGCTTCTTGTGGAAACGCAAAAGTGTATTTTCCTGACACTACAGCCTTATGGAGTTTTTTGTGCTTGGCTTTGCGTGCTTGTTTCATTTAGAGTGACAGTGTGTGTGATTTTTACAGTTGACACTTCTGAACTCAGCTCAAGGCTTTCAGTTGACATTTACACAAGTTTAGTTTGGTTTGGTTACAGGCACCTTTTGCTTCAGCTAAGCTGCCCTTGTAGGCAGGTACAGCTATGTAACCCTATCCTATCCTATCCTATAGCACATTTTCGCTTACATGCTCTTACTTTAAGAGTTGAGACATCAGTTTGGCAGGAGCACACATGAACTTGTGAAAATGTGAACAAGGACTTCCAAGATGAAAAGCATGCCATGTTCCTTTGTTCTTGCGCTTAGGTGAGAAATAGAAGGGCTTATGCACAGTCAGTTTCTGACTTGCCCTCGTCTTCTAGAATTTTTTTGGACGAATCAGGCACTTTCTACTGTTCTCAAGCTAGCTCTGTGGATGCTTTTCAGTTCTTGCAGAAGCAATCTACCGAGACTTATCATGTATGCTTGATCTCATGGATACTTTCTGCTGTTGGAACAGTTAAGCAAAGCAGCCAAACTACCTGGCTCAAGGTCAAATCCCATTGTAACTCATTACAATTTGTTACCTCATATCTTGACTTCCTTTTTGGCTTGTCAGACATTTTTTTAGTAATCATCTTCCTTACATCTCATGCTAACAACTTGCCTATCTAGGGTTTAATGCTGCTTAACTCATTTCCTAACTCGAGGTTAAATTAATCCATTTCACTTTGTTCCAAGGTTCCAATCCTCTTGACTACTACTCCTCTTGACTACATGTTTTTAATGACGGACAAGAATATAATGTGATGTGACTAAGCTTGGGATGGCGAAGGAAGAGATGGCTGAGGAAGACGAGGGCCGGATGCCGGGGGGCTGGGCCCACAGGATCATTCCTGCCCACTTCAAGAGGACTCTGTGTGCCATGCCATTTGACGATTGGGACGACTACGTGTACAAGCATGGCCGGGACAACATTGAGGCCTGGCTGCGGCACTGGCCCAGCCACTTTGCGGAGGACAAGCAGTACGAGTTTGCCGCGGTGCTCACCGCCTGGCTGGTGCACGAGGGCCCCCTGCTGCGCGAGCCCACCCAGCGCCAGCGCAAAAAAGCCAACGCAAAGAAGAAGCAACACCAAGCAGCAGTGGGTGGCGGAGAGGGTGAGGGGGCAATCCCTATGAAAGAATGAGCTGCCTGACGACCTGAAGAAGGCATGAATGCCCCCCCGTCACCCACCCCTCCTTCCGGTCTGTGATGGTGGTACCCCAACGCTTCATGAGAATGTGAGTTACAGACGTTCCAAACCTTGTTTCTGAGGACAACATATGCGTCGAGCACCCATATGTTGTGGACAGTGTGTAGAAGTAAACCATGTGCAAGTGCATGGCAAACTCTTGGCTGGGTTTGGGATAATGGTGTTGAGGTTGCCTGCTGCCAAAGTTGTTGCATTGGAGACCGGGCCGCAAAGGTCCCTGGCTGAGCCTCTGTGTTGTGCTTGCATGCCTGACATCTGTTTGTCCGAACCCTGCCTGAGTGTAGACCAGGTCAGTCCGTGGTGTTGCCTTTCTTATCAACTGCTCTTATGGGGTGCATGGTAACCTAATCATCAACTGTGAACAAGTTTGTACCTGCGTTTCATGTGTGTGACCAGTGGGGAGTATGAAGGTGTCTTATGTGCAAGCGCATGGTAGGCTCAGTTATGGACTGGGATTTGTAGAGATGAGGCTGCATGCTGGCCAGAGTTTTTGCGTTGGAAACCGGGTTGCAAAGGTCCCTGGCTGAGTCTTTGTGTGTGCATGCATGCCTGTATATCAGCTGGTCCTTGCCCTGTTTAAGTGTAGGCCATTTTTTTTGCTGCTTGCTGCTTGTATTCCTTTCAGACCTCAATGACCTGCTTGTTGCGTGCCTCAAGTCCCCGCGCATTGAAACCTCAAGAACTTGTTGCATGGCTCTGACATTACAGCTGTCTCTCTTCTATTATGAACCTCCGCTTTAGTTGGACCAAGCTTTTTCACATGGATATTATGTTGGCTGGCGAGGACCAGTCACAGGCCGATCAGTCTGGCTGAAGGTCTCTCCTTTAAATCTTGACTACTGACCCTGCTTTTACCCTATATTACCCCTTCCCTCTTTACTTTTGACCCTGCTGAACTTACCCTACATTGCCCTTACAACCTAGCCTACAACTTAAGCATTGCTTACAATTACCTGGCTGAATAACTGGCTGAGGATCAATCCCTTCAAAACAGTGCCCCCCTCCAGAATGACATCATGAACTGTACAGCATCAGCAAAACTGTTACAGGCAAGTCTCATGATAAACTCCAGTACAGTGAAAAAGAATACAAGGGAAACCAAAAGGTACAGTTCAAGCCTTGATAAAGTTGTAGGCCAAATGACCATGAGATGCTAATGTTTCAGCATCCTTCCAGGCAACTCATCCTACACTTGTGTTACAGATGCATTCATGCAGTCATGGTCTTCTGGTCAGCAGAGCTGCCAGAAGCAGCAACCTCCTGGGCCTGGCGCTTGCGCAGCACTGCCAAAGCCACATGGGCAGCCTTCTGGCCGCTCACGAGCATAGCACCGAAGGTGGGGCCCATCCGAGGAGAACCATCAATCTGCACATGGGTGACGAGGAAACAGCACTTGTATCTTGATAGCAGAGATTTAAGGCAAATTGAGACCATTGTTTGCAGTCAACTCAGTTTCAATGGCCAGTAATTTGGTTCAATGAGGAAATCAAATCCAACCCTCAATAACACACCTTCACAGCAGACACCACCGTATTCAGTTTAACCATGATTTTTAGTAACAACAAAGTACTGAGCACATCAACCACACACCTCAGCCAGCTCCATGCCTGCCAAAACCATCCCAGGTACGATCTCGCGAGTGTTCTCCACAATGCGGTTCTCTGCTGTGTTCATGTCCAGAGCACCCATTCCTGGGATGTCAGGCACCATGCCCATGGCAGCCAGGCGCTTCACACCTGCAGAAAAAGGAGAGAATTACAGCAATGGTTGATTTCCTGCATGGTAGGCCTTCCTGCAAATTAGGACAAAAAAGGTGCAAAAAACTACGGTTTTAAATGAAGGGATAACCATGCATCGCATGGGCATGAGAAACCATTCCAAGCAGCATACCACACAGAAGACTACATTTTTCTTGCATCCCACAATAAACAATTAAATGGTGGGATGTTAAGGTTAGATAATTGAATCAACCTGCAAAAAACCATGACAACCATGAAAAATTGCAGGCAGGCACTCACTTGCAGCACCCATGGGGCCATCATGCCCACAAGAGGACACCACAACCTTGGACTCAACAACGTTGGGGTCCATGCAGCTCTGCAGGCCGTGGTTCAGGGCCACAAGAGTCCAGTTTGTCACTACACCAGCGATGTACCTGCAATAAGACATGGGTAACATGTCAGTCTAATCACCACCATCTAGGGGCAAAGGAGCCATGCAAAACAGAAGGAGCAAGCAAGCAAGGATATAGCTCAATTCCAAACACCTGCATGCCTGCTTTACCGGATTATTTCATGCCACTCACTTGCCACCTGGCACATTGGGGTCAGGCTTCACAATCAGATCCTCAGCAGCTGTGGCGTTGAACAGCTTGACATTGGGAGCCTGCGATCAATTGAGACAGTGCAATATATAATGGTTCACAAAAAATTTCTTGGGAAGACTCCAGTACTGCTTCCTCAGTCTGGAACTACATGAGTCCTGCTGTTATGCTAGCAAAAACAAAGCAGCCTCACCTCCAGAACCTTAGACAGCAGAGTGCTGGTGAGCTGGGCTGCATGCTTGACCACCACGTAATCTCCCTCATCCTCGTAGGGCACATTCAGGTTGTCAAGCAGAGCATGGGCAGGCTTACGCACAACCATGCCACTGAACAGCTGGCCACCCAGCCAGGCACCACCACCAGGAGCCACACCAGCTTCAATGATGGCGATCTGCATATCGCATATAGGATAGTGAAAACGACATGAGCACCAAGACAAGGGTACATGTGCCCATCACAAACTGCTGTTTTTGAGATCTGTCTTCTGCAGCAATCAAGAAAATAAGACTCAAGAAGCTTCAACACTTCATGACATTTCATGGTGTGATAAATAACAAGGTTTAATTAGAGCAAATTAGCATGACTTCATTCTAAAATCATAGCTGGAGAAGCAACACAATCCCATCAATTTCAATTTGACATGCATTTTACTTGGAGTATCTCTATCAATAGTTTTACAAGCTGTGCATTTCACAGGCTAATGAAAGCCTGTGAAGATATGAGCACACGCAGAAAACAACAAGCACACACCTTCACATCAGGGGCAATCCTGGAGAGCTCGTAGGCGCAAGACAGGCCAGCAGAGCCAGCTCCCATGATGACCACGTCAGACTCTGAGACAGACAGATATTAACACCTGGCAGGATTGGGCGGGCAGCAGCACAAGCACAGGCACAAGGCCAGCCCCTCCCGACGCAGGAATTATCCTGATCCGGTACTAGCGGTATGATCTCAGCACAGACACCCATCACATCACTGTGAGGGCTCTGGCACCCGCGGGGTTGTTCTACGTCAGTACGCTCTCAGAAACTTCAGGACCATGCACAAAGAGGGAAGCAAACATGCGAGGCAACATCAACACATCCAACAATGGCAGCAACAAGCAGCTGAATCTGCATTTATTAAGGCATCTTGACCCAACGCACCGGCATACTTGTCCAGGTCTGCGAAGTATCGGCTGGTCATGGCGCGGGACACCTGCGAGACAAATGTAGTTGGAGTTTAAAAGCAGTGGTATTTGACTCATGGACCCATACCATAGTAAATGGACAAATCAGAAGCACAAATTAGCATCCAGAGACAGCTGCAGCCATACGGAAAAGGAAACTCAATCCTTCACCACAAATGCCAATGCAACCAGTGTGTGTAAAAGCAAGCATACAAGCAAGGGCTTACATGAAAGGATGATTCAAAAGAGTAAGTGAGCACGCCGACACAGTTCCTGAAACTTCCCACGATGTTCTGAAGATAAACTTACCTGAGCCTCGCGGATGGGGGCGAACTTGAAGTCGTCGTAGGGGGTGGTGGTGGATGGGAAGGAATAGTTGGGGGTAGCCACAGGCCCGGAGGAAGTGCGGGCGGGCGCCTCAGGGGCTGCAGATGGTGCGAGAAGGGGGTGTGAAAGGTGAGTGAGTTAGTGAGGGCGCAGGCACCGGAGTTGCAAAGAGGAAGGAGCGCCACACATCACACTTCCGCAAGAGTGCACTATCTCCCTCTCCGATCAGCACACACGCAGCAACAACCAGGGTTGTGCGCAGCAGCAGCGTTACACCAGCAGCACACAATGGAGCGGAGAGAGGGAGAGGAACAGCAGACAGCTACAACAGTAGCAATCCCCCGTCGGAAGAAGAGATAAGGCAGCACGAAGAAAGCAGCGGATCGTGCTCGGCATGACAGGGAGCCTAGACGCAGCAGCAACCACACACAGCCTCTGCGCCACACGCAGTGCAACGCTGCCTACCTGCCACGGGGAAAGCGGGCTCGGGGGCAGGTCCGCCGGGGGGAGCGGCAGCCACCCTCAGGGAGCGGGGCTGCTGGGTGGCGCGACCAGCAGCCACGGGGGCCTTGTTCATGGACAGGCTCTTGTTCATCATCATCATGGTGGCAAGGCGAGACTGCGCGCGCGCGTGAGGGGGAGGGGGCGAGCGTTGGAGGAACGAGAGTGAGTGACAGATGTCATCACTAAGAAGCTAGGACCCGTGCAAGGGCACAAAAACAGGCATGCAGGTGCGCGGAGCACGGTCGCGGAGGGCAAGTTCCCTCCCAACAGCACAAACTCAGCGCATGCAGGGTGTTCTTCCCACCTCACCTCTGTTGCAGTTAACTGATGCTGGGCGTAGACAGTTCCTTGCTTTTAATTGCTTATGGCGAATGAAAGGCCCAACAACCAATTTTTGGAAGATTAACTAACACTCAAATGTTGAGGCCAACCACTGGCAATCAAAAGGGCTTGGATTTTCAATCCTTTTTCAGTGCACTACAATAAAGCGTGTTACTGCAGTTTGCTTGTGGAACTTGTTTCAAAGTCGCAC
Organism: Dunaliella primolecta; assembly: GCA_914767535.2. NCBI lineage: Eukaryota > Viridiplantae > Chlorophyta > Chlorophyceae > Chlamydomonadales > Dunaliellaceae > Dunaliella > Dunaliella primolecta. The sequence goes on from OU611753.1 coordinate 23,076, forward strand.
TCATCCCAAGCGGCCAGGTCAGGACCCCTTTGGTGCACTTTTCACTATCCTGGTCATCTCATTTTCTTTATCTGATTCCACTTCTGGTGTGAAGTGTGCCTGTAACTGTAGCCCTTTTAAAGGAGGGTCCTCTTAGGCAAATGTGCGCTACCTCGTGTTTCGTATGCATGTGGGACTAGAGGGCATTTAAAAGATTGGGCATGTAGATGAGTTTGGGAGCAAGTTCAGGCGCTGTGGATATGTCCGCAGCCCGTTCTTTTTTCCTCCTTGGCTATCATTACAGATTACAACCTTTGGTTTAGGAAGAGAACAACTATGTAGGCAGAAAAGACTCTCCCTACATCAATTAAGGAAAAGGAGGCACATTGGCTCTGAAGATCTCTAGAGCCGCAAGTCCCCTCTAACACAAAGCTACAAAACAGCAAATACTGATGGGGATCTATTACTGCCTCAGGAACTTACAGGAAGCACCCGGCTCCAAAACCTGGCTGTGGACAGTATTATTGATTCAAATAGCATGCCTAGTGGTAAAAAGCTTGTTGGCGTACATAACAGAATGGGCATGAAGATTGCTCGCAAGCCTTGCGAGCAAGTTTAGTGGCACGTTGATGGTCAAGTCCAAGTTGTTTGAACTGATCAAGGGTGTGTTCAATATAACAGGTCCCGCTAACAACCAGAAGGACAGTATGAATAGTCACATTTTTTGCATTAATGAGTTTGCAGAGGTCTGCATGCTGCCGCTGTGCCGCCTCCAACTGCTGTCCAGGCCTCGTGTCTTCACAGTACTTAATTTTAATCAAGTGCACATGCCGCTGGTTCACATTCAGTTGTTGGGGTTGCCTCACGCGGTTGGCTCATGTGGTCCTCAGTTCGGGGTTGTGTCTGCTGCGTAACGCATGGTGGTGTGAGCAGGAGCACTGTCCCGATGAGACGCACTTTGATATGCACTTTGATGGATCAAAGTGCATCTCGCGCATCAGGGGTCCCAGCCAAAAAAGGTAGAATGCGTTCCCTGTTGCTTGATGTTAGTTCCACAGCCCTGCTCTACCCACAGCTGTTGCTGGCATGGTCGAAGAGGCGTGTTTGGAGAAAACTGTCTCTGAATCGGTCAAAATTGCACTTTGATGAAGCAAAAGTGCACTTTGAAGACAAAAGTGCATACCATCAAAGTGCATTTCCAGGGTTAAGAAAGTGAATTATTTCAACTTTACATGTTATTTCTTGCATGGTCGTAGGATGAAAGCTCCTTCAAGGTGCAGGGTATTTGCTGGAAGTCAAATTAGCAGCCTTTTCAGACAGTTGACCACACCTGCACTTTGTTAACAATCAAAGTGCACTTTGATGTCTAGAAGTGCTGCAAAAGTGCACTTTGGCATGTTCACATCTGTACTTTAGATGTGAGCATTTCTTTGTTGTTGGCGCACCATTTCCTTTCACCAAGTTGGAAGGGTTATGGATGAATGACCGACAAGCACAAAGCAGCGCTGGGGGGGTGTTGGGGGTGTTGTATCTCAAAGTGCACTTTGGTCTCATCAAAGTGCACTTTGATGGCCTTCAAAGCGCGTACAAACCTGTTACAAACCTGTTACAAGCCAAGTTGAATGGGGAAGTACTTGAGGCAGGATTGATGATGGCAATGTGATTGCTGGGGGTTATGACGGGAAAGGGTCCAGAGGAGTGGAACGTTGAGGTTTTACGATTGCTTTTCAAAGTGCACTTTGTTGCTGGACCAACAGCACTTTTGACTGCGCTTTTGTCAGCGCTTTGATAGCGCTTTGGTTGCACTTTTAAAAAGCGCTGTCAAAGTGCACTTTTGCCAGAAAAGCGGAGTTTACCAAAGCGGAGTCTACCAAAGCGCACATCAACGTGCGCTTTACCTACCCTACTGCACAACCTCCTCCGTACGGGAAGTCCACTCCACGTTTGGTCCTTGGGAGAACGGCGAGCTTAGAGAGTGGATGGCTGGGGAGATTATCTCTCTGCCTGTGTGGAGCAGTCGTTGCTTCTTCTTCCTAGGTCTGTTTATTTGAGTATCTAGGCAGTGTGGAGTATCAGTTTGTGATTGAGGGTTTAGATTGTGGTCTGTTGGATGCTGGTGTTTTGTGCTTTGGGAGTTGGGCTGTGTAGGGATATGATGAGCAGTGCTCAGATCGGGATTTGAATTTCTATCTTTATGGCTAGCCTGGCTTAGTTGGAGCATGGAAGAAGGGGTATTTCTGAATGCTGAGCGTGTGAGTTTGCTGGGTGGCCCTTCTGCAGGTGTATCTTGTGTGGCAAGAATAAGAGTATCTGGACTTACGGTGGATCTGTGTGCAGAGGGGTGGAGTGATATTGTGGGAATGATGTCGAGTGTAGAATTGGAGCGAGTTCTTTTGCTCAGCGGTTCCTCTTGGGATTGCAATTCCATGGCATTTGCAACTTGTTGTGTTCCTGGACAATTTGTGTGTGCAGCTCGATTGCCTGTACATCTAATACGGCGGCCTGTGAGTTGAGGGGTGTAGTAGGATGTGGAGCGAGGCTGTGATGGTGGCACTACTTGAGTGGGTGGGATGGGGCTGGGTGGGGGGTTTTCTCGTTGGTTGACCTGTGTGGGTAGGCTGTTCTCTATGCATGCCGGTATTGGTAAGGCCGCTCACATGTGTGTTGTTGATACGACGGTAAACTGGAAGGGTGTTCGCTTCAGTACTTTTGTAGGCGATGATCTTTTGGATTGAGGACATGTCCAATTCTTGTTGTGGGGAGAGGTTGACAAGAGCTGCCAGCCTGTTAAGTGCTATTTTACATTTGTTGCTGACCTTGGGGTGTTTAGCCTGAAGCTGAAAAACTGAGATGATGTGAGTCTTGCGCGAAGATGTAAGCTCATGTAGCCCATTGATTCCCATATTTAGCAGGGGTTGCATAATGCAGGTGATGAGAGTAGGGAGGTTGTGTGGAGGTGTTTTGTGCAAGAGGAGGGCTTCACAAATGTGGTCTAGTTCCTCCTTGAATATACCATTGCCATTTTTCATGAGACGGAGCTTGCTAGAATGGATGCTTGTCAGTTGTCGAGCGCGCATGTTATAGTTGAGCTGGCGTTTTATGTGTAGGTTTGTTCCTTCTCGTTTGGTGAGGTAGGTTTTAGATAGAGTATTAAGGTTCTCAATTTGCTTAGTGAGGAGGTTGGTGCTGATTGTGCGGTGTCTTACAGAGGGGTCCTCAAGGCTGGAGGTGAGGGCAAAAGCCAAGCGTCTATGGTGTTCCACGCAAATCAAAGTACGTCCTAGTCCAAAATTATCAGGATCTTCACGGATCATTGCTGCAGTTGTGCTTTTCCAGAGTTTGTGTTTATGTTTGACCATTCTGTCTATCATCGTGTCCCAGATAATAAGGTCAGTAGGGGTGCAAGGAGTTACTGCAAAAGAGTAGGCAAGGCTAGGAATTATGGCAGTGTGGACAATGTTTAGAACTTGTCGTGGGGATGCATAGGATGAGTCGAGGTCGTCTAATTTATTTTTTAGGTTTCGGGTCATACGTTGAATCTGGTGTTTCCAGTTTAAATCCATGGTCATTTGAACTCCAAGGTAGAGGAAAGGTTCATTTGATGGGAGAAACTGGGCCATCTGTCCTTGGATTTCTATGTTTCCCTGAAGTCTGTGGTAAAGTTGTTGAGATGAGGTCACCCCATTGTGATTTTTTCTGGGATGGCTGTTCAGAACGCCAGTTGCTTTAGTTTTGCTGCCAGAAATAATGAGTGGGGCCCAGTCGGAGTAGAGGGTGAGTTTTCTGGCTTGTGTTTTCAGGTCTTGAATTGTGTTAGTTGGACAGAGGAGGTCATCAGCAAAGGCAGCGCTACTGAGGTTGTTTGCAAGGTGGTTATCAGTGGTGTTTTGATCTGGGACACATCCATGTTTGTAGCCCCGTCCCCCTACATGTAGCCAGCGCAGGAGGGGTTCCATATAGAGGAGAAAGAGGAAGGGTGAGAGGGTATCACCTTGAATTGTACCCCTCTCAACATGGATTTGGTTGGTGCTAGCCCCTGAGAGGGTAGTTTCACTTGAGTGGTGGCATTTTCATAAAGATTTTTGACTGTGTCGATGGCATCAGTGGGAAAGCCCAGATCATACATTATCCAGAGCATTCTGTCATGGTCAGTAGTGTTAAAGGCTGAGGTGAAATCTACAATGAGGGCATAGATGTCTTTCCCAAACAATTTTGCATCTTCAAGTCCCATGATGACATTTTGGAGTTGTTGGATGGTGTCTTTTTGATTTCGGAAGCCAGCTTGTGTAGAGCTCAGGAGGGAGTGTGCTTCTGCATACTCATAGAGTGCATTGGTAACCATGCGCGTCCAGAGTTTGTAGAGCGTGTTGGCCAGTCCAATGGGTCTGTAGGAGGAAATATCTGTCTCCTCCCCTTTGTTTTTGTCAATGAGGATGGTCTCACTAATTTTCCAAGATACCGGGGTGAGGCGCGTGGCCCACATGATATTGAAGAGCTTGTGGATGCTCTCTTGGATTTCAGGGGAGAGCATTCTGAGGATCTCACTCACAATGCCATCTGGACCGGGCGATTTGTTATTACTGAGGGTTTTGATGCATTCATTAAATGCACTTTTATCTGTGATTTTGGAGTGTAGCCAGTCCCTTTGATCCTTCCCTTCTAATTCTCCTTGTGTAATACTTGACTGTAGAATAAATGGATCTGGCACAGGTACAGAATGGTTGGACTGCTCCCAGGGATAGTTACGAGGAGCTTCATGTGGAAGGTATTTGCCATGTTTAATGTTTCAAACATTATAAGTTATAGCCATCATAGCCTTTGTGTAATAGTTTTCAACAATCTGTGCCTGCTTGGTTGGTTCAGTTTCAATGTGTCCTGTCTCTGGATCCCGGAGTGCTCGGAGACCTGTTCTTGGTTGTGCATTTTTGTCCTAAAAGATTTATTTGTGTGCTTGTTTGGGGTTTGTGTTGATTGCTTTTTGCATCTTTTTTACGAGCAATGTTGTAGTTGTCTTTATTGCGAGTTTCGTCTATGTAAATTATGGCTCGTATAGCGCTCTCTGAGAGCTCTTTTAGTTGTGAAAGAGGAGGCATGTCGAGTTGAAGGCTGTTAAGTTTGGAGATGGCTCTGTAAAGATGTGCATTTTCTCTATTGTGCTTCAAAATAGTGGAGGTGCTGTCAGTTGTGTTGACAGCAAGGGAAGTTAGTTGGGATTGGATGATTCTGATCAAGGAAGAAAAGAAAAAGAAAAACTACGTAGGCAGAGGAAAGTCTCCCTACATCAATTAAGGAAAAGGAGACACATTGGCTCAGAAGAGCCTTGAATCCCCTCCACCACAAAGCTACAAAAAGAAGACTCAAATGGGGATCTGGAGGGTTATTGGAAGCACCCGGCTCCATAACCAGGCTGCAAGAAGTATTCTTGTTTTCAATAGCACGCCTAGTGGTAACAAGCTTGTTGGCATACATGATAGAATGGGCATGAAGTTTGCGAGCAAGTTTATTGGCGCGTTGGTGGTCAAGTCCCTGTTGTTTAAACTGGTTAAGGGTGTGCTCAGTGTAGCAGGTCCCACCAACACCCAAAAGGATGGTGTGGAGAGTCACAACTTTTGCATTAATGAGTTTGCAGAGGTCTGCATGCTGCCGCTGTGCCGCCTCCAACTGCTGTCCAGGCCTCGTGTCTTCACAGTACTTAATTTCAATCAAGTGCACATGCCGCTGGTTCACATTCAGTTGTTGGGGTTGCCTCACGCGGTTGGCTGTTGAGGTCCTCAGTGTGGGGTTGTGTCTGCTGCGTAACACATGATGGTGTGAGCAGGAGGTAGAAGGAGAAGAAGGAGTGGGTTTGGCTTTATAGGGAGTTATCAGTATAGCATCAGGACGGCTGGAGGTGAGTCTAGATCTCTTAGAAAAATTTCTTGGAAAGAGGTAAGGGGGTATAATTCTGTTTGATGCACGTGCAGGGATTTGAAGGTTGTGCTGGGCCAACCTATCACCACTCCCTATGTCCATGTTAACCAAGCCTGCTCCCCAAGGGCTTTTGCTAAGAGCTTTGATTATCATTCTTCCTGCACATTGTGGCGTTCAGTTTTCATGCTGGAGATAATATGATTTTGGCAGCCTGAAAGCATGTGGAGTGCGCTGTCTAATTGATGACAGCCTGTGAGAGGGCAGAGTGGGTTAGTGGACCTTTTGAAACGAACCGCATGTTTTTGGTTATAGAGGGTGCCAGTGCGATATTGTAAGATGTTGCGCTTCATGGGTGTGGATATACAGGACATGTTCCTAAAGGCATTACTGATTTTCTTATCTACATGTGGTAACAAACTCTGATAATAAGAGTAGTAGCCTGTTTTGGGGTTGGCATATCCAAGTCTATGTTTTGTATGCATATGAGAATTGAGAGCATTTTGAAGATTGGGGAGGTAGGTGATTTTAGGATTGGGTGTGGGAGCTGTGGATGTGCCAGTATTGTGTTCTTTTTTTTCCTCTTTGGCTAATCAAAATAAATGAGAAAAAGGATTTCCGCCAGGGCCTGCGCTAGGGATCCCGGTATCAGCCACATTATTATTGGCTTGGCTTGCTTGATATTTTGCAATAGCATCTGCACATTCGCTACCAGCAATGCCAGCATGAGATTTTACTTTAGGGTTAGGGTTTAGGGTTTAGGGTTTAGGAAAGCTTCTTTTTTAGGTTGCGCCGTTTATTGCTTGTTGTCCTCGGATTGTAGTGGTTGTGGTCTGGGGAGATAATTTTGGTTTTGCATACTTTGAGTGCAGCTTGGTAGGAAGAGTGAATGAGGCTAGAGATGCCTTCTGCCAGAGTTTCAACTATATTACGGGCCGGTTCATTGCATAGTGTCTCCAGTTTTTTGGTTTGGTTGGCGGGTGTGTTTTTCAAATTATCTAAAAATATAATGGCTTCTGTACAGGCTGGGTCAAGGGTGTGAAGCAATTTTTCAAGGTCTTGTGGGACTCCATACGCAGGGTCTTGCAAGGAATGCGCAAAGGTTATCCTGTCTGAGTCTGAGATAGGGCGAACGAGGGCTTTCTGTGGGCTCTGACAGGGGAATTGTGTTTCTTTAAGAAAAGGAATGTGGATGCTGAGGGCTTTGAGAGGTATATTGGCTATGAGTGGGACATGATCGGCATAGTGAGTCAGGGCATAGTGAGTCAGTAGATCTACTATACCTTTTGAAACGAACTGCATGTTTTTGGTTATGGAGGGTGCCAGTGCGATATTGTAAGATGGTGTGCTTCATGGGTGTGGATATACATGACATGTTCCTAAAGGCATTGCTGATTTTCTTATCAACATGTGGTAACTGACTCTGATAGAATGAGTAGTAGCCTGTTTTGGAGTTGGCATATCCAAGTCTGTGTTTTGTATGCATATGAAACTTGAGAGCATTGTGAAGATTGGGGAGGTAGGTGACTTTAGGATTGGGTACAGGAGCTGTGGATGTGCCAACATTGTGTTCTTCTTTTTCCTCCTTGACTAACCAAAATGAATGAAAAAAAGGATTTCCGCCGGGGCCTGCGCTAGGGATCCCGGTATCAGCCGCGTTATTATTGGCTTGGCTTGCTTGATATTTAGCAATAGCATCTGCACATTCGATACCAGCAATGCCAGCATGGGATTTTACTTTGTAGAAACAAATATTGGTTTGTGAGTTGCTAATGAGGGTAGATATGGTTTTTAGGACATCCCCTTGAATATGTTGTATGTGCTTCTCTAGGTTAGTAAGTTGTTTATGTATTTGATGAAGAGAGGTGAGACTGTCTGAAGCAATGTGTGAATAAGAGTGTGTGATGGCAGCAGCAATTCCTGCTAATTCAGCTCGACATATGGTGTTGGTAATTCCAGCACCGTTGGGCTTGACAAAACTTCTGCTGTCAGTGAGAGGGCAGTAGACGCCTGCTCCAATTTCTTGTATGACATTCTGGATTTGACAACTACCATCAGTGTAAGCCCATGTCCTCCAGTCAGGGACTTTGAGCTTGAGGGTTGGACTAGATTGGTTAGGTACAAACAGTTTTTTCCTGTTTACTTATTTGTAGATAGGTTGGGTTTCTAGATGTTTATTATTTGTCAGAGAGTAGACGTTGGCATTTATTGAATCCAGGCATATCAGCATGCATTGTATTGAGAATAGAATGGTTGCCTATACTTCGCAGCTTCCAGTCTACTTTTGGTACAGCCAAAGCCAGGCCTTGTAGCCAAGCTGGGTTGTGATTGTTAAGATGAACCCTTGCAGCTGTGTTCCAGACTGCAATATTTTGTAGGTCCCAGGTGTGCTGAGAAAGGGGTATTTCCTGGTTGAGGGAGGATTGTGGATTGTTGTAGCAAAGGTTGGTACGAGCAATGGTTTCAAGTCCACAACAGAGATGTGGATAGGTAGTGATGAGTTTGGAGTAGGGGTTACTTATCATGTGTTGTCCCCACACAGGGAGGAACATGAAGGTAGCAGTGGCTTCTGTGTTGAAAATGGCTGAGTAGATAGCATGGCGTAAGGCCTGAGTCATAGCTTCCTTGGTGTAAATGGGATGGCAGACAGAAAAACCGGAATGTCTGGATGAGAGGGAGTTATGATGGGCACCAAAGAGAGTGTCTCGGGGGTCAGTGCATCAGTAGTGTTGGTATTGTGGGTTGTGGTCCAGGGGGGAGGCCATTTTTTCTTGAGTTACCAGGGCCCATTCTTTAAGGGCAGTGTGGATGTGGGTTGGCAAGGCTCGCGAAAAGGAGTCTTTAATCTATTTGCCAGCGTACTTGTTTTCTAGCATAGTCTTGCGAGCAAGGAGCCCCTGCAGCTCAGATGCAAAGCTAGTAGGAGCAGGTGTCATGGCTTCATGCAAGCCTGCAAGCTTGGCCCTATAGAAAGCCTCATAAAGCATTTGAAATTGGCCAGGGGTTATCATCCCAACACATTTGCCTTGTGTGTTGTAAATGCAAGCCATGCATGATTTGTAAATTTCTGGGAGGAGGAGGGGAGGTGGTGCACGAGGTGGTGGGCTGTGTGATTCAGTGCCTAGTGATTTTTGAAAAAGGTTTTTTTTTACTTTGTACTTGACGAGTTCAATGTCATGCAGCCAAAATTCACTGCAACCAGTGGGTTTAATGTCTACTTGAGGGTTGGTGGGGTGTATGTCAAAGGTAACTTTTATTGCGTAGCTCTGTGTCAAGTTTTTGCCTCCAAGTGTTAATATCATGAGGCTCTTCAAGCCTTGTCTTTCAAGGTTAGAAAGGGCAGAGTCTGCTGTAGGTCGGGAAATGTCAGGTTCACTCTGCTTGGCTTCAAATTCAAGCAGACAATGTTGGAATTTAGGCCAGGTCTCTTTAATTTCCTCAGGCTCCCAGGAGGGCACCCAAGTGACCTTAATGAGCTTTTTTCTAGACTGACATTCTCTGTCAATTTTCTGTGCATTGTGAAGGCCTGCACAGGCGGGACAAGCCCATGTGTCAGCTGCATCTATCTCTTGTCTTGCCCATTAGTGTAGCAACCAAGTTCTTTCATGCATTTCCAGTGGTATGTTCGTTGACAAACATCACAGATATACATATCGAGGTAAGGAGGTTCAGAGTTAATAGGCTCATAGCCACCATGGTAATTGCATACTTGGCAGCAAGCACACTCAATATCAGTGCGAGCAGCAGTTGAGGTAGTTGCAGGCTGAAGGCCAGCTTTCTTGAAGGAAGGCAGGGCCTACTTCTCAATAATCATTGGGGCAAAATGGGTGTGGTACTGCACTTGGTGGTGGATGAGGCTTATCCTTCCGTCTTTTTTATTAACTGTGCAGTTTCTCCAACCATCTATAGGGGTTATGTCAAAATCATGGTTATATATAGTGTTGATGGCATTGTTAGCTGTTTTTGCTTTTGCAAGCTTTTTGACTGAGGTTTCCTTGTACTTCCAGACCTCAGAGGTTAGGTGTAGTGAGCTCAGGGGGTTGATGGCAAGAGGGATGAGCTCTGCCTCTGTGTGAAGCAATTTTTTCTTCTTGTTTTTTGTGGTTGTCAATAAGTTAATCTAGGCTGTGTGGAGTGTTTGGACAGGAAGGAGGTTTGCGGATTTTGCCTGTATGGCCAGTATCTGTTGTGCATGGGGAGTTGGGCTGTGTTGGGATGTAGTTAACAGTGCTTTGACAGGCATTAGCTTCTGGATTATTCTAGCTAAAAGGTTGAGACATGGGTGTGGAGGTGTGTTTTAATGTTAAGCGTGCGCGCTTGCTGGGTGGCCCTTCCGTAGGTGAATCTTGTTGAGTGGGCGTCAAAACATTAAAGCTAGCAGTATTTTGTGTTGAAGTATGAATTATTTGTGGAGGAGTGATGCTCAGCCTATAATTGGAGCGAGTTATTTTATTGGGTGGCTCTTCTGTGGGTTGTGTTTCCTTGGCAGTCATTACTTCCTGAGTAATAGGACAAATTTCTTGTGTAGGAATGTTAGCTGTAGGGGCGGACAAGGTGGCTTGGTCACGTCTGAGGCGGCGTCCAGTATGTTCGTGTCTGTAGTGGGATGTGTAGTGAGGTTGTGGTGATGGCACTGCTTGTGTGGAAGGGGTGCTGTTTGGTTGGGAAACTGCAAGAGGGTAGGTATGAATATGGTATCTGGAAGCAGTCCTTCTTTAGACTGATATGCTCTGTTAATTTTGTCTTTGTTGCTGAGGCTACCACAGGCGGGACAGGCCCAGGCTTCAGCTGCGATGAACTCTTGCCTTTGCTCATCATTATAGCAACCAAGTTCTCTCATGCATTTCCAGTGGTAGGTACGTTCGCACACATTGCAAACATATATATCGGGGTATGGTGGCTCAGAGTTACAGACTCTTAGCCATAATGGTAGTTGCAGATTTGGCAGCATGCGCATTCAATGTCAGTATGGGCAGCAGTGCAGATGCTTGCTGGATGAAAGCCAGCTTTCTTGAAGATGGACAGGGCCCACTTCTCTATTATCTTGGGCCCGTAGTGTGTGTGTGGTATTGCTTCTGTTGGGGTGAGGGGTCATTGCACATATGTATGCATGCATGTCCTTTCTCTTGGCTGGATAGATTCTCCATGCGTCTAGATGCGTGACGTCATTGTCATTATAGTAGACAGCATTAATGGCGTGGTTGACTGTGGCTTCCTGAGCCAGCTTTTTCACCAGATTTTCTTTGTACCTCCAGACGTCGTTTCTTTGCCAATTCAAAGCTAGAGGGTTGATGGTAGGGGTCTGAAGTTTAATCTCTACATGAAGCAAAGTTTTCCTCTTTCTGTTAGGACTCTGGGTACTGTGCTGTGTATTTGAGCTATTCGGGGGGTTGGGGTGGGTATGAGGAATGGAAGGCACGCCATTTTGTTGATTGACACTAAATCCCTCAGTGCCCCAGGCCTGGCTCAAGTGTTGCTGTGAGTGTCTAGATTCTTGTTTCTTAGCTAAGCGCGTGCGTTTGCTGGGAGGCCCATCTCCAGGGTCTTCACTGTGTGGACTAGGCTGACTAGCCTGAATGGTGGTAAAGTTGTCAGGAGGGGAACTTCCAGCATTAGTGGTCTCCAAATTGATATTTTGCGTGGGGGGCAGGATATTGGATGGAATGGTGGTGTGAGCTGGGTGAGAAGCGGAGTGATGGCTGGATCTGCACTGGGAGCATGTCCTTTTACTGGGTGGCTCATCCATGTGGGTAGTCACAATAGCAGGTATCACCTCCTGTGTAAGGGGGCAGATTTGCTGTGTAGCTGGCATATCAATGGAATGGTTAGTGTTTTGTGTCATAGGACGGGTTGGGTGTGCCCTGTTTGTGCTAGAAGGATTTATTGTAGGTTCTAGACAAGAATTGGGCGTCCTTAGGAGGCGACGCCCAGTAACCTCATGTCTGTAGCGTGTTGTAAAGGGAGGTTGTTGTGTAGGTACCACCTGTGTTGGGCGGTTATTGTTCCTTTGAGGTTGAGCACGAGTGCTTACGGAGGGGTTAAACTCTTCATTGAGTTGGGTATCAATGAGGCCACTAATGTGGGTATTGTTGATGCGGCGGTGCACTGCAGGGACATTGGCTTCTGTATTCGTGTGGGCGAGGATTTTTTGCATTACTTCAGTGTTGAGCTCTTCAGTTGAGGGCAGGTTGACAAAAGCTGCCGGTCTGTTGAGTGCTATTTTGCATTTGTTGTTCACCCTGGAGTACTTTGCCTGGAGTTGAGCCACTTTGATGACCATGTTTTTGCGGGGTGATGTGAGGTCATGTTTTCCTTTAATACCAAGGCCCATGAGTGGTTGTAGAATACATGTGATGAGGTTGGAGAGGTTGCGGGGGGGGGGGTATGCAGTGACAGAGCTTTAGTTATGATGTTCAGGTCATCATGGAACATGCTCTCCCCTTCCTTTCTGAGGTGGGGTTCACTGAGGTGGATGCTGAATAACTGACGTGCTTGCATGCAGTGGCTTAGTTGTCGTTTTATGCGAAGGTTGGTCTTTACACCATTGTTAAGAAAGTCAACGGAAAGGTTCTTTAGGTGTGCTATTTGATTGTTGAGGAGATTAAGGCTAACTGCGCGATGTCTGGCTGAGGGATCCTCTAGGCTGTATGTGAGTGAGGAGGCCATGCGCCTGTGGTATTCAACGCAGATGGAGGGCGCCCTGGCCCAAAGTTATTCACGTCCTCTTGTATCATTGCTCCTGCTGTACTGATTAAGAGTTTGTATTTATGTTTAATGGTTCTGTCAATCATTTTGTCCCAGATGATAAGGTCTGCTGGGGTACATGGAGTAACTGCAAAGGCATAGGCAAGACTAGGACTCCGTAGTCGGACTGATAGCTACGCAAATCATATCTTCGGCTTGACGGGGGGAGGTCTGGGAGAAATTGAGGTTTTCAAGCTTTTCCTCAGGTTACAAGTCATACGTTGGATCTGGCGCTTTTAGTTTAAATCCATGGTAAGTTGGACTCCAAGGTAAATGAAGGGCTCATCAGATGGTAGGAACTGAGCTTACTGTCCTTGGGTGTCTATATTTCCTTGGGGGTGATGTTCGAGGGCTTGGGAGGGTGTTACTCCATTATTATCTTTTGGTGGGTGACTGTGAAGGATACCGGTGGCTTTTGTTTTGCTTTCAAATATGATTAGTGCTGCCCATTTTGATACAGAGTAAGCTTATGGGCTTGGACTTTGGACTTTGAGGTCTTGGATTGTATTAGTAGGGCACAGGAGGTTCTCAGTAAAGGCCGCGCTGCCCAAGATATTAGCAAGGTGGGTGTCAGTAGCATTTTGGTTTGGGATGCAGCTGTGCTGGTAGAGCAAAGTAAGAGCGAAAAGAGAAAGGGAGATAATGTATCACCTTGGATTGTTCCCCTCTCAACAGGCATTTGTCTGGTACTTCCTCCCGAGGGTAGCCTGACTTTAGTGGTGGCATTTTCATAGAGGTTTTTGACCGTGTCAATGGCATCAGTAGGGAAGCCCAAGTCATACATGATCCAAAGCATTCGGCCGTGATCAGTGGTATTATAAGCGGAGGTGAAGTCTACAATGAGGACATACATGTCTGTACTAAAAGCTTTAGCATCCTCAAGTCCCATCATGACATTCTGGAGCTGGTGGATTGTGTCTTTTTGGTTACGGAACCCAGCTTGAGTGGAGCTCAGTAGGGAGTGTGCTCCTGCATACTCATAGAGTGTATTTGTAACCATGCAAGTCCACAGTTTGTAGAGTGTGTTTGCAAGCCCGATGGGTCTGTTGGATGAGATTTCTTTCTCCTCCCCTTTATGTTTGTCAATCAGGATAGTGCAATCTACGTGCTCGGCCGTGTATCAGTATTAAATGCAAGCGGCCTGCAGCTAACCTACCAAGGCCAATTACTCTATGTTGACACCTTCCATCCTATATCAAACATCCTCTGGTCCCCGAAAGCACCTACACTTCAGGGCCTGATTGCCTGCATCATCCACCCCCTCATGGAAAGAAAGAAAAGAAAAACTACGCAGGCAGTGAAAACACTCCCCACATCAATTAAGGAAAAGAGGATACCTAGGGCCGATGCACTGTGTATAAAGAAAAAGAAAAGTCTACGCAAGCCAAAGGCCGCGTGCATTAAGGAAAGGTCCCTTAACTAGCAGGCTAGAAAGGGCCTCACCAAGGGTCCCTCAAAACTACACTAGCTACAGCTAGCCTAGGAGAGGGAAGAAACAGAACTAATGAGGATCGGGCGGGTTGTCAGCAGTGCCCCGAGACGCCCGGACTCTCCTTCTCCTGGTATCCAACTCCGCGCGCCCAGTGACACCCCCCCCCCTGAAGCCCCCTGTAAGCAAAAAGCATGTCTGGTGTTAATGATAGTGTTAATCTTTGCAGGGCATGGCAGCTCAATTTGAAAGCTAAGGATTTAGCTATATGCTTTGTTAGGCCTAAATTGACAAGAGGTATGATTGTGTAAAAGAAAAAAAAGAAAAAGAAAAAGAAAAAGTGTACTCATTGTAAATGGTGCCAGCCACACCAATCAGGATGGTGTGTAGAGTCACTTTGTTGTTCCTGTTTGGATTCCTTGAGCTGCGGGTTTTAAGTCTGGTTATAGTGTGAGCATGTTGAGTTGCTGCAGTTTCCAGAGTAACAGAGGGGTTGGTGTCTGGACAGAATCTCAGTTAAACAAGGTGGATGTCTCTGTCTTGAGGAGGGATCTTAGAAGGATCAAGGTGAGCTTGTCTGCCTGGGATAGAGCGCACAAAGAGAGCATCAGGGCGGCCTTGGTGACGGGCAGAGGAGCCAGTACCATTAGGGGAAACCCAGTCTGGAATAGCTCGTGAGATAGTTTCAGGGTCTTGTATGCTCAGCTGATCCAGGAGTCTCTCATTACGGCAGGCATCCATACCAATAAGGGATGAGCCAAACCTGCCTTTACTAAGGTCTTTTACACAGAGGGTAAGGCCCTCATGGTGCCTGTTGGTATGCATAGCACTCATGGTCGTGTTTGAACATCAATACTTTTTGTGTGTAGATTGTCCCTGCGCAGTATTTGAATACATTTATCTGTTGTTTGAGGGTAATCTTTGGATTCTTCCAGAAGGAGTTGCTGGTCTCTTTGTTAGCAAGTTGACAGTTCAGGTTGTGAGCTTGAATGTTGGAGGTGGCAACAGAGGAATTGGTTTGTATGGCATGGTTGAGCCTTTGCCAGATATTGTAATGGTAGCCAGTGGTATCCGCAAAGCCAAGCTTGTGCTTATTGTGCATGTGTATTTTAAGTTTGTCGTTAAGATTGGTGAGGTAGCGGACTGGAGAAACGTGGGAGCAGTGCCTGCCACTATTTTGTCTGTGTGAGTTCCTCAATGAGAGCCAGTAGTATTGTGGAATGGTTCCTTGGCATCTGGAAGTGCAATGTCCGTGGTGTCCGTGAATGCTGCAGTGCGTGCACAAGCGTCAGCCCCCTCGTTACAAGGGGTTACAAGGGAAAAAAAGGCCTCAGTCAAGACGTTTGACTGCTAGCCTGTTCATAAATACACATGAGGTCATGAAGAAAAAAGGAAGTTTGTTGTTATCCTGGTTTAGAAAAGTATTGATATCCTGGGAATTCACATGGTGAATGGTGTCTAGACAGGACATCCTGTGGGAGATGTGGAGGTGTAGGAAAGAGAAGTTGTGCTCAAAAAGTGAGGCATACTTTTGACGGAGAGAGCAGACCTGGGGATTGGAGCATCTGAACAACACATGTTTTTCATCTTGTATGTCATCAGAATCACAGATATCACAGACCGGAGAAGTACTATTGGACCAAGTAGCCCGTTCAACTTGGAGAGTGTGTACCCGCAGCCTGAATCTGGCAGTGTTGCGAAGGACATGATGGGGAAGATCCAAGTACATGTATTTAGGCATTGTATAAGGTGGGTGAATGGCATGTGCATTTCTGACAGGGAGAGCGCACCATTGATGGTAAGTCAGCCGCTTACTGTTGCTTACTCTTGGATCAGGGGCTGTGAATTGGTTCCAATAGCCCAGGTGTCTAGATCTCAGGTCCACCACAAATTGACTGAGGTTCACAGGGTCACAAGCCATAATTTGACGTTTCATCAGATCCGAGTGAGCCAAACCATCCAGCGCAGATAAGAGGTGGGACGTCCAACAAGAATCAGTCATGGAGCTAAGGCTGATGTCAGCATGGAGAACCTTTTTGAGGAGGAGACTGTTGCACTTAGTAAGCGAGTTGTAGAAGCGCATAGTGGCACGGAACCAATTGAACTGAAAAGGTTCAATGCCACATTCTCGTAAAATGCTCCAAGATGGTGTTGTGGATTTCACTCCAAGAAGATTTCGCAAAACGTTCAGGATCCACTTCTGCAACAGGTTGTCCACTTCTGCGCCCTGCCGTAAGTAAGGAGTGGCCCAAATCTGGCTAGCATACATTCCTGCTGGGATAGCATACGTTTTCAAGAGCCAGATGAGCGCATGCAGCCGATTTGTAAGGTTGTGGTCGTGAGCAAAGGTTTTGACACGATAAGTCCCCGCCATGCATGGTTTCAGAGCAGCCTCAGCAGCAGTGGAAAGGTTGAGACGTTTGTCACAGACCATACCCAGATATTTAAAAGAATCAGTGTAGGGCAGGTTTTCACCATCATACAACAGTTGAGGAAGAGTGTCAGCTCTGGAATTGAAGCAGACGACCTCAGACTTTTTTGTGTTGACCGTCAGGCATTTTCTGGTTGCATAACCCTGCAACTTGTTTAACATGGCTTGCATGTGGGTGTGGTTGTTTGCAGTCAAAGCGAGGTCATCTGCATACAGCATGTGAGAAACATGAAAATTTGGTAAGCCTGTCACCGCTCCTGTTTCCCCATTTGTGATGCAGCCAATGTCATTAACGTAGATTGAGAATAGGAGTGGTGACAGTGGGCACCCTTGTTTAACTCCATGCGTTGGCCCCCTCGTTACCAATAATACCAGAGTGGGCTTTGACTTTGTAGAAGTGGATAGGGTGTGGGGAGTGCTCTAATATGGTTGATATAGCCTGAATCAGCTTTGCATGTAGGCGGTTCTTCATGCGCATCGGGTTAAGGGTTTGTTTAGAAATCTGGAGGAGGCAGGATGCACTATCAGAGGCAATGTCAATTTGCCCTTGTTGGAGTGATACAAGAATACCTGCAAGTTCTGCTATGTTGATGGTGTTAGTAGGTCCATCACCATTGGGTTTTATGTGCAGCTGTAGGTGTTGGGAGGGTGGAGCAGCGTCCCTTCCCGGTTTGTAAATACCTGAACCAGAAAGTGGTGGGGAGTCATCATCTTTGTGTTTAATATACTACCATCTGTGTAGGTGATTTCCCTCCGGTCTTTGATTTTAGGTGTGAACGTCTCCTTGTATTTGGCAGGAAGGAAGGCTGCCCGTGCCTGAGGGCACTTGTGTGAATAGCTTTGAATGTCAGGGGGAAGTGATTAGAACTTCTTTTTCCAATTGTTTGATGCTAGGTGTTGGTGGGTACGCATTGGCGTGGCAGGATTTAGGAGATTAAGGGGTAGCCAGTGGGCTTCTGGTATACCTCGTGTATCCCCACCATGAGAAACAAAAGAAAGAAGTCAATGGGGATCAGGAGGGTTACTAGCAGTAGCCCGTGCCTGATCTTGGTGACGAGAGTTGAGAGGAGTCTTCTCAAGAGCGCGTCTGGTGCTAACAAGTTTATAAGCGTACTGAACAGAATGAGCATGAAGCTTCAGAGCAAGCCTGGTGGCTGTATGAGTGTCAAGACCAAGCTCTTTAAGAGGCTCCAGGGTGTGGGGGGTGTAGATGACCCCTCCCACACCTAACAGAATGGTATGGAGGGTGATTTGGTCTGAGGCCCTTGAGAGATCACGGCAGAGGTCGCGGTGCTGTTGCTTGGAGGCCTCAAGCTGGTTCTTGGGCCTGGTGTCTTCACAGTATTTGACCTCCACAAGATGGACGTGCCTCTGTTCTGGAAGGATCTGACTAGGATGACGGACCTCGGAAGGAGGTGGAGTGGCTGTGGCTGGCGCTGAGTGCTCCCTGTTCCCCCCGCGCCCCCCTCTACTTCTCAATGGATACCGGGAATTGGTCCTTAGCACTTTTTTCATTGGAACAACTGAAATTGCATCAGGGCGACTAGAAGCGAGCCTTTGTTTGTCAGGGAAACAACGAGGGCAAATGAATTTGGGAAAGGTTCTACTTGTTGAGTGTTCAGGGATCTGCAGGTTCTGTAAAGCAACTTGAAGACGATCTGCGCTGCCAATGTCCATGGAGGCAAGGCCTGCCCCAAAAGGGCTTTTGCTGACACCTTCAAGGAGGATTCTGCTGGCAATATTGTGGCGCTCGGTTACCATATTTGATATGGTGGAGTGCTTACATCCTGAAAGAATGTGAAGGGCACTGTCTGGCTCCCCACAGAGGGGCCATTGTAGGCTGGTGGACATTTTAAAGCGCACTGCATGCTTTTGATTGAAGAGGGTACCTGTGCGGTAGTTAAAGACGTTTCGTCTCTTTATAAAAGGAAGTTTTGGCATGGTCCAGAAGGCGTTGCTAACCTTTTTATGGCCTGCAGGAAGTAGGCTTTGGTAATAAGAATAGTATCCTGTCTCTGTGTTAGCATTTCCAAGTCTGTGTTTTGAGTGCATGTGCGTGCTCAGAGCATCACAAAGGTTGGAAAAGTGTTTAAACTTTAGGGCAGGCAAGTCAGGGCGTTCTGATGTGCTTGCATGGGGGCGGGCAGCTCCCTCAAAGGCAAGCCATGTGGTGTCATGGAAAGGATTGACTTCAAGGGTGACACAGGGGAAGGTTGTGTCTGCAGGGGTGTCATCACCCTGAATAGCCTGGTGTTCGGCAGTGGCATCTACGCATTCATTACCCACAATTCCAGCATGATATTCAACCTTGTAGAGATAATTAGGGGTAGTTGAATTGCGCATAAGCTGTATGATTATTTTAAGGATATGGCCTTGGACATGCTGGCGATGAAGCTCTGGATACAGTGTTTGCTTTCTGATTTGGAGGAGTGCAGAAAGGCTATCAGTAGCGATGTGAGAGTGGCTCTGGAGAGCAGCTGCTATTGCTGCTAGCTCAGCCCTTACAATTATATTGGTGATCCCTGCTCCGTTTGGTTGGACATAATTGGGACTACTAGTATCATTGTCAGGTTGTTAGACTCCTGCTCCTATTGCTTGTCTTCCGAGGTGTACTTGGCAGCTACCATCTGTGTATGCCCACTCTTTCCAATTCTGGACCTTTCGGAACAGGTTTGGCCTAGGTGCGGTAGGCGGCAAGAGGGGTTGTTGGCTTTGGAAATGTTCTTAAAGGTGTTTTGTTGGTCAAAGGGTAGTTTTTCAGACTTTTTGAAACCAGTCTCAATGCCTGGGTGTCTGGGGTTGAGAACTGGGTCATTGCTGATGTTTTTTTCCACCAGCGGGCTTCAGGGATTTGTCGTGCTAAATCAGTGAGCCAAGTTGGGTTGTTCTCATTAGAGCGGATTCTTGCTGCAGTATTCCAGACAACGAAAATTTGTAGGCATCAGGAGTGGCGGGGAAGCAGGAATTCCTCGCTGACCCAGAAGTGGGGAGTAGCATGATTGAGAGCTGCCGATGATATGGTTCCCAATGTGCAACAAAGATGAGGGTAAGCATTAAAAAGTTTGGAGTACGGATCCTAACGTTTCCCACTGAATCCACAGAGGCCAATGCACTGCCCGAAAATACTAACCCCTGCCCCTGCTAGCCTGCTAGTTAAGGAACCTTCCCTAAATGAACGCGGCCTCAGGCCTGTGTAGACTTTACTTTACTTTACTTGAAGGGTACACATGTTGCCTAGGGAGAAAAAGAAAAAGAAGAAGACTTTGTAGGCAGTGAGAACACTCTCTACATCAATTAAGGAAAAGGAGACACATTGGCTCAAAGAGCCGTGAGTCTCCCTCACTAGATGGTAAGAGGGAAGCTAGTGTGGGTCTGGAAGGTTTCTGGAAGCATGCGGCCCCAGGGCACCAGAGTTATGTTGATTATTTTTGCTTTCAATGGCACGTCTGGTAGAGGTAGGTTTTTGCGCATATTGCACAGAGTGGGTATGGAGCTTTCGTGCAAGCTTGGTAGACCTTTGCAGCCTAGGTCCTAGGTATCCCCTTTTCCTAAATTGATGTTGGGATTGTTTTCACTGCCTGCGTAGTTTTTCTTTTTCCTTCTTTCTTTCCTTCTGGGTGTTGGTGGGACCTATTACACTGAGCATACCCTTCAGCAATTTAAACAACTGGGACTTGGCCACCAACGTGCCATTAAACTTGCTCAAAAACTTCATGCCCATTCTGTTCAGTATGCCAACAAGCTTAATACCGCTAGACGTGCTTTGGAAAATAGTAATGTTTGACTCAAGAAGTTCTTACAGCCAGGTTCTGGAGCCGGGTCTTCCAGTAACCCTCCAAATCCCCATTAGTTTTTTTTCTTTGTAGCTTCGTGGTGGAGGGGACTCACGGCTCCTCTGAGCCAATGTGTCTTATTTTCCTTAATTGATGTAGGGAGAGTTCTCTCTGTCTAAGTAGTTTTTTCTTCTTATTTTGTATTGCAGTGTGTCAGCAATTTTATGTGGATTTTCAATGTATTTGGAAGAGGATGAATCAGTTATCTCAGCAATGAAGACAAATTTAACTGAGAAACAAAGTCTAGAGAAGATATGCTTAAGGTTAACTGGATACCATCAAAGCAACCAGAAAAAAGACAATTCATTCCAGCCTACCTTCCACCAGCGCATGCAAGACTCTGAAGCCCAGCAAAGCAAACCCAATTTCCTTCTACCCACAGCGGACTCGGCCCTTTCTAAGAAAGGAAAGAAAAGAAAAGACTATGCAAGCCAGGACCAGTTGCGTGCAAGGAAAGGTCCCCTGACTAGCAAGCTAGCTAGGGCCTCACCAAGCCCCGGGCCTTTCTAATCTAGAGAGACAAGGATTTAACAAACCGGACGCAATGCCTGGAAGCAGAAATTAGGCACAGACGTTTGCAAAAAAGTTATTCTTGATGTACACCCCACCAATATACATGCAAATATCAAACTCACAGGCTCATGCGAGTTCTGGATCCAAAAAATTGACCTTGTTAAACATAATACCAAGCCACTCCCGAGCTTTCCACCAGATACTGCAACCCATACTTCACCCTTAACCATACCACCTACCTTTATCCTCCCAAAAACCTAGAGATCAAGGGTGGCATCTGTCTTCAATAAGGACAGCAAATGCATTGGGACGATGACCTTCACCACTTTGATGCCCTCTACAGAGCATTTGATAAAGCCAAAGCACTCAGCCTACATAGTAGCATCTGCCCTCCACCAGCAAGCTTTACATGTGAGCTAATGGACTCCTAGCCTGCAAGACTAGATTGGAGAAGAAATATCAGAACAAATAGATTAAAGACTCCTTCTTAGTAAGAAGTTCTTACGGATACTTCCACCTTCTACGTTCACAATGCACTCCAAAAATGGGCACACACCACCCAAGGAAACAAGGCCTCTCCCTTGGACTATAACACCAAATACCTACACTGGAGCTCTGACCCTCGGGACATTATTTTTGGTGCCCATCACACTTTTTCTCATCCAAACGTTCGAGGATTTCCATCTGCCATCTAATCTGTGACAATAAGGCCATGACATCAACACTGTAACATGCTATCTACTCTACCATCCTCAACACAGAGGCTACGGCCACCTTCATGTTTCTACCAGAAAGCAGTAAGCTGATGGCAACCAATCCCTACTCAACCTCTCACTGCTTAGGGTTTAGCTAAAGGCCCCTTTAGCTAGCCCCTTTACCTAAACCCCGAACAGTATGGCTAAGGGTTACAAGGGTTACTAGGGGAAAATGCCTCAGTCAAGACGTTTGACTGCTAGCCTGTTCATGAATACACATGAGATCATGAAGGAAAAAGGAAATTTGTTATCCTGGTTTAGAAAAATATCAATATACAGTCTGGCTAAAGGTCTCCTTCAAATAAGTTATTTGATATAATGTTCTCTTCTGTTGCAATTGCTTCGAGGTGTGTGAGTAGCGCAGAAGATACAAGGACCTATTCATTGACCTTTTGAAACCATTACTTACTTCTGCCCAGCTTCCAGATGCTGACTTTATTCCTTTCTTGGCGAGCTTCCATTTTTTTACTGATCTTGAGATGCTTTTCTAAATCAAGACTCGCACAGCTTTTCAAAATGTTTGTCAGAATCAGTGTCAATCTTTAATGCTGGATGATAATGTTTTGCCAGGAGCCGATCGGGCTGTCGTTAAAACCCTTGAAAACGCTGATTAGTTCCAACAGCGCATGTCAAATGGGTGCAGCAAAAAGCAACCCGGTAGCGGCTATGCCGCGGTGTGCGCTCTCAAGTATGCAGGTCTAGGATGCCCACAATACTCAGCCAAGCACACTTACCAGAGATTCCAGGCCGCGTTGACGTCCCTGTGCATTTGGTATGCAGGATGTGTTTTCTTCACATGTGCACGCCTTTTGCCAGTGTTTCCTCCTCCATTTGACACAATTGTTCACAAGTTTGGTTTGGTCTGGTTACAGGCACCTTTTTGCTTCAGCTAATTAGCTGACCTTGTAGGCAGGTACAGCTATATAAGCCTATCCTGACTTAAAGAAAAAGAAAAGAAAAGTCTACGCAGGCCAAAGGCCGCGTGCATCAAGGGAAGGTCCCCTAACTGGAAAGCTAGAGGTTTCACCTAAGGCCCTCTAAACCTACACTAGACATAGCTAACCTAGGAGAGAGCTAGAAACAGATATAATGGGGATCTGGAGGGTTGCTCGCCATGCTCCTGGACGCCCGGACTCTCCTTCACCGCACGCCCAGCAACACTCCCCCCCTCATCCTCCTTTCTTGGTGAGCTTCCGCATTTTGACTGATCTGAGATCAATGCTTTTAAATCCTAATCAAGACTCGTACAGATTTTCAAAACTTTCGTCAGAATTGTTTTCAATCTTGATGCTGGCTGACGTTGTTTCAAGAGCAGCCAATTGGACAGAGTCTCGGGCTGTACTCGCCTTGTAAGTTACAAATTGTAACCCTTGTACTTTTTACCCTTGACACACCTCTCCCAGGTCCCCGTCTGCGGCTCCCATTCCTCCCATAAAACCTTCAAGGTTTTACAAGTTGTTATTGTGTTTCACTGCACATAATCAAGTTGTTTAAGAAAGTGTGGGCATGTGCCATTGCAGTTGTACTGGTTTAAGTCCGCTATTAAGATGCACAATGGTCTGCTCAATTCTAATTGCGAGACGCTCCGGAAGATCCTGAAGGCAGACTTGCAATTACACTCCAGGGCCCCCTCATGTTGGACTGCTCAGATCCTGGATGGCTTTCAAGGATTGCGGCGCTGTGAGTCTTTTGTAACAGCGATGAAGCAGGGTATGCCTATCTCACTGCAGGATTTCACTGATAATTTGAGGCACAGATTGCATGGTGCATGGAGGGCTGTTGAAGGAGTAGATTCGCAAACAACAAACATCAAATTGCCCACATATCAAGCAGAGTTATTTTGGCGATTTTTCACCCGGACATCCTTTCTTGCAGCATCAACTAAGTGTCCAGGCTGTATCTAATTTCCTCTTGCAACGCAATAAGAAGCTTTTCTGTTTCATGTCTGAGGTTTTGGATTTGCTGTTGGCTGGCATGGAACAGCCACAGGCTGATCAGCCGAACAGTCTGGCTGAAGATCTCCCTGTGCAATCTGATCTAATCTGGTGATTGTTCACTTGCACACCCTTTCTTGCAGCATCAACCTAGTGTCCACGTTATATCTAATTTCCTCATCAAGCCAGCCTAGTATGGACACTGAACGTGGCTCATTGGTAGAAATCATGTGTGCATGCACGCTGCTGCAAACTGTGGTACATCAAGCCAGCCTAGTCTAACACTAGGCGAGATTGACTCTTCACTGTTGCGCTTTGATTTTTAGCCTCGAACAGTTACCCCCTCCTTTACCCCAGGTTTTTCAGTTTACTGCTTACAGTTTTTCACCTCCGTGTGGTGGAATGTACCAGTGAGGCTGATGATGATGTCCAGGATGAACAACATGTCCTCTTCCATTGCACACATCCCCAGGTGGTCTCTCTTTGCAGGAAATATGCTCCCTTGTTCTCACAGGCAGAATCTCATGATGTGTCTGATTTTTTGAACCAGAACAACAATAAACTTCCTTACTTCCTTCATGAATTGATTGCCTTTTATGAGCAGGCTAGCAGTCGCACTTCTTGACTGAAGGCCTTATCCTTGTAAACCTTGTACCAGCACCAGGCCTACCAGCTCAACAGTGTGGCTGCCGGTCTCTTCTTGAATAATTTAAGTCTAACTTCCTCTTAAAATGCAACAAGAAGCTGTTAAATTCCATGTCTGTGCTTTCGGATTTGCTGGCATGGACCAGCAGGGTGGCTGTGTGCACGTTTCTTCCAGCAGTTAACACTTCTGAGGTCAGCTAGAAACTTGGTTTCCACGCTCAGTTGATACTTTTACACAAATTTGGTTTGGTAATAGGCAGGCCTTGCAGCGGGAGCTGGCGCAGGGGTCATGGGGTTTCATCATGTACCAGGGAGCCAAATACTGCAACCTCCTCTTAACCCATGTCCCTGTCAAGGATGCACAGAGGGGCATAGTGCCCTCCTACCGATACCCTGTGGAGCAGCACCTTCAGGAACTGCCGGGAAAGAACAGTGGGAGGGGAGGTTTTCTTGTGGATCCCAGGCGCGCTGTCCTCACCAACTTGGAGCCAGGTTTCATTCAAGGTACCTTGCGTCAGCTCCTGGGGCCCCCAGCGGCAGCAGCAGCGGCAGCAGCAACAGCAGCAGCAGCGGCGCCTCCCCCTTCCTCAACAGACACGCACATGAGCCAGCGCGTGGCAGGGATTGTGCGTGCACACAAGAGCAGCGGTGGCCTTGACACTCCTCCTGCTAAGCGTGGGGGTCCTGTGAGCTTCGCAGAGGCAGTCTCTACCCGCCTACCCTCCCCTCCTGCTGCCCCTCCCCCCCCTCATGCTGCTCCCCCGCCCCCCCCTCTGGTGGGAGTGGAGCCTCCTCCCCGCGGCACGCCAAACCTGGCAGTGCAAGTGGCAGCTTGGGAGCTGCCACTGGCGGCAGTGGACCTACTTCCCCGCGGCACGCCAACCCTGGCAGTGCAAGCGGCAGTCTTGGCCGTGGCCGTGGACGTAACGACAACATTAACAATGTACGCCAAGGAGCTGGCGGTATGGGTGGTGGAAAGAAAGACTCATCTAGTACCAAATAGGGAGGGGATCGGCCAGGTTCGCACGATCTGAAGCTACTCGTGCTGAATATAAATGGTGTACCGGATCCTGAAAGGGCTCCAGAAGAAGCCGCCAATAAGACGGCTGCTCTTTGTGATCTTATTAGGGAGCATCATGTGGTTGTGCTGACTGAGACTCGCACAAACAGTATTGAGCGGATCACTTCTGGCATTCAGGACTTGCATAGACTTGTGCATGCCACCCGCATACCTGAGGCTTGTGTGGGAAGGCGTGGTTTTGGGGTAGCTGTGATAGCTGCCAACTCTTGCTTTGACTACATGAGCTTGTATGAGGACTCAGAAAATTTACAGTGCATTTGGATTTGGTGCAACAAAGCCTTGTTTGGGTTTGAAGATGATGTCATGCTTTGTGCAGCTTATGTGAACCCGCAAAGTGCACAACTTTCCCGTGATGAAGTTACTAACTCTTTCTCTACCTTGTTTGATGAGTTTTCGTGTGCTGCCCAGGTAGCCCCGCATTTCCTATTGTGCGGGGACTACAACGCAAAAATTGTTGGATTGAGTGAAGTCTCTGATGCTCATGGTGGCCTCCTCACTGCGTACCCTGCCCTTCTAAATGCCCGTCGATGTAAGTGTGCCAGTATCAACACTGCTGGCAGGCTGCTTATAGATTTTGCCAGCGCTGCTGAATGTATAATAGGCACGGGCAGGGTACAAGGAGATGATGGTCTGCCTACTTTTGTTGGATCCATTGGCCAGAAAGTTGCAAGTAGGCCCGATCATGTGCTGATGTCCGGCAGAGTTTATCAGGCTGCCGAGAGTGTTCACATTCTTCCTGTCAAGCACATGAGTGATCACTGTGTCCCGAGTATGAATCTTCGAGTAAATGATGCGGGAAGTGAAGGCACTGACTGGAACTTGCAACCTCCTCATTTATGTAGAGGAGGATGCGGGAGTAAAATGGTTCTGAAATGGAACCCTGAGCGTGCTAAAGAATATGCTGAAGTCCTTGCCAATGACAAAGAAATCCAGGAGCAATTTGAACAGGCAGTTGATGAAGGTGATCATGAGAAGGCTTGCTTTTTCCTGCGCTTTATGATTGTGCATGCTGCGACAGATTATAGAGTTGGCATGTCTAAAAACATCAGCGTCTGTGCACCTCTACGTGCTAGTCGTATTTGATCTTGCTATCCTCCTTGGTTTGATGCTGTGTGTAAACAGAAAAGGAAGGTTTTTAGGGAGGCTGTGCAAAGTGGCCAAGCTGAGCATGCTTGCAAGTTTGCTCACAAACAATTCCGTGCTACTGCTAGGCGAGCAAAACGTGCTTACACTAAACATCAGAAGGCTGAATTCCAGGGTAGGCTTTACAGTAAAAACCCTGAGTTGCATGCCATGCTGAGGCAACCCAAGCGGGCGCAAATAACACCCTAGGCTGAACCAGCCTGGGTTGTATATTTGAATGAGCATTTTCGTCCTGCTACACATCAACAACCACAGCGTCCCCTTCATGGGCGCCAAGGTCTTTCAGCTAGGGAAATTGCAGTGCCATTAGGACGTAAACACCCTCCTCCTGAAGTTTTGTTGCGGCAAGGTGCCCGTGCTGATTGGATCCCTGAGCCTGATTCTGTATCTACACCGAGCTTGGGTACTATGCGCAGTCTGGTTGCGGATCAAATCAAGAAATTGAATGGGAGTGCATCTTCTGGTTTTGATATCATTGCTGCACCTTTTATTAAAGCCGCTGTTGTCTTGCGGCCCAAACTCAATGGGCGAGGTACAGAGAGTGTCAATGTTTTGGAGCCCTTCGTGGCTAAGCTTTTCAAGTTGCTCCATGACAAGGCACGCATCCCTGCTTGTTGGAAGCATGCAAAATTAAGTCTACTGTATAAAAAAGGGCCCCTGCTTAACCCGAACAGCTATCACATGTTGGCAGTCAGTGGCACAATGTATAGGATGTATGCCAATGTTGAACGTGCTTTACTGATTAACTGGTGCCAGGAGGCTAACAAAATACCAGATACTCAATTTGGCTTCTATCCTGGCCGTAATACATTTCAGCCTTTGTTTATTCTTCGCCATCTGCAGCATGCTGCACGCACTGTGCGATCAAACAACTCGAGTAGATTGCATGCGGCATTCATAGATTTCAAACAAGCCTACGACACCATTCCTAGGGAGGCTCTCTGGCAACACCTCTGCCGCGTCAGCATGCCCACTTCTTTGCTGTCGATTATCCAGGACATGTATGCTGCTGATGAGTATGTTTTGAAGGATGGTGCAAAAACTGCACGTGTGCATCCTAAGCGAGGTGTTAAGCAAGGGTGTCCTCTTTCCCCTCTCCTTTTCTCACTTTACATCAATGATGTTGACTTGATTGCTGAGGATGTGAGAGGGGCAGTAACTGGCACAGAGAATGTTCGTGTGACCCACATGTTGTATGCTGATGATCTCACATTGCTTTCCAATGAGCCAGGTGCTCTTCAAACCATGTTAAGCAGGCTGAATGTGTATGCTAGGAAGAAGCATCTCATTATCAACACCTTAAAGTCAGAGGTTGTGCACTTCAACTCAATAGGAAATAATCTCCCTGTCTTTACGATTGGCAGTGTGTGTGCTGCAATTTGCAGACATGTTTTTTGTCCTCGTGCAGTTAACAAGAAGGTAGTGACGTACCATAAGTGGTGTGGGAATTCTGAGAGTGGTCCCAGAGGTGCTCCTTTTTGTATCCCCTCGTACCTGTTCAAGGATTTGGACAAGCATGTTTTGAGAAACATTAGCAGATTTAGATTGCGTGCTCATCACTTGAGAGTGGAGTCTGGTAAATGGCTTGGGGGTTCAAGTATCTGTGATAAGTGTGAGTGTGGGGAAGTCCAGGATGAAAAACATGTGCTTTTCTTTTGCAATTGTACTGAGGTGCGTGAGCTACGCACGAGATACAAGGACCTTTTTGAGGAGATGTTTAAGACTTGGCGTGTGTTTGCTCCGCCCTCAAACGCTGACTTTATTCCATTCTTGGCTTGCCATCATACTATCACTGATTCTGAGATCAATGCTTTCCTAAACCAAGACTCATACAGATTTCTTAGATTTGTGTCAGACTTGGTCTCAATTTTTGATACTGGTTGAGCTTGTTTCACCAGCTGCCATCAGCCAGAGTCTCGGGCTGTAGGCCACCATTGTAAACCCTTGCACCACTAAACCCTTACGATTGGCAGTGACACTCTTGCTCATAAGGACTCGATGAACACGTTTTTTCTCTGCACCGCAAGTATCAAGTGCTATTTGAACCTTACTTCCAGGATATTCTTGAAACGCAACCTTGTTTTACTGCATCAAGTGAGCTCTCAACTTGTTTATCAGTTTCTTCGTCAGCGAAACGCAAAGTTTCTCTTTTTGGTGTCTGAGCTTATGGATTTATTTTTGGCTGCCAAAGACCATGACATCGCAGTGCTTACAGAAACAAGAACTGGTGATGCATCTAGGTTGCTGCAGCACTTGCCTGGCTTTACTTTGCACAACTTGGGAATGGCTAGAGAGAACGAAGTCAAAAATGGGTTTGGGATTGCTGTGTTTGTTACGCCAGGCAGCTCAGATTATGTGCGCTTCCATAAAGTCAGTGAGCACACGCAGTGTATTTCAATGTGACAAAAAGATGTTTGGGCTGAGGGAACATGTGATGATAGGTGCTACTTACATAAATCCTCTGAGTGGTTCGTTTACTTCTCGTGCTATTCACTCTCACTATACTAATCTTTTTGAGGACGTGCTTGATGCTTTTCAGGTATCTTCGCAAGTCATTTTGTGTGGCGACTTTAATGCGCATGTTGGAGAGCTGAGTGAAGTGAGTGACGCGCATTCTCGGTTTGTGTTGGACTGCCCTGAGCTCCTAGAGACTAGGAGATGTGCGTGCAAGAGTGTGAACAAGGCAGGCCAGCTGTTGGTTGATCTAGCAGCTGCGACGAGTATGGCCATTTCTACTGGGCGTGTTGTTGGAGATGATGGGCAGCCCTCTTTCACTGGGCATTTTGGTAATAAGAGAAGTAGGCCAGATCATGTGTTGTTGTCTCCGGCTCTGCTCAAAATCGTACAATGTTTTGAGATGAAAGAAACGCGTGCCTCAGATCACGCAGGCTTGAGCACTGTGTTTAGAGTGACTGATGAGGGTGGAGAAGGTGTGAATGCTCCACACCATGTGTGCAAAGCTGGAGAGTGTATCAACAAGTTAGTGTTGCGTTGGCAGCAGGATAAGGCCCAAGTTTACGCTGAGCACATTCGGGACAATGCTGAACTGCTGGCTCAATTTGATGAGGCAGAGAGGTCTGGGGATGTAGATAAATTGGCGTTTTGTGTGCGTTCTTTGATCATCCAGGCAGCGAGCAGTAGAGCTGTGGGCATGTCAGCCCGAGCAAAGTGTGTTTTTAAACGTGAGCGTAATAGGAAGGGTCCTCTAAACCCTGTGTGGTTCAATGAAGAATGTTGGGAGAAGCGTAGGGCTTTCATTGAGGCAGTGAAGCATGGTGAAGCCAGGCATGCTTGCAGATTTCTCAAGAGGGAAAGTATGAGGTGCAATCGTAGGATGAAGCGAAGGCACGCGAGACAGTTGCGGAATTTGTTTTTGGATAGGCTATTTCGGAAGGATCCGGCAGTGCACGCTTTACTAAAAAAGCACACCAAGCCTCACACAACCCCTGTGCCTGCTCCAGCTTGGCATGATCACCTACACAAACACTTCAGAGCAAAGAGGACATTTGAAGAGTCTCGCCCATCTGCGAGGGATATGGCTGTGCCACTGGGCCGGCGCAACCTTCCACCTGAGGTCCTTCTCAGGCGGGGCGCGCAGTCTGGGTGGGCTCTGGAGCCAGATGAGTTTGAGATCCCTGATGTATCTGTGTTAGAAGGTATGTTGGGTAGTGAATTTCAGAAGTTGAATGTTGGTGCCTCTTCAGGCTTTGATGCGATCCCGATTCCTTTTCTTAAGCATGCGTGCTTGCCAGTGCAGTGTGGGAATAAAACCAAACAAGTAAATGTGCTGGTACCTCTGTTGGCTCGTCTTTTTAAAGTGTTGCTGACTGAAAGTAAAGTGCCTGCGTGCTGGAAGGTTGCCAAGTTGAGCCCCATTCACAAAAAAGGGAAAGTGCTGAAACCTGGGAATTATAGGATGATTGCGGTTAGCGGTGTAATGTATAGGATTTATGCTAATGTGCTGAAAAATCTGGTGACAGATTGGTGTATGAAAAAGGGAAAGATTCCGGACACGCAGTTTGGCTTCTTTCCAGGAAGGAGCACTCTGCATCCTCTGTTCATTCTGAGGCACCTCAAGCATGCTGCGAAAAAATTGAAGCCACGGAATTCTTCCAGATTGCACGTTGCTTTCATTGACTTTTCTCAAGCTTATGACACCGTGCCCAGACAGCAGCTTTGGTCTCACTTGCAGCGCAATGCAATGCCGACTCCTCTGCTCAGTGTGATCAGAGATATGTATGATAATGATGAGTACATTCTAATGGATGGTGAGAAAAGGGCGCGCGTGCAGCCATCGAACGGTGTTAAGCAAGGTTGTCCTTTGTCCCCCCTTCTTTTCTCTCTGTACATCAATGATATGGGCAGAGAGATAAGTGAGGGCATTGAGGGTGCTGTAACTGGTGATAGAGTGAATGGTGTGTCCCACATGATGTACGCTGATGACCTTGGATTAACTACGAATGACCCTGGTGAAATGCAGAAGATGCTGGACAGACTCCGTGTGTATGCTCAGAGAAAAGGGTTGACTGTAAACACAGCTAAGTCTGAGGTGGTGCACTTCAACAGTACGTCTGTCTCTCCTCTGCAGAATCCTTTTACGTATGATGGAGTGGTCCTTCCAGAGAAGGACAGGTTCAAATATTTGGGAGTGCTGTTGGATAAAAAGATGGATTTTAAGGTAGCTGAGGAGCATGCGGTGCGGCCTTATATGGCTGCACAGAGAAGGATTTCGGAGTTTGCCAAGGGTCATGACCTGAAAAACAGGCCTCATGCTATGCTCTGGTTGTCCAAGGTGTATGGCATTCCTGCTGGGATGTATGCGTGCCAGGTGTGGGGAACTCATTACTTGAGAGAAGGCAGTGAGTTTGAGAGTCAATTGCAGAAAAGACATCTGTGTTCCTTGAGGCGCATTCTTGGAGTAAAGAACAGTACTACAAATTGGCCGGTGTTGAGAGAGTGTGGCCAGGAGCCTCTGCAGTTCTTCTGGTTCCGTGCCTCCATCAAGTTTTTTAATAGCATGCTTGACTCCAATAGTGAAGTCTTGCGTCGTGTGCTGAGGGCTGATTTAAGTCTGGCTTCTTTTGATTCCTCTTGCTGGGCTGCTGAAGTCTCTAATGCTTTTGGTGGGATGCGGAATGGTGATTCGTTCAAACAGAACATGCTGAGAGCTGAGAAAATCCCCATGCAAGAGTTCATTGGTGATTTGCGATACAGACAGCAGAAAGTGTGGAGAGGGGCCGATGTTTTTTGTCCTCGTGCAGTTAACAAGAAGGTAGTGACGTACCATAAGTGGTGTGGGAATTCTGAGAGTGGTCCCAGAGGTGCTCCTTTTTGTATCCCCTCGTATCTGTTCAAGGATTTGGACAAGCATGTTTTGAGAAACATTAGCAGATTTAGATTGCGTGCTCATCACTTGAGAGTGGAGTCTGGTAAATGGCTTGGGGGCTCAAGTATCTGTGATAAGTGTGAGTGTGGGGAAGTCCAGGATGAAAAACATGTGCTTTTCTTTTGCAAATGTACTGAGGTGCGTGAGCTACGCGCGAGATACAAGGACCTTTTTGAGGAGATGTTTAAGACTTGGCGTGTGTTTGCTCCGCCTTCAAACGCTGACTTTATTCCATTCTTGGCTTGCCATCATACTATCACTGATTCTGAGATCAATGCTTTCCTAATCCAAGACTCATACAGATTTCTTAGATTTGTGTCAGACTTGGTCTCAATTTTTGATACTGGTTGAGCTTGTTTCACCAGCTGCCATCAGCCAGAGTCTCGGGCTGTAGGCCACCATTGTAAACCCTTGGCTGCCAGAGACCAGCCAAATGACCTGGCTGAAGGTCACCCCCCATTGTAATAGGCACCTTTTCGCTCCAGCTAAGCTGCCCTTGTAGGCAGCTACAGCCATGTAACCCTAACCTATCATGGCATGGACCAGCCACAGGTTCATTACCTTAACAGTCTGACTAAGGCCTCGGTGTAATTTAATCTTGTTTTTTACAATAAGCCAGTGTCCAGGATGTTTCTTATTTCCTCTTGAAACACAACAAGATCTTCTCGTTAGTTTCTGTGCTTATGATATTATGTTGACTGGCAAGGACCAGTCACAGGCCGATCAGCTGTCTGGCTGAAGGTCCCCCCCATTAAAATCTTATCTTGTTTTTTCATCATATTGTTGATGCGACACTGTTCACAGGACATTTCTCCTAGACTTCTAGCTATTTTTCATGTCACTCAACAGCCAAGCTGTCAGCTTTTTTTCCATCCTCCTTTTAAGTAAAAAGTATTTAATCCATATGCCGAGTCCTGTTCTGTCGGAAGAGTCCTCCCTCCAGAGATAGTAGTATCAGCAACCATTGTCAAACCACCTGAACTATTGTGAGCATAAAATTTACAGTCCTAACAAGATTGCCATGAGCTTGCTCAAAGTCCAGACATCTGAAACGAGACTTTTAGTTAAGGGGAACAACCAAGGGCCTCAAGAGAGGCCGACCAAAAACAAAATAAACATAAGAACACACATCACCATACAACAAAAAATATCGATGTGTGCTCATTGGCGTGTATGCAAGCTTGGAATCTGCAAGCCAACAAAAAGAAAGGCAGGAGGGGTCAGGCTGTCGGCGCGTTCACCGAATGCTGCCCCTGTATCCCATACCTAGTGCGAAGAGGTGTCTTGGCCCTCAAAAAAATACAATGGAAAGCGCTTAGTGCAAGATATGCATGTATGGCCCCTGAGCATGGAGCTCAAGACATGCTGCACACAAACTGACTTCCAGTTTCTTAATCCCTCTCTAGGGAGCACCTGCTACCTTACACTCTCCCTCAACAAGTACCTTCATCCGGAGCAATTTAGATGGTGAAAGGCTGGCTGCCGGTGAACTTGACCTGTAAAAGCAAGGAAGCACGGGGAAAGACATGTCAGCGTTGATCTGTAGTGCACTTCTAACAAAAGGAGTGAAAGGAGCAAGTCATGATGGGATGTTGTGGCAACCTGCCTGGTTGCAGAAGTAACAAATTACAGCAGGTTGTTGTTCAATCAAGCCCCTATATTCGTGGCATTGTGGCAAGATGGCATGCACAATCAAGTGGACATCAATAACCATTGTTATATGGTTTCCAAAAGTTTCCTGAAGTTCAGCACAGCTCTTGCAGCAGCATTTTAGTTTCCGAACCATGTCTTACAGCTTCAAGCATAGTTTAGCTGTCTCAGTGTGAATAATATCATTACTTGCAGCAGCATAAGGCCGGCAAGCGCCGTCACTTACACCAGAAAGCAAAGAAGGTTTTGCTGCTGTCCACTTATTTTTTACCGAGACGCATGGGCTCGCATGCATGGTGTCATACATGTGAGGCATTTGACCTTGGATGAGCAGACATGCATTTGCACATGTCTGTGCATTGAGGAGCAGAGGAAGAGAGGCCTTTCCTTGAGAATATGCAACTAAAACATTTCAAGGAGCTTCACCAAAGCAGCTTGTTCTGGTGATGCTCTTTCCTCCAGGGTCCTTTTTCTTGATTACCTTTCAACCTCCAACACACTTTCCGACTACAAATCCACATTGTGCATAAGTGCGTGCTCTGCATTTATGCCTGTATGGATGCATGTACTTGCTGGGTCCATGTATGGGTGTGCAAGTGTATGCGTACGTGTGTCTGCACACCATGCTTGCGCGCGAGCATGTGGTGTGTGCATGCATGTGCAGGTGCATGCCTGCACACGTGCATATGTGGAAGTGTACCTGCGCTATACACATGCATGCATGCATGCGCTCAACACATGCAATGTCACGAGTCAATCCACACACTGCAGAAACCATGCCTTCTGGGTGGGCAAACAGAAAGGAAGGAAAGGCTTTTTTCCCTCATCAACAGCTCGTTGTACAACCTTTGTGGAGGCCAGTGTGAGCATCTCACTCTAGGCAGGCTATCTGCTTGAGTGCATCCAGCTGCACGGTGCGCGCTTCCATCCCAACCTCAAGCCCACCTTGATAGGATCGACGTTCTCGCCGATGCTACGCATGTTTTGGTTCACGCCCACGCGTCCAGCGTTGACCTTCTCGGGGTACACACCGTCCTTGGGGTGCAAGTACTCCACCTTGCCGTCCGCGTACACCCTATGAACGCACGAGGTGAAGGACGTGAGCGGCCACACTGCGCGACAGAGGGGGCCTGATGACCTCCTATTCTGATGCTTCAGGGGGTGGATCCACGACATCAGCGCATGCAAGTGTGCTGCACTCCTTCCTCTCACACACACGCACACACCTGTAGAAGCAAGGCGTCATCTTGAACTTGGTGCGCAGCTGGGTGGTCAGCGCCAAGCACTGCTCCTTGCGGGCAAACTTGAGCAGGTTGGGGCCCTTGCGCATGATTGCCGCTCCACCAGTGGGCATCTCGAAAATCTGCTCCTTCGGGCTCTCCCAGGTGGTCACGTAGAACTCCTCCACCTGCAACAGCGGCGCGATGACAGCAACAGCGTGCCGAGTATGCGCGTGAACTGATACGGAGAGGAGGGGGAACAGGAGGGGTCCCTTGCAGAAGGAGGAGAGGGGTCGAGCAGGGAATTTCCATTGGAGGACAGGGATGTGATGCGACATCCATCCCGGCAAAATGGCAGTGTGTGTGCTGCAATTTGCAGACATGTACGTGCTGCCGATCGTGCGCGCGTGCCTCTCGCTGTGTGTCCGCGCGAAAGTGCAAATGGGTACCTGTGCCTTCCGCAGCAATCCCCCGGTGCTGCCTCCAAAGATGGGGCTGGGTGTGTCAGGGTCCAGCTCAGGCTGCTTCCATGGTGGAGGGGGGGCCTTCTTCTTGGGCGCCGCAGGGGGAGCACCAGCTGCGGGGGCTGCCTCTGCCCGGACAACGAAGGCTGCCCTGCGTCCCTCGTAGCTGGGCCGGCAGGAAGCGCGGGATGCAGCAGATGTGCTACGGAGGGCCTGCATTTTTAGTTTTGGCTTTTTGTGTAGTGTGGCGAATCGGACCTGCAAAAATGTCAAAACTCAAAGAAAAAGGGATCTCTCACTCATCAAACAACAGGTTACAAAAAGGGAGAACCTGTTGCACCCCACCCACCATGAGTTTGTGAAAATGTCCCAGAATTGCATTGATCCCAGTGTCCCCCACCATAACCAGGATGACCTCCACTGTGCACCGAAGTGTTAGTGTCCAGTCCAGTGCAACTGCACACATGGGACAGCTGCCAAGTGGAAGCCTGTGCGAGCAGCACCCCATTATCGTTCCTCACCTTGATCAAGGGCTCCTTCAAGAGATGCCCACAAGCCACAATTGTGCAGCAACAGGAGCGCGTGCCAGGTGGCAGTGGAGCCCGAGGATTGAACGACCGAGCAGTTGTTGCAGTAGAAGACCTACTCAGAAGAGGAAACAGCGTGCATCAAGGGGAAAGGAACCTTTGAGCTGGCATGATGCAAACGGTGAGTTCTTAGATAAAAGCAGCCAAACTGGTGCTTTCCCGTTGTGAGTCCAGACGAGCGCCCCACCCTGCTGTAGCTCACCCAGTGAAACACCCATAAGTACCCCTGCTGCTCCAAGTGCTAATTTGGTGAACTTGATCATTGTGTTCATGAATGCGATAATTCAATGCAGTGGGGTTGCAGGCTCGTGGGCGTTCTGGATATACCACAGGTTTGCCCTCAAACCTCGAGGGGGCAGCTGCCTCACCAAAATTGTGGTATTGCTATTGAATATGCATGACTAGTGCTCTTTATGAGGTCCTTGGAGTTCTGCAGTGTCTCCTTAGCATTACTTTACTTACGCATGAACTTTCATGTTCTGTACATGGAGCTCAGGATGTTGCTTTCTTTGGTGACGCTCACAGAGCTGAACTGCGTTTCAAACATGGTGCGTGTTAAAGTGTGCTTGCTCAGGTTTTCTTGGACGTTACTTCCCCTTCCCCGAGCTCTGTCACCCCAGACCCCTTGAATGTGTCGCTTTGTCCGCAAGTCCCCTGGGACTTGTTGTATTTAAGCTGAACCTTTTTTTTTGCACGGGTCTTTCCTACAGTTAGAAGTACTCACTTTCTCTTGCATGTGTTACCTCATTTACACTTCGCTGGCAAATTCTACCAGACCGAGCAGCCACATATTTTGGCTGAAGGCTCCAGGTTTTGGGGTGTTTAGAAAACATCCACCCCATTGTGAACATTGTGATGCTGGCCTGGGGGGATCGCTTGTAAACATGCTGCAGGTGGTGCCATTGATTCCTATAAAAATTGTGCAATGATGCTTTTATTACAGTGTATGTTAGAAGCCAGCTGCCCCCTTTGTCTTTTTCAAGCTTGGATCTTTGACTCTGCCAGCTGCACTCTTTACCTCCTCTTTTCTAGAAGCTCCCGTCTCCCTTTCTTTCCCTCTTTTCTAAGACCCTGCTGTCCATGCCTTTTTTCTTTGCTCCTGCTCCCCGTGCCTCCTCTTGCTTCCCTCGCCCCCCTTTGCTCTTGCATGCATTTATTTGTTGCCTTTGGTGGAGAGGATACACGGTGCTTCGGCCCTAGGTACATCCTCACAAGTGGCATACTATACACTATCCTGACAGGAATTCATGCCAATATCTACTTAATTGTATTTGTAACAAGGCCTGGTGCCCAGCTAAAAGCCTCACAACAACAACAACACAGTGAATTGTGCAAACAACTTCAAGGTGCCGAGACCACTTTTCACACGACCCTCCTGGGTGTGGGTGTGACTATCTATACTACCCGTACCCTGGATCAGTTTAGAAGACTAGGGATCGACCTGCTAAGGTCTACCAAACTTGCACAAAAGCTCCATGCCCATTCTGTGCAATGTGCGCACAAACTTACCTCTCAGAGTCTGCCAGACGTGCCATTGAAAACAAAAAACACACATTATAATTCTGGTGCCCTGGGGCTGCGTGCTGCCAGGAACCCACACTATCTTCCCCCTTACCCTCTGGTGAGGGAA
Source organism: Dunaliella primolecta (assembly GCA_914767535.2). Lineage (NCBI taxonomy): Eukaryota > Viridiplantae > Chlorophyta > Chlorophyceae > Chlamydomonadales > Dunaliellaceae > Dunaliella > Dunaliella primolecta. The sequence continues at coordinate 60,407 of OU611753.1, forward strand.
AGAATCACAGCTCTTTGAGTCAATGTGTCTCGTTTTCCTTCATTGATGTGATGTTCTCATTGCCTACGTGGTTTCTTTTATTAAATAAATTACCTCCTTCGTGAACTTGGCTATCTAGTTGACAAGCCTCAAACTTGGAGCCACACTTAGCTGCCACTCTATTGAGGAAAGTTACACAGCTGTACCTGCCAAAGTGGGCAGCTTAGCTGAAGCAAAAAAACTGTTTGTAACAAAACCAGTCCAATCTGGAGAACAAGAACAAAAGTTAAGGGTTTACAAGGGTTTACAAGGGTTTACAATGGTGGCCTACAGCCCGAGACTCTGGCTGATGGCAGCTGGTGAAACAAGCTCAACCAGTATCAAAAATTGAGACCAAGTCTGACACAAATCTAAGAAGTCTGTATGAGTCTTGGTTTAGGAAAGCATTGATTTCAGAATCAATGATAGTATGATGGCAAGCCAAGAATGGAATAAAGTCAGCGTTTGAAGGCGGAGCAAACACACGCCAAGTCTTAAACATCTCCTCAAAAAGGTCCTTGTATCTCGTGCGTAGCTCACGCACCTCAGTACATTTGCAAAAGAAAAGCACATGTTTTTCATCCTGGACTTCCCCACACTCACACTTATCACAGATACTTGAACCCCCAAGCCATTTACCAGACTCCACTCTCAAGTGATGAGCACGCAATCTAAATCCGCTCATGTTTCTCAAAACATGCTTGTCCAAATCCTTGAACAGATACGAGGGGATACAAAAAGGAGCACCTCTGGGACCACTCTCAGAATTCCCACACCACTTATGGTACGTCACTACCTTCTTGTTAACTGCACGAGGACAAAAAACATCGGCCCCTCTCCACACTTTCTGCTGTCTGTATCGCAAATCACCAATGAACTCTTGCATGGGGATTTTCTCAGCTCTCAGCATGTTCTGTTTGAACGAATCACCATTCCGCATCCCACCAAAAGCATTAGAGACTTCAGCAGCCCAGCAAGAGGAATCAAAAGAAGCCAGACTTAAATCAGCCCTCAGCACACGACGCAAGACTTCACTATTGGAGTCAAGCATGCTATTAAAAAACTTGATGGAGGCACGGAACCAGAAGAACTGCAGAGGCTCCTGGCCACACTCTCTCAACACCGGCCAATTTGTAGTACTGTTCTTTACTCCAAGAATGCGCCTCAAGGAACACAGATGTCTTTTCTGCAATTGACTCTCAAACTCACTGCCTTCTCTCAAGTAATGAGTTCCCCACACCTGGCACGCATACATCCCAGCAGGAATGCCATACACCTTGGACAACCAGAGCATAGCATGAGGCCTGTTTTTCAGGTCATGACCCTTGGCAAACTCCGAAATCCTTCTCTGTGCAGCCATATAAGGCCGCACCGCATGCTCCTCAGCTACCTTAAAATCCATCTTTTTATCCAACAGCACTCCCAAATATTTGAACCTGTCCTTCTCTGGAAGGACCACTCCATCATACGTAAAAGGATTCTGCAGAGGAGAGACAGACGTACTGTTGAAGTGCACCACCTCAGACTTAGCTGTGTTTACAGTCAACCCTTTTCTCTGAGCATACACACGGAGTCTGTCCAGCATCTTCTGCATTTCACCAGGGTCATTCGTAGTTAATCCAAGGTCATCAGCGTACATCATGTGGGACACACCATTCACTCTATCACCAGTTACAGCACCCTCAATGCCCTCACTTATCTCTCTGCCCATATCATTGATGTACAGAGAGAAAAGAAGGGGGGACAAAGGACAACCTTGCTTAACACCGTTCGATGGCTGCACGCGCGCCCTTTTCTCACCATCCATTAGAATGTACTCATCATTATCATACATATCTCTGATCACACTGAGCAGAGGAGTCGGCATTGCATTGCGCTGCAAGTGAGACCAAAGCTGCTGTCTGGGCACGGTGTCATAAGCTTGAGAAAAGTCAATGAAAGCAACGTGCAATCTGGAAGAATTCCGTGGCTTCAATTTTTTCGCAGCATGCTTGAGGTGCCTCAGAATGAACAGAGGATGCAGAGTGCTCCTTCCTGGAAAGAAGCCAAACTGCGTGTCCGGAATCTTTCCCTTTTTCATACACCAATCTGTCACCAGATTTTTCAGCACATTAGCATAAATCCTATACATTACACCGCTAACCGCAATCATCCTATAATTCCCAGGTTTCAGCACTTTCCCTTTTTTGTGAATGGGGCTCAACTTGGCAACCTTCCAGCACGCAGGCACTTTACTTTCAGTCAGCAACACTTTAAAAAGACGAGCCAACAGAGGTACCAGCACATTTACTTGTTTGGTTTTATTCCCACACTGCACTGGCAAGCACGCATGCTTAAGAAAAGGAATCGGGATCGCATCAAAGCCTGAAGAGGCACCAACATTCAACTTCTGAAATTCACTACCCAACATACCTTCTAACACAGATACATCAGGGATCTCAAACTCATCTGGCTCCAGAGCCCACCCAGACTGCGCGCCCCGCCTGAGAAGGACCTCAGGTGGAAGGTTGCGCCGGCCCAGTGGCACAGCCATATCCCTCGCAGATGGGCGAGACTCTTCAAATGTCCTCTTTGCTCTGAAGTGTTTGTGTAGGTGATCATGCCAAGCTGGAGCAGGCACAGGGGTTGTGTGAGGCTTGGTGTGCTTTTTTAGTAAAGCGTGCACTGCCGGATCCTTCCGAAATAGCCTATCCAAAAACAAATTCCGCAACTGTCTCGCGTGCCTTCGCTTCATCCTACGATTGCACCTCATACTTTCCCTCTTGAGAAATCTGCAAGCATGCCTGGCTTCACCATGCTTCACTGCCTCAATGAAAGCCCTACGCTTCTCCCAACATTCTTCATTGAACCACACAGGGTTTAGAGGACCCTTCCTATTACGCTCACGTTTAAAAACACACTTTGCTCGGGCTGACATGCCCACAGCTCTACTGCTCGCTGCCTGGATGATCAAAGAACGCACACAAAACGCCAATTTATCTACATCCCCAGACCTCTCTGCCTCATCAAATTGAGCCAGCAGTTCAGCATTGTCCCGAATGTGCTCAGCGTAAACTTGGGCCTTATCCTGCTGCCAACGCAACACTAACTTGTTGATACACTCTCCAGCTTTGCACACATGGTGTGGAGCATTCACACCTTCTCCACCCTCATCAGTCACTCTAAACACAGTGCTCAAGCCTGCGTGATCTGAGGCACGCGTTTCTTTCATCTCAAAACATTGTACGATTTTGAGCAGAGCCGGAGACAACAACACATGATCTGGCCTACTTCTCTTATTACCAAAATGCCCAGTGAAAGAGGGCTGCCCATCATCTCCAACAACACGCCCAGTAGAAATGGCCATACTCGTCGCAGCTGCTAGATCAACCAACAGCTGGCCTGCCTTGTTCACACTCTTGCACGCACATCTCCTAGTCTCTAGGAGCTCAGGGCAGTCCAACACAAACCGAGAATGCGCGTCACTCACTTCACTCAGCTCTCCAACATGCGCATTAAAGTCGCCACACAAAATGACTTGCGAAGATACCTGAAAAGCATCAAGCACGTCCTCAAAAAGATTAGTATAGTGAGAGTGAATAGCACGAGAAGTAAACGAACCACTCAGAGGATTTATGTAAGTAGCACCTATCATCACATGTTCCCTCAGCCCAAACATCTTTTTGTCACATTGAAATACACTGCGTGTGCTCACTGACTTTATGGAAGCGCACATAATCTGAACTGCCTGGCGCAACAAACACAGCAATCCCAAACCCATTTTTGACTTCGTTCTCTCTAGCCATTCCCAAGTTGTGCAAAGTAAAGCCAGACAAGTGCTGCAGCAACCTAGATGCATCACCAGTTCTTGTTTCTGTAAGCACTGCAATGTCATGGTCTTTGACCATGTGGCATACATCTAAAACCTTGAGCTCTGCATTAGCATCAGCAGATCGCCCCCCAATCCCATGCACATTCCATACTAAGAGCTTGAGCTTACGCCCAGGCTCAGGCCGGCCACCTTCCTAGCCCTTGTTAACAAAAGTTAACAGTCACAGCGTTTCAAGCACGCTGACACAAACTTGGCCGATCCTAGGACATCAGCCTGGTTCATGAAACTTATAAGACATGATGCACTACTTGGGGGACGCAGAACAAAACAGGTGCTGGATTTGAGAGAGCTGCAGATCCTTAGAAGGGCAATCCAGGATTACGTGCACTCCGTCTTGAACAATGTGCCAATTGCATTTGCAAATTTTAAGCTCGTACGGGCACCTACTTCTGTGACCATCATGGATGATGCCGCTGGTTTTCTCTTGAAGTCTCTGACTCAATGCACTCTGACTCGAAGTGTCAGACTTCTCCAAGCATGGATTATTTGCTCACGAAGGCCACTCTACTGAGGCCTTGACCAATACTACCAACACCAAAAAACAATCCAATTCATAAATTCAAGCAATAGGGGGTTGTAAGGAAAAGAAAGAAAAACAACGCAAGCAGAGGAAATTTTCCCTACGTCAATTAAGGAAAAGGAGTCACATTGGCTCAGACGAGCCGTGGATCCCTTTCATCACAAAGCAACAAATTTGAAAGTGCTCATGGGACCTGGAGGGCTACTGGAAGCACCCGGCTCCAGGACCTGGCTGTGAGAAGTAGCACAGCATGTACTTTATCATTTCTAATAGCACGCCTAATGGATTCTGGCTTCTTGGCATACACAACAGAATGGGCATCAATTTTGCGAGCAAGTTTAATGGCACGTTGATGGTCTAGTCCCAGTTGTTTGAACTGGTTTGGGGTATGCTGAGTATAACAAGTCCCACCAACACCCAGAGGGATGGTACGAAGAGCTTAGTGTCCTCACAATATTTAAATTGACAGATTGTATGTGCCACTGGTCCGCACTCAGTTGATGTGGTTGTCTGACGCGGGTAGCTGTGTTGGAACTCTGTGCTGTGCCGTGCCTGTTGCGTAACACATGGTGTGAGCAGGAGGAGGAAGAAGAAGAAGAAGAAGAAGAAAAATAAGCGGGTTTGGCATGTAGGGGGTAATCAGTGCTACTAATATTGTGAGTATAGCATTAGGACGGCTGGAGGTGAGTCTAGATCTCCTTGGGAAATTACAAGGAAGAGATAAGGGGGTATAATTCTGTTTGATGCATGTGCAAGGATTTGAAGGTTTGTGCTGCGCCAACCTATCATCACTTCCTATGTCTGTGTTAACCAAGCCTGCTCCCCAAGGGCTTTTACTAAGAGCTTTGATGATCATTCTTCCAGCAACATTGTGGCGTTCAGGTTACATGCTGGAGATGATACGATTTTGGCAGCCTGAAAGCATGTGGAGTGTGCTGTCTAATTGTTGATAGCTTGGGAGAGGGCATAGTGGGTCAGTAGACCTTTTGAAACGAACCGCGTGTTTTTGGTTATAGAGGGTGCCAGTGCGATATTGTAAGATGTTGCGCTTCATGGGTGTGGATATACAGGACATGTTCCAAAAGGCATTGCTGATTTTCTTATCAACATGTGGTAACTGACTCTGATAGAATGAGTAGTAGCCTGTTTTGGAGTTGGCATATCCAAGTCTGTGTTTTGTATGCATATGAGACTTGAGAGCATTTTGAAGATTGGGGAGGTAGGTGACTTTAGGATTGGGTGCAGGAGCTGTGGATGTGCCAACATTTTGTTCTTCTTTTTCCACCTTGGCTAACCAAAATAAATGAGAAGATGGATTTTTGCCGGGGAAATCCACCACCCAATCTATGACGATAAGGCCATGGCATCAGCCCTGCGACATGCTATCTACTTTGCCGTCCTCAATACAGAGGCTATATTTACTGCTTGCTGGTAGAAACATGAAGGTGGTTGTAGCTTCCCTTATACAAGAAGCAGAATGCCAAGATCCCCCATAAACCAGCTGCGGAAATAACTGCCCCTATTCCTTGTCAGCCCAATCCAAATTGCCAGCTGAAAGTTGCATATTTGAAATTCCTGGGCCTACACAGACGGCAGCTGCCAGGCTCAGGATGGCAAGACAGTTATAGATGCAGGCGTGTATCACCCTATGAATGACTTTAAAAATCTAGTTGAGCCTAATGGCGCTGGTATTACCAGTACCATAGGAGGAGCTGAACTGGCGCAGAAGCTGTAATGGTACAAGTTTGGTACCAGTTAAGAGAGATATCCGGTGTGAGCACGGACGAAGTGCGCAGGAAGCCATAAGGATGGGGTGCAAGTCCCCCCGTTCCGCAATAAAGGAATAGGAAGGTGCCAAAGTGGCATCCGGCCACCGGTCTTGGCCTGGTCTTTATGGTCTAGCGCAACCGTCTCGTTGCATTGTATTGCAAGCACAGGCATCATGCACAAGAAAATTTCTTGAAGACAACTGTAAACCTTACTTGCACCTTTCAAGATCGCATTTTTTGGTCAAATGAGGTCAATTCTCATGCTGGAATAGCTGGCAATGAATGCGCAGATGCGATTGCTAAGTATCAGGCCAGCCTCAAAGATAACAACCTGAATGATACGGGTATCCATAGCGCTGGCCCAGGTGGCAACCCCTTCTACAATATCGCTTGGCTGGCTCGGGAAGAGGCAAGACCAAATGCACCTGAACTATCCTCTCCCATTCCCAATCTGATGCACCTTCCAGACCTTAAGGATGCCTTGAAATCCCATATGCATGATAAATACAGGCTTGGATATGCAGATCGCAAAACAGGCTACTACACTTATTACCAAAGCTTGTTACTTCATGCAAATAAGGGCACTAGCAATGCCTTAAGGAAGCTTCTGGAACATGCCTTGTAATCCCAACCCTAATGAAACGCACAATCTTCCAATACTGTATAGGCATCCTCTACGACCAAAAACACGCGGTACGCTTCAAAAGGTCCACCAGCCTTGTATGTCCTCTTCCATAATGTCGTCATATGGGTAGCACCCTCCACAATCTCTCAGGTTGTCAATGCCCCGCCATCCATAGCATGGTAATTGAGCGTCACAACATTGCCAGCATAATCATTTTGAAAGTGGTCAGCGAAGGTTCTTATGGGTTAAACCTCTTACCAATGGATGTAGGCAGCACTGACTGGCTGGCTCAGCATGGCTTGCACATCACTGAGCAAATCTCTAACCTCGTTATGCCTCCTTGCCTCTTTGACCCCAGCATTCCTGATCAAGCTAGACGCACCTCCAGCCGCCCTGATGCTATATTAATCACTCCTTGCCCTGCTAACTCAAATAGACCACCTACTCCCTCCTCACATCGGGTACTCTGCAGCATGAGACGTAATGGAGTAGTAAGAAACAGCACAACTCCGGCCAGGCAACTTCATGAATTAAACATCCACAACCGCCATATCCACTTAATAGAAATCAACCATTGTGGAGATACAAAGCCTGGTGCCCTGTTAGAAGTCTCACAGCAACAACACAAACAACTGTGTCAACAACTTCAAGGTGCAGATATCACTCTCCACACAATCCTCCTGGGTGTGGTTGGGACTATCTATACTGTCCATACCCTGCCAGGGTTATCCAGTGGATAAATTAAAACAACTAGGGATTGACCCGCAAAGGTCTACCAAACCTGCACGAATGCTCCATGCTCACACTATAAACAGACTCACAACCCGCAGCTCAAGGAATCCAAATAGGAAATACAGGGGATTGAGGATTCTGCATGGTTCAGCAGACGGTGCCTCCCTGGGAGGCTCCGGAGACGGAGGTGGTCCCGGGATCGAGCCCTTGTGGCGGTGAGGTGGTTGTTAAAATGTTCGCACCTAGAATAACCCCTTTCCTTAATCAACGCTCGGGGTGTATACCGCCTGCATAGCTTTTCCTTTAGGAACAACAAAGTGACTCTACATTTCATCCTGATTGGTGTAGCGGGCACTATTTTCAATGAGTACACGATCAAACCTCTTGTCAATTTGGGCCTATCCAAACACAAAGCAAAATACCTAGCTTTCAAGCTGAGCTGTCATGCCATACAGAGACTAACCACTATCATTAACATCAGACATGTTCTTTGCTTACTGGGGGCTTCGGGGGGGGGGGGACGCTGGGCGCGCAGAGGTGGATACAAGGAGAAGGAGAGTCCGGGCGTCTCGGGGCATGGCCGACGACCCGCCCGATCCCCATTAGTTCAGTCTCCTTTCCTCTCCTAGGCTAGCTGTAGCTAGTGTAGTTTTGAGGGACCTCTGGTGAGGCCCTTGCTAGCTTGCTAGTTATGGGACCTTTCCTTAATGCACGCGGCCTGTGGCCTGCGTAGACTTTTCTTTTTTTCTTTTCTTTTTACAGAGACTAACCACTATCATTAACACCAGACATGCTCTTTGCTAATTGGGGGACTCGGGGGGGGGGGGGGGGGGGGGGGGGGGGGCGCTGGGCACGCGGAGGTGGATACAAGGAGAAGGAGAGTCCGGGCGCCTCGGGGCATGGCCGACAACCCGCCCGATCCTCATTAGTTCAGTCTCTTTCCCTCTCCTTGCATGCAATTGCCAATTGGCTAGCTGTAGCTAGTGTAGTTTTGAGGGACCTCACTTACATAAATGCCAGATGCCCAGCCAGCTTATCTCAATCATTAAAGACCTCTACCGAGACGACAATTTGCAAATACATCGTTATTGACGGAGATAAACGGTCAAGTGTCCAGCCAACGCACAGAGTTAAACAAGGGTGCCCACTGTCACCACTCCGATTCTCAATCTACATGAATGACATTGGCTGCATCACAAATGGGGAAACAGACGCGGTGACAGGCTTACCGAATTTTCATGTTTCTCATATGCTTTATGCAGATGACCTCGCTTTGACTGCAAACAACCACACCCATTTGCAAGCCATGTTAAACAAGTTGCAGGGTTATGCAACCAGAAAATGCCTGACGGTCAACACAAAAAAGTCTGAGGTCGTCTGCTTCAATTCCAGAGCTGACACTCTTCCCCAACTGTTGTATGATGGTGAAAATCTGCCCTATACTGATTCTATTAAATATCTGGGTATGGTATGTGACAAACGTCTCAACCTTTCCACTGCTGCTGAGGCTGCTCTGAAACCATGCATGGCGGGGACTTATCGTGTCAAAGCCTTTGCTCACGACCACAACCTTACAAATTGGCTGCATGCGCTCATGATCATCTGGCTCTTGAAAACGTATGCTATCCCAGCAGGCATGTATGCTAGCCAGATATGGGCCACTTCTTACTTACGGCAGGGCGCAGAAATGGACAACCTGTTTCAGAAGTGGATCCTGAACGTTTTACAAAATGTTTTTTGGAATGAAATCCACAACACCATCTTGGAGCATTTTACGAGAATGTGGCATTGAACCTTTTCAGTTCAATTGGTTTCGTGCCACTATGCGCTTCTACAACTCGCTTACTAAGTGCAACAGTCTCCTTCTCAAAAAGGTTCTCCATGCTGACATCAGCCTTAGCTCCACGACTGATTCTTGTTGGACGTCCCACCTCTTATCTGCGCTGGATGGTTTGGCTCACTCGGATATGATGAAATGTCAAATTATGGTTTGTGACCCTGTGAACCTCAGTCAATTTGTGGTGGACCTAAGATCTAGACACCTGGGATATTGGAACCAATTCACAGCCCCTGATCCAAGAGTAAGCAACAGTAAGCGGCTGACTTACCATCAATGGTGCGCTCTCCCTGTCAGAAATGCACATGCCATTCAACCACCTTATACAATGCCTAAATACATGTACTTGGATCTTCCCCATCATGTCCTTCGCAACACTGCCAGATTCAGGCTGCGGGTACACACTCTCCAAGTTGAACGGGCTACTTGGTCCAATAGTACTTCTCCGGTCTGTGATATCTGTGATTCTGATGACATACGAGATGAAATACATGTGTTGTTCAGATGCTCCAATCCCCAGGTCTGCTCTCTCCGTCAAAAGTATGCCTCACTTTTTGAGCACATCTTCTCTTTCCTACACCTCCACGTCTCCCACAGGATGCCCTGTCTAGGCACCATTCACCATGTGAATTCCCAGGATATCAACATTTTTCTAAACCAGGATAACAACAAACTTCGTTTTTTTCTTCATGACCTCATGTGTATTTATGCACAGGCTAGCAGTCAAACGTCTCGACTGAGGCCTTTTTCCTTGTAACCCTTGTAACCCTTGTAATTCTTATTTTGAGGGACCTCTGGTGAGGCCCTTGCTAGCTTGCTAGTTAAGGGACCTTTCCTTAATGCACGCGGCCTGTGGCCTGCGTAGACTTTACTTCTCTTTCTTTTCTTTTCTTTTTCTTTTCTCCATGCCCACTCTGTGCAATATGCGCACAAACTTACCTGAACTAGACGTGCCATTGAAATCCAAAACAATCAGCATAACTCTTGTGCCCTGGCGCCTCATGCTTTTAGGAGCCCACCAGATCCACACTAGCTTCCCTCTTGCCCTCTGGTGAGGGAGACCCTCGGTTACTTGAACCAATGTGTCTCCTTTTCCTCAATTGATGTAGGGAGTGTTCTCATTGCCTACGTAGTTTTCCTTTGTTTTCATTCTTTTCTTGTATACAAAGTGTTCTCACTGTCTACTGTTTTCTTTATTTTTTTCCTGTATCTGGTGGGACTCACTCCAAGTATCAGTGGTGACAGTTGGTCTTTTCTAAAGCATGCTGGTTGGTCTCCATTAGACATTTAACTTCAACCTTTCCCTCGCCAGAAAAAAAAAGAAAAGAAAAACCTCGCAGGCAGTGGAAACTCTCCCTACATAAATTAAGGAGAATGAGACACATTGGCTCAGAAGAGCCGTGAGTCCCCTCCACCACACAGCTACAAAAGAAGATTCTAATGGGGATCTGGAGGGTTATTGGAAGCACCCGGCTCCATAACCTGGCTGCGAGAAGTATTCTTGTTTTCAATAGCACGCCCAGTGGTAACAAGCTTGTTGGCGTACATAACAGACTGGGCATGCAGTTTGCGAGCAAGTTTATTGGCACGTTTGTGGTCAATTCCAAATTGTTTTAACGTGTTAAGGGTATGCTCAGTATAGCAGGGGCAGTATAGATGACAGTCCAGATCTTACAAGTACAAAGAGAGACAGCAACTGGCGAGCAAATACTCCAAATGCGTACCACACTGAAAATACCAAGCAAACACAATTCATAACATAACTTGGAATCAAATCTGGTACAGATGTCTTGTTCGTATTTAAATCCTCCCATCTCAGGAAGACACATCTACTCAAGAATAATGCCCATTCCTCCAAAGCATATCTCAAAGATCCAATGACAGCTTGGACATGCAGATGAACAGGTCAAGTTTCACTTTTCAACAACAAGCAATAACTATCAAAATATAAAGCACAGTGCTCAAGTGATTTCGTCCAATAATACCTCAAGGTGTCTCCTTAACTTACGTCTCCTAAACTTAGCATATTGTGCAGCATCAGAAAGCCGAGTTGTCAGTCCAAATCAATCCTTCAATCAGTGCTGTTCTTGAGCCAGAAGTCTATTGAGCCAAGCGGGACAGGCAGGTAGGACTCTGGAGTCCCTTCATCTTCAATCAAGAAAATTAGTATTTGCATACATCTGCAACTTGCAGATACTAATTTGAAAGCATCGTGCTGCAAACAAAATGACATGATCGATTTTAGCTGTCTCGGATGCCCAGGATAACACGACATCCAAAGGCATCTGACAGGTCTGTTGCAAAGTGCCTCAAGCCTGTTCAACAATCAGTCAAGTTCTTGTGCTTATGCACAATGTCTCAAGCTCTTGCAAGAAGGCAGTTGTGGCATTCAACCTCTCTGGCAACTTAAAAGAGTATCAAGTGTATTAAGTGTGTAAGCAAATCTAGTCAAACAAGTTCTTTTGTAATACAGCGCTGGTTGGAAAAATCAGTTATGGCCATTGCATTAGATTCACCCTATCTTCCCCATTATCCTCTGGTGAGGGAGAGTTACGGCTCTTTGTGCCAATGCGTCCCCTTTTCCTTAATTTTCATCAGTGATGAAGTGAGACTTCTCACTGCCTGCGTTTTTCTTCTATTGTTTCTTCTCTTCTGATCCCATTGATTATTCTGCTCCTTCTCTTGGTGGAGAAGATACACGGTGCCTTGGTCTTAGATGTCTTTTTCTCCTTTACTAATATGAAGAGCCTCTGAAAATACTGAGTGTTTTCACTGTCTGAATTTTTCTGTTTCTCTCATCATGATGCTTCAGAGAAAGTTTGCTCTGCCTATGTCACATAGGCTCTACGGTAGAGCTTCTCTCGTTCTTTTCCAATTATTTTCTGAGGCTGTGGGTTTTTGTAGCAAAATCACCTCGCTGAAGGTAAATTCCTTTAAAACCTTGCAATCCGTTTCCGTCCACACTTTCAAAACTGAGGAGCTACATGGAATGGCAGGATTTCTCCTACCTGTGATCTTTTTAATTCCCAGGATGATGTGCAGGGGAGAGCAGCATGATACTTTCAATAGCACACAAGCCTAGTATGCTTTTTAAGGCTAAAGTAGGCTCAGCTTCCTTGTTCTCTGGCTCTGTTTTCCATTCTTCAACACAGATAACCAGACGGCTCCTCACCTGTGTCTTCCATGCACAATCATGGTGCAAATGATGCACAACCTTTGATACTTGAAAAGAAAAGTCTACGCAGGCCAAAGGCCGCTTGCATTAAGGGAAGGTACCTTAACTGGAAAGCTAGAGGCCTCACCTAAGGCCCTCTAAACCTACACTAGACACAGCCAGCCTAGGAGAGAGCTAGAAACAGATCTAATGGGGATCTGGAGGTTTGCTCGCCATGCTCCTGGACGCCCGGACTCTCCTTCTCCCGTCCTCCGCCGCCGCGCGCCCAGCAACCCCCCCCCAAAAGCCCCCATGAAAACGAGCGTGCCTAGGGTTAATGATAGTGGTTAATCTTTGAATGGCATGGTCCCAAAGCTTGGATGCTAGTGATGTAGCTTTTTGTTTGGTAAGGCCCAAGTTCATAAGAGGCGTGATTGTATACTCATTGTAAATGTTGCCAGCCATCCCAATTAAGATGATGTGCAGAGTCACTTTGTTAATCCTGTTTGGATTCCTTAAGATGCGGGTTTTAAGTCTAGTTATGGTGTGAGAATGCTGAGCTGCTGCACATTCGAGAGTGATGAAAGGATTTGTGTCAGGGCAGAATTTTAGTTCAACAAGGTGGATGTCCCTGTCCTGAGGAGGGATCTCGGAGGGACCAAGGTGGGCTTGTCTGCCTGGAATAGGGCGTACACAGAGAGCACCAGGGCGGCTTTGGTGCCGGGCAAGGGAGCCAGTACCAAAAGGGAAAACCCAGTCTAGAATAGCTCTCGAGTGTTTTCAGGGACTTGTATGCCCTGATCCAGGAGTCCCTCATTACTGCAGCCATCCATGCCAATAAGGGATGAACCATACCGGCCTTTACTGAGGGCTTTCACACAGAGACTAAGGGCTTCATGGTGTCTGTTGGTATGCATCCCGCTCATTGTTGAGCTTGTACACCTGAGGAGCATGTGGTCAACGTGGTCCATATTATCGCAAAGAGGGCATCTTCCAGAACTGGAAGAAAAGTTGAAAGTGAAGGCATGTTTTTGTGTATACAGTGTATCTGTTTGGTACTTCATTATATTAATTTGCTGTTTCAGAGTAATCTCTGGATTTTGCCAGAAGGAGTTGCTGATCTCCTTGTTAGCAAGTTGAGAGATTAGGTTGTGTGCTTCAATGTTTGCAGTGGTGGTGGGTGGTATGGTATTGTTAAGTTTCTGCTATCTCTGGTAGCGGTAGCCGGAGATGTCAGCAGAGCCAAGCTTGTGTTTCTTGTGCATTTGTGCTTTAAGTTTGCCGTTCAGGTTGGTGAGGTAGTGGATTGAGAAAGCGTGGGAGCGGTGCACACCATCATTCTGTGCGTGAGAGGTCTTCAAAGAGAGCCAATAAAAATTGTGGAAGGGATCCCTGGCATCTGGAAGTGCAATGTCTATGGTGTTTGAGAGGGCTGCGGTGCGTGCGCAGGCATCAGCCCCCTCATTGCCAATGATGCCAGAGTGGGCTTTGACTTTGTAGAAATGAATAGGGGAGTGTTCTCACAAATTTGATATAGCCTGGATGAGCTCTGCATGGAGGTGATTCATCATCCGTGTAGGATTAAGGGTTTGTTTAGAAATTTGGGAGAGGCAGCATGCACTATTAGAGGCAATGTCAGTTTGTTCTTTTTGGAGTGCCACAAGAATACCTGCTATGTTGATAGTATCTGTAGGTCCACGGCCGTTGGGTTTGACATGCAGCTGCAAGTGTTGGGAGGGTGGACTAGTGTCCCTTCCCGATTTGTAAACACCCGAGCCAGAAAGTGGTGGGGAGTCATCATCTTTGTCTTTAATTACACTCCCATCAGTATAGGTGATTTCTCTCCATTCCTTCCTCCATTTTAGGTGTGAACTTCCTTTTGTACTTCGCAGGGATGAAAGGTGCCCTATTCCCAGGATATCAATATTTTCCTAAACCAGGATAACAAAGAAAAAGAAAAGAAAAAGAAAAACTACGTAGGCAGAGAAGACTCTCCCTACATCAATTAAGGAAAAGGAGACACATTGGCTCCAGAGAGCTGTGAGTCCCCTCCACCACAAAGTTTTAAAACAAAAAGAGTTAATGGGGGTCAGGAGGGTTACTGGAAGCACTTGGCTCCAGAACCTGGCTGTGAGAATTGTTTTTGTTCTCCATTGCACGCCTAGTGGTAACAAGTTTATGAGCATACTTAACAGAATGGGCATGCAGGCTGCGAGCAAGTTTCAAGGCACGTTGTTGGTCAAGTCCCAGTTGTTTAAGCTGGTTCAAGGTATGCTCTCTATAGCAGGTCCCACCAACACCCAGAAGGATGGTATGCAGAGTAACAGCTTTAGCAGGGATAAGTCTGCAGAGGTCTGCGTGCTGCCGCTGTGCCGCCTCCAACTGTTGTCCAGGTCTTGTATCTTCACAGTACTTGATTTCAATCAAGTGTACATGGCGCTGATTGACATTTAATTGATGGGGTTGTCGCACGCGGTTAGAGCCACTGATCCTCTGTGTTGGGTGCCTGCTGCGTAACGCATAGTGTGAACTGGAGGAGGAAGGAGAAGAAGAAGTGGGTTTGGCTTGGTAAGGAGTAATCAGTATAGCATCTGGACGGCTAGATTTGAGTCTAGATCTCTTGGGAAAATTACGTGGAAAGAGGTAAGGGGGGATAATTCTATTAGATGCATGTGCAGGAATTTGGAGGTTGTGCTGCGCCAACCTATCATCATTTCCTATGTCCGTGTTAACTAAACCTGCTCCCCAAGGGCTTTTGCTAAGAGCTTTGGTTATCATCCTTCCTGCAATATTGTGGCGTTCAGTTTTCATGCTGGCAATGATTTGATTCTGGCAGCCTGAGAGCATGTGGAGAGCGCTGTCTAATTGGTGACAGCCAGGGAGGGGGCATGAAGGATCAGTGTACCTCTTGAAGAGTACTGCATGTTTTTGGTTATAGAGGGTGCCTGTGCGATATTGAAGGATGGTGCGCTTCACAGGAAAGGAAATACTAGACATGTTCTTGAAGGCATTGCTGATATTCTTGTCAACGTGAGGTAATAGGCTCTGGTAGTAGGAGTAGTAACCTGTTTTGGAGTTGGCGTACCCAAGTCTGTGTTTTGTGTGCATGTGAAACTTGAGAGCATTTTGAAGATTGGGGAGGTAGGTGAGCTTGGGAGCAGGTGGGGGGTCTGTAGATGTGCCCGTAGCATGTTCTCTTTTTTCCTCCTTGGCTAACCAAAATAAATGAGAAAACGGGTTCCCGCTGGGACCTGCGCTGGGAATCCCAGTATCAGCCATGCTATTATTGGTTTGTTTTGTCTGATAATTTGCAATAGCATCTGCACATTCATTACCGGCAATACCAGCATGTGATTTTACTTTGTATACACAAATATTGGTCTGTGAGTTGCTAATGAGGGTAGATATGGTTTTTAGTACATCCCTTGAATGTGCTGTTTGTGTTTCTCAGGATAAATAATTTGCTTACGTATTTGATGAAGAGAGGTGAGACTGTCTGAAGCAATGTGTGAGTAAGAGTGTGTGATGGCAGCAGCAATCGCTGCCAGTTCAGCTCGGCAAATGGTGTTGGTAATTCCAGCACCGTGAGGCTCAACAAAATTTATGTTATTTGTGAAAGGGCAGTAAACACCTGCTCCAATTTCTTGTTTGCCATTTTTGGTATGACAGCTGCCATCAGTGTACGCCCATGTCCTCCAGTCTGGGACTTTTAGAGCAAGGGTGGGATTGGATTGGCTAGGCACAGAGACTACCCCATAATTGTTTATGAGTGGGCTGCTTGTATTTTTGGTAACTTGCTGCTTGTCAGAACGGAGGCGCTTACATTTCTCGAATCCAGGCATGACAGCATGCATGGAATTGAGAGTGGCATGGCTGCTGACACTGCGCAGTTTCCACCAGACCTTTGTATGTCTATCTATATCACTAGCCAAGCTCCGTAGCCAAGCTGAGTTATGGTTGTTTAGATGGACCCTTGCAGCAGTGTTCCAAACCGCAATAATTTGTATGTCCCAGGTGTGCTGAGGAAGAGGTATTTCTTGGTTGGGGCATGATTGGGGGGCGTCATAAGTAAGGTTAGTACGCGGGATGGTACCAAGTTCGCAGTAGAGATGTGGATAAGCAGTGATGAGTTTGGAGTAGGGGTTGGTTATCATTTGTTTTCCCCAGACAGGGAGGAACATAAAAGTAGCAGTGGCCTCTGTGTTGAGAATGGCTGAGTAGATAGCATGACGCAGGGACTGGGTCATAGCACCTTCTTCATAAACGGGATGGCAGACAGAAAAACCTGAGAACCTAGATGAGAAGGAGTTATGGTAGGCACCAAAAATAATGTCTCGGGGGTCAGCGCTCCAGTAGTGCTGGTATTGAGGGTTATGGTCCAGCGGGGAGGCCATTTTTTCTTGAGTTACCAGGGCCCAATGCTGGAGGGCAGTATGGATGTGAATTGGCAGGGCCCGCGAGAAGGAGTCTTTAATCTTTGTGCTAGTGTACTTGTTTTCTAGCATAGTCTTGCGAGCAAGGAGCCCCTGCAGCTCAGAAGCAAAGCTAATGGGAGCAGGTGTTATGGCTTCGTGCAAGCCCGCAAACTTGGCCCTATAGAAAGCCTTGTAAAGAATTTAAAAACGGTTAGGGGTAATCATGCCAACACATTTACCTTGTGTGTTATAAATGCAGGCCTTGTGTGATTTGTAGATTGTTGGGAGGATAAGGGGAGGTGGAGCACTAGGGTTGGGGCTGTGTGATTCAGTGTCTAGTGATGTTTGATCAGGGATTTGTTTAACTGTGTATTTGACAAGGTCAATGTCATGCAGCCAGAATTCACTGCAACCAGTAGGTTTGATGTCTACTTGTGGGTTGGTGGGGTGTATGTCAAAGGTAACTTTATTTCGCAGTATTGTGTCAAGCTTCTGTTCCCAAGTATTAATTGTATCAAGTTTTCCAAAGCCTTGCCTCTCAAGGTTGGAAAGAGCAGAGTCTGCTATGGGTTGGGAAAGATCAGGTTCGCTCTGCCTGGTTTCAAATTCAAGCAGACAATGTTGGAATTTAGGCCAGGTCTCTTTAATTTCCTCAGGCTCCCAGGAGGGCACCCAAGTGACCTTAATGAGCTCTTCTCTAGACTGGTACGCTCTGTCAATTTTTTGCGCATTGTTTAGGCCTACACAGGCGGGACATGACCATGTGTCAGCTGCATCAATATCTTGTCTTTGCCCATCAGTGTAGCAACCAAGTTCTTTCATGCATTTCCAGTGGTACGTGCGTTGGCAGACATCACAAATATACATATCATTGTACGGAGGTTTAGAGTTAATAGATTCATAACCTTCATGGTAATTGCAAATTTGGCAGCAAGCACACTTAATATCAGTGCGAGCAACAGGTAAGGTAGTCGAAGGCTGAAAGCCGGCTTTTTGGAATAAAGGCAGGGCCCACTTCTCAATAATCATTGGGGCAAAATGGGTGTGGTATTGCACTTGGTTGTGAATGCGGGTCCTCCATCCGTCTTTTTTATGAACTGTGCAGTTTCTCCAACCATCTATGTGGTCTATGTCAATATCATGGTTATAAATAATATTAATGGCATGGCTGGCTGATTTTGCTTTTATAAGCTTTTTTACCGAGGTTTTCTTGTAATTCCAGACCTCAGAGGCTTGGCATGGCGAGCCGAGGGGGTTGATGGCAGGAGGGGTGAGCTCTGTCTCTATGTGAAGTAATTTCTTCTTCTTGTTTTTGTGGTTATTGATTTGTGTATCTAGGCTGTTTGGAGTGTTTGGATAGGTAGGAGGGCTTTGGGTGTTGCCTGTCTGGCCAGTATCTGCCGCGCACGGGGAATTTGGCTGTGTTGGGACATAATTAGCAGTGCTTTGGCTGGCATTTGCTCTTTGGTGATTCTGTCTAATGGGTTGAGACATGGGCGTGGAGGTGTGTTTCATTGTTGAGCATGTGCGCTTGCCACCAGGATAACAACAAACTTCATTTTTTCCTTCATGACCTCATGTATTTATGAACAGGCTAGCAGTCAAACGTCTTGACTGAGCTGCCCTAGCCTGAGGGCACTTGTGTGAACAGCTATGTGTGTCAGGGGGAAGTGATTGGAATTTCTTTTTCCAGGTGTTTGATGTAAGGTGTTGGTGGGTACGCAGTGGCGTGGCAGGATAGGGACGATCCAGGGGTAGCCAGCGACCTTCTGAAAAAATCTTAATTGAGGAGTTGGAACCAGTCTTTGTTTGCGCTATCTAGCATTACTCTGGCATTAAGATTCCACACGACAATGAGTTGCGAAGGATAAGAAGGTGGGGTAGGGTTGGATATGGTATCAAACCAGTGCTGTGGTGTCTGGAATTGGATGTTTCCTGCAGGGAATTTGGCAAGCACTTTTGCAAGATCTGGGTAATGGTTAAGCCAACTCATATAAGCGTTACAGCTAAGCCTCTCCAGTGGGGCAGGAGCATGAAGGTAGCAACTGGTCCTGTTGTTTGGAGGGAGGAGCGCACTGCGTGGCGCAGGAGCCTAAACATTATTTCATCATCATGTGGGGGATGGCAGAAGGAGAAGTCATTGTAACGTACAGAGAGGGCGTGTTGGTACTTGTTTGCATGTACAAGATGAAGCAACAATTAGCTATAACCTTCAACTATAAGGATATCTCCTTTTATATGAACAGGTTATTGTTTTGACTGGAGGCCTCAAATGGAGGCCTTCCAAGTTTCATTTCTGTGACCAATAACCTTGTATCATACAAGGAATGATACTTGACACTCATGAAGCCACCAAGCTTGCTTCAAAGCTTCGTCCTCAGAACGCTTGTGATCTCGCCTGCACTAGACGCGCTCATGAGAAGGCCTCTATCAACTCTCAACAATGTGCTTGTTTCACAACAGTGAGACATTACGTCTAGTGCTGAAGGCAGATGTACACCTTGCTGATAGGGGTGAGTCTTGTTGGTCTGCACATGCGTCTAAGTTATTTAGTGGCATGTGTAATGACCACAATTGATAACAACAGTCTTAGATAACTTGTTTGAGTAGGCTGTGTGCGTGAAAATCCCTTTTGATATTGAGACAATCTCTGAAGCCTTTTGATGCATTTGAGAAAACTGTGCACAGACACACCAACTTGAATGATTGAGTATGCTTGCGACCAGTTGAGACACATTGCTTTGGATTTGATAGGCATCTCTGCATTTGTGTTGCCCTATGTTGCAAATGCAGCTGAAAATTAATATCATATATCACCTTCTGTGTAGCATGTCACAATGCAAGCATGCAGGCATGCAGTTACCAGTGTGGCTGAAGACATTTGGAGTGTGCAAAAGACAACATACCTGCACATGTCTTGGTTGGATATAATAGACTTCCCTCAGCCACTGTGGCATGGATTCAGGAGATACTTTGGAGCAAGGACTTGCCGAGCTGACTGTGTTAGTCTTAGTTGACCGAGGACCGCACTTGCTTGCTTTGCTTATTGATGCCAACACCTTAAGCTTGAGTCCGTTGAGGAAGAAGTGCTTTGCTATTGATATTTGCTCTGAGTTGCTTACACCATCAGACTTACCTTGTTGCATGAAGGATGCTGGAGTTACTTGAACATCTTGAAGTCTTCCATTTGCTTTGCTTGTTCCTTTTGCTTTGCCAGATATGATCGAGACACTTTGACGCTGCTTGTTGAGAATACTTCCAACTATTTGCATGGATGCACCTACAATTTCTGATATAACTATAACTGCATGATGAATGATGTTGAACAACTTGTAGGGTTGAACCCTAATTTGTCATGTGATTGAGTTTTGGTCACATGTCTGTATATTACTGTACATTATCACGTGATACAGCTCATGCCAGCTGTAGAAGCGAATCTATCTTTCCAGAAGAAAAATTAGGGTTCATTTGAGGTTTCTGTACTATAAAATGCTGTACATTTCTTGTTTTATTTGCCTTGACCCTAAGCTCTAATTTTTGACGAAAGGTTAGTGGCCCTGGTGGTGAGTGTTGCTACCACTTGTTGTACATACTTGTAACACCTTGACGCTCTCTGTCTCTGCCACGCTCCGCCTCTCATAGTATAAAAGGGCTAAGGTGAATCGTCAGCCATCCACGTCCGTGAGTGCAACCCAATCTGAATTACAAGAACTAACTATGTGTTGCGCCAGCCTGCGTCACGTCACAAGCAGCTGCTGGTTCTTCATTAAAATTGGCCGTTACAGCATGCACAATGAGGAGGTGTTTAAACAAAAAAATTGCTGGGTGCTTCCAAGACTCCCATGCAGGATTGTTCTAGGGGTTTTGAGGTACAGACAGCATAAGGTTTGGAGAGAAGCGGATGCCCTCAGTCCCCGAGAGGTGAGCAGGAAATCAGTGACTTACCGTCATTGGTGTGGAAAACCTTTGAATCAAACAGCACGCACACTCCTTTTTGTATCCCATCATATCTATTCAATAATCTGGATAAAGGAGTCATGACCTCTTCATCAATCTTTTCAAACCATTACTTACTTTTGCCCAGCTCCCAAACACTGGTTTTATTCCTTTCTTGGCGAGCTTTCACATGTTGACTGATCTTGAGGTAAATGCCTTTTTAAACCAAGACTCATACAGATTTCCTGATTTTTGTCAGAATTGGTTTCAATTTTTGATGCTGGATGAAAATGTTTCACCAGCAGCTGATCAGCCAGATTCTTGGGCTGTAGGCCAACCCCCTTGTAAGAAAGAAAAGAAAAGTCTATGCAAGCCAGGTCCAGCTGCGTGCATTAAGGAAAGGTCCCACAACTAGCAAGCTAGCTAGGGCCTCACCGAGGAGGTTCACAGGCCCAGCCTACACCAAGCTATGAACCTATGGGGAATAACTAATGCGGGTCCGGCGGGCTGCTGTCAGCCATGCGCCTGCGGGCGTGGACTCTCCTCCTCCTGCTCTGAACTGCCTTGCCCCCAGTGATGCCCCTGCCAGAAGAACCCTGCAAGTATAACGAGTGCCTGGTGTTTATAATTTTTGTTAATGATTGGAGTGCATGGCAACTTAATTGAGAAGCTAATTTTTCTGCGTTATGTCTGGTAAGACCCAGCTCAACCAGGGGAGTGATGGTGTAGTCATTATAGATAGTATCTGCTACACCAAGTAAGATGCTGTGCAAGGTCACTTTATTATTTCTGTTTGGGTTTCTGAGACTACGGGTGCGAAGTCTGGAAATGGTACCAGCATGCTGGTCAGCAGCTGTTCGTAGGCTGGGTAAGGGGTTAGTGTCAGGGCAGAATTTAAGTTCCACAAGGTGAATATCTCTGTCATGGGCAGGTATCATTCTAGGGTTAAGATGGGTTGCTCTCCCTGGGATAGGGCGCACAAAGACAGCATCAGGACGGCTTTGGTGTCGGGCAGAGGGGCCAGAACCATTGGGAAAAGCCTGGTCAGGAATATCCCTGGAGATGTTTTCAGGGACTTCAATGCCCTGTTCTTGGAGATTTTCTCTACAGCAAGCGTCCATGGCAACAAGGAATGAGCCATGTTCACCTTTGCTCAGGGCTTCGCAAGAGAGACTGAGGGCAGTGTTGTGTCTGTTTATGAACATCCCTTGGCATGTTGGGTGTGAACATCCGAGGACAATGTGATTGATGCTATCCATATTGCCGCATAATCAGCAGTTGGCAGAGCCAGAGGTGTGATTAAACCTGACAGCGTGCTTCTGGGTGTAAATTGTGCCAGTGCGGTACTTGAGAATATTTATTTGTTGCTTAAGGGTAACCTTAGGGTTGCTCCAAAAGGAATTGCTAAATTTTTGGTTAGCAAGTTTAGGGGATAGCTTAGGTGAGCCTGTGTTGGTATTGCTGTTATGAGATGGTGGTTGCATGAGTTGCTGCCAGCCTGTGTAATAGCAACTGGATACATCGGCAGAGCCAAGCTTGTGTTTGTTATGCATATGGGATTTGAGCTTGTCTTTCAAGTTAGTGAGGTAAACGGGTGTGGGATTATGGGAGTGCCCTCGGGGAGGTTTGACGGATAGCCAAAAGGAGTCGTGGAAAGGGTCCTTGGCATCAGCCAATGAGATATCTGTGTTATCCATAATAGCCGCAGTTTGAGCGCAAGCATAAGCTCCCTCATTGCCAATGACGCCTGAGTGGGCTTTGACTTTAACCCTATCAACCCTCATCACCAATGGCAGGCATAGAGTACTGCGAGTTACCCTTGTAAACCTATCAACTCTCATCACCAATGGCAGGCATAGAGTACTGCTAGTTACCCTGATCCTTTTTTTTTTCCTCTTTGCTCTTGGTGGAGGGATACATGGCGCCTCACCATCTTACTTGGTGTGGCAGGTACCATCTATAATGACTACACTATTGCTCCTCCGGTTGAGCTAGGCCCTATCAGACATAATGGCCAGGTCTGGTTACAGGCCTCAGTGTTTCTCCGCAGCTGCCCTTTGCTGCATGCAGAAGGGCTGTCTGCGGCTCTGGTGTTCTGTGGACTTTCTTCTGGCTGGCCTCTGTGCACAGGGTGTCAGAACAGGAGTGCTCCAGCAGGAGACCAAGTCTGGACTGCGGTGCGGAACTGTGCTTATTCCTGTGGGCCTCATACTTTTTCCTGGTTGGTGGACGATTAGCTGACACTTTCACCGGCCTTTTCCGGATCGTCGTCGTGGGTTTTTGGACAATTGCTGCCTTATCCAGGTTGCTCTGTTGAGCGCTTTCCAGGTTTGCTACAGGTGCTTTACCAGGTCCTTATCAACACTTCTGCATCATCATTCATGTTTGGCTGGACTTTTTCTTGCTCATGACCCTAATGTTCTCCAGTGGATGCTAGGCACAAGCACTAGAAACTTGTTTGTTTATTGTTAACCTTGTGAAAGCTGGTTGAGAATGTTTCACCAGCAACCGATCAGCTAGAGATTTGTAAACCCATGTAAACCCATGTAAACCCATGTTTCCCCGCAGCTGCCCTTGTAGGGGGACGTAGCGATGCAACCTTACATTATCAGATATAATGCAGAAAAAAAATAGCCTTTCAATAAAGTTGCCATGCACTCCAATCCTTGTCCAAAATTATAACGCCAGGCACACATCATACTTGCAGGGATTTTTGGTAGGGGAGTGACTGGGGATGAGGCACTGCAGAGCAGGAGGAGGAGAGTCCAAGCCCGCAGGCGCACGGCAGATAACCCACCAGACCCTCCTTAGTTCTTTCAGCTGGCTCTATGCTCAGTTTAGGCTAGGCCTTTGAGCCTTTTTAGTGTGGCCCTAGCTAGCTTGCTAGTTAGGGGGCCTTTCATAAACGCACATAGCCGGACTTGACATGCATAGTTTTATCTTTTTTAGCTTATACCCTTTCTAGACTTCCTTTCTTTCCTTGTGGCCATCAAGTTTGGGACCTTTTGGCAGAGATTGGAGATGCAAAAAAAAGCCTTGATGCCCGGTTAAGCCATGTGTGAATGAAAGATAACACTTTGTGCATTATTGCAACACACATCAGTCCGCAAACCTCACTGCACGCTGCCTTTTAGCAGGTGGATGTGGACTTGTTGGCAAGGCAGTGCGACCTGCAGAGGCAAGCGATTCAAGACTGTTGGGTATCAGGACATCAGTGGGCATGGCTTCCTGCTGGCGTAGTGCTGTTTTCGGAGGGACTGCTGCTTGCATCGATCGCCCATGGGCTGCATCCCCAGTCACCGCCGCCGGTGCTGCTGCAAGGCAACCCAAGCGTGCAGGTAGCACATCAGCAAACGTTGCCTGCTGATGGAGCTGCTGAGATGGCGGCATGAGGGCTGCACAAGCTGATGATGTTTGGGAGGAGGCACAGGGCAGAGCTGCTGAAGGCTGAGTAGGGTGAAGGCCATTGATACGGACGCGGGGTGCGGGTAGGCGTGCAGGAGGGGCGTGATGGGGTCTTGGAGCATGCATAAGGTCCGCCTGGGCATCAAGCAGGGGATCCGTGAACTCTGTGAGGTCTGACATGGCCACCTGTGCGGTATGAAGGAAACGAGAAGGATGTTGTAGGAGTTTGTGCATTAGGTGTGTGGGCCCTGAGCCTGAGCCAGTCTGGGAAATGGTCTTCCCAACCTAGGTGCCGGAAAACACGTTCCTTTTCCTCAATACACCCACACCTCTGGTACCACAGACTGTGGACAAACACATGTTTTCTTCTTTTTCTCAACACACCCACGGTTTTGGTTCCCCAAAAAATGGACAAACAAACGCTGAAGAGCGGATCAACTTGTGCTTTGTGAGCTCATTGTTACCCACATGACAATAAAGGTTGGGCACAAATAAAATCATGTACTGCTCAGACTTGCTTTTCTTTTAACAAACACATTCACAAAAACACACACGCACATACCGTACCTAACGTGGATCATTCCGCAACCCCAAAAAATAATCATTTGTTTGAATCCCGCCTTAACCCCGCACCCCCCTCAGTTTTTATTTCTGAGTTTCCCGCATGTTCCCGCAGGGGCAATCAGCCCCCTTTTGCCCCGAGTACTGCATCTATTTTCTCCACGCTGCTCCTGCATGTAAAAACTTGCAAGGATTGGCCAGCATTCGAAATTTTGAAAGGATTGCAAGGAACCCTTGCACTCAAAGGAAGGATGCTGTCCAAAAGCGCATGAAAGGTGCACACACTGCTACAAGTGAAGACCTGCTCAGCTGCTGAATCAGCTGCTGAAACTCATTGGCCTGTGCCATCTCCTGCTGCTGCCGCTCCTGCTCACTAGGAGGGGGCTTCAGGAAGCTTCCTTTCCTAGATGGCGACGCCCCACCGGCGTCTTCTTAACTCATGCTTCAAACAATTCTCAGAAATAACATTCTTCACTTTCACGCACATTCCCGCATGCTCAAACAAAGATATTTTCTCTGGTGTCCGCAGTCATCCCGCACCCCTCAAAAAATTATTTTTGCGGGATGATACACATTTTGCACGGTACACATGCACACACACACACACACACACACACCTTCCGCAAATGCAGGAAGAACAAGTTGCGCACGCCTCGTTTCTCCAGCGCAACACGATTCCCGTGCCCACTTGCCTCTCCGCTCCCTGCACCCCCACTACCTCTTGCCCCCTCATCCACCATGCCCCCATCCGCTCCATTGCTTGCATCCTCCTGCAGAGACTGCTTTGCACTTGACCTTCGCTTGTTCCCTCTCTGCTTTGCCACATCGCTGACTTTCCTTGTTCCTGGCTGCCCCTTTGCACCTCCCTCACCCGCCCCCTCGTGCTGCTGTGCCCCATCACGCCCCGGGATCGCCCCTGCAGCACTGCAGCCATCTTCGGCCCCCTGCTGCTGCCGCTGCTGCTGCTGCCCTTTACTATCAGCTCCTGCAACTCCTGCTCCTCCCTCTTGTCCTGCAGCTCCATGATGCCCCTGGCCCCCTCCTGCGGCTCCTGCACGTGCCTCTGCAGCAGCCACAGCTGCCGCCTCCCTCTCGCTTCCCGTGCACGAGGCCATCATGGCACACAGCTCCTCCTCAGCTGTGCCTGCCATCAGCAGCAGCTCTACATGCACAGCACGGCGTGCACCCATGCGATGCGCGCGTGCAATCACCTGCACAAAGAATTGGTAGCCTTGGGTGCATGCTCTGCCCTAACCCATTAGAGACTCTTGCAGCTGCCGCAGAAAGCTCCGTATGCTTACTTCTTGCTTAAAGGTAGCATCAAAGGTCCTGGTGATGAACACAGCAAGCAGTAAGATGGAAAGCATGTGCGGCCCAGTGTGCAGAAGCTTCAGCCAAAACCATGCCTTTCGCTTCCCTTCTCAATTGTACTCGCCCAAAAACGCAAACAGTGATCAGCATCAGCCCAGCACAGCAGAGATCCACATGGCCTCAAGGCAAGGGCGCAAGGTGGTGTCCTTAAACGTCACACCTTGCAAGTGACGGATATGTCAATCTGCATCCCATACCACATGAGCCATGCGGGCAACAACTTTTGCTTGGTGCAACACCGTGCCGAAGAGCACTCAAAGCCTTTGGCCACATTTACAGCCAACTACAGCATGCACAAGCTGAGCTGAGCTCACCTGCTGCTCCGTGGCCTTATTGGCCAGGGGCTCCATCAGGAACACGTAGTTGACAAATGACAGGTCCAGGCCCACCTGCACATGGAAACACACACGACAGGCACAAGCTTTACGCTCTGCTTGTGCATGCTTTCCCCAACTCTGGTCCACACAATGAGCAGCAGGCGCTGCAGCCCTGGATGCTGACCACTCATGAGCTCAATGAAATTTGAGCCTTTCATGAGAACAACTCAAACCATTCCTGAGCTCAATGACAACTCAAACCAGATGCAGGGGGTTCAGCAGGCAGCGACGCACCGAGCCCAGATCATCCATGAGCAGCACCCCCATGGAAGGGTCCTTGGCAAAGCGATTGACAGCCGCATCCCGCTCCACTTGCTTTGTGCCTATGCGGCCACACAACAGGGACACGGCAGGCACAGAAGGGAGACAATGGGCTGGGGTGGGAAGTTTGGTTAATCCATTACTGATTTACTGCAAATCAGGATCAGATGGAATGGAGACCAAGAGCAGGATAGGGCAAGCCATGCTTGGGGGCGAGCGGCAAAGGGTTTCAATCTGCATTGTATATGGGGAATTGTTTGGATTTTAGATTTGTGCAGTGCAAATGTTAGAATTCCCAATGGACCACGATGAGCCATCAACCATGTTACACACACCCTGCAGGAGACTGGCAAGGCATGCCAACGCACGAGTAGACTTGCCAAATACAGAGCAATGTGCCTACGTACGCACAAGGCTAGACAACTCGCATGCATGAACGTGTACCCTGCACCTGCAAAAAGCCATCACAGAGCAATGTGTACCTACGTACACACAAGGCTAGACAACGCGCATGCATGAACGTGTACCCTGCACTTGCAGAAAGCAAGACAGTGCTCCAGGAAAGGAAATGCTGCGAAGCAGGGCAGAACGGCAGCCAGGATGTGCACATGGGCATCAAGGGGTCACTCGGTGCTCACCTCCTTTAAGCGTCACAAACTGGATGTTGCTCCGCAACAGCTGCTGGGCTATGAGCTGGAGGTGGATCCAGAACTGGGAAAACACGATGACCTTGGGGGCGTCCTCATCTGCTTGAGTTTGTAGAGAAAAAGAGAGGAGAAAATGCAGGGATGGAGATGTCGAGGAACCCATCCAGAGACTGCCCACAGTGTCATTATAGGCACAGGTGCATCCTACAACAGAACATTGTGCATTTCATGCTCTCCCAACCTGAGTGGGTTTAATTGCTTGCTCCTATTTTTCAGTGGAGCAGCCAGCCATGATACTCTGCAATCTGTAGTGGCTTCCGCTTGCAGATATCAAGCAACAACTCTGGCCAACTTCTCTTATCCTCGCCACCATGAAATTGCCTCAAGCATCCCATTATAGATTCTTCCTCCATGTCACACCCAGGCAAATCTAAAGGATGAGGCCTGCAGGAAAGCCATGGCGCATGCTTGCCTCACCTTTCCTGCTCTTCTTCAGTATGCTGCGCAAGCCTCCGCTGCCAGCATGGCCTTCTGCTGATGAGCTGCTGGGTCCATCCAGGCCGCCCACTAGCCGGGAGGCTGCTGCTGCATCTGCTAATGAATCTACGGTGCGGGCCACCCCTATTTCCAGCAGGCGCTGGACCAGATACACACAGCGGGTGGAGCGGGTGACCTGTTTGCGGCCAAGCAGGGTTGAAGAGCATTGAGCGGATTGCTCTACTTCTCAATTCCATAATGTGGAATGGCATGCTCACCTGTCTCAGCACAGGGCTAACAAACGAATGATTGCTCTGTGGATGCATGAGCATCTCGACAACGTTTGCATGCCTCTGTTTCACAAAAAGCCTGCTGATAAATTTTGTCATGGCAGCCTTACCTCCCAGGTGGGCGACCACTCTCCTCCCGCAACACCTGGGTGGATGACCACAGCAAAAAGTGTCTTTGTAGCATCAATTGTGAAAACAAGAGGAGGAAAAGAAAGACTACACCAGCCGAAAGCCGTGTACACTAAAAAAAGCTTCCCTAACTAGCAAGCTACCAAGGGTGAGACAACATGGGAGACCACTCTGAGAGGTAAAAAAGAAGGGCACTGTCCTTGTGGCTCAGCCCTTGCCCATTCACATCAAACAATTTCAATGCAAAATGCACATCAACTACCTCATGCTTCTCTCACGGCTAGAGGGAAGCCTGGTCTAGGGTCAATTGCGTGCAAGGCATAGCCCACCTTTTGCGCCGTGCTGGTGGTACACAGGCTGCCACTCGATGAGCTCAATGGGCACAGGCCACTTTGGGTTGGGATTGTGCTGCTTGCGTGCTGGGTCTGTGACAGGCTGTGTGCATGGAAGACACAAAAAGAATGAATAGAGCGGGTGAACGTAGCTGCTCATCACCAGTCCTAGCTCCTGTCAATTGAATGGCAGATGAATGCGAGTACAATTGGTTAGTTTGTACATGGAAATCCTCATCTGTTTGCAGGGCTTAGAAATACCAAGTGCTTTGCAAGGACAAAGACCTGCCAGCGAGTCACCTCATATGTCACTCAGCTCGGAGCGAAAAATCATGCAGTCAGGGAGCATCACCTCTATTAGCTCACTGAACCATGAGGTGCTCACATCCCCTGGTACTTGCACCGCCCATAAGACCGCCTACCAGCGAGCAACTACACAGTTTTTGCAGCCCAAGCAAAAAGCCTGCAACCAAGAAATGACATCACTAATTTAGATGCAGTACGCTCCTAAGGAGGCTGCATTGTGCCAGCACAGAGGACAGCTGCCAGGCCTGTAGGCACCCTCAATACCTGCATGACGTAGGGTGTGGCACATGAAGGCAGGGGGCAGCAGGTGGGACTGGCCTTTGTGCAGTCCAGGCACGCCACATGCGCACAAGGAGTGACCAGGGGCAGGTAGGTCGGGGCACTGCGCATGCAGGAGCAGCGGGGAAACGACAAGCAGGGTGAGCTGCACAAAAGGTGGTAGGGCACAGGGTGGTGAATGGCAAGGAGAAACAGATGCACATGTCAATGTCTTGCATATGAATAAGGTGCGGTGCGCCTATCTATTTTTACTACCGTAGCGTCACTAATGTATTACGACACTGATATATTACGAGGTACCAAAATAGTTTCATTAATTAATTTGCGAGTATTAAGGGTTTACGAGGACCCCAGAAACAACTCAAATTTTGCGAAGCATTGCGTTTTTGCGTCTCTCTTGCACTGGCTCACTGTCCCTTATCACCCCCTCCCTTCATTGTTTCATCTGTGGTGTCCTCAGACACCTCCATCGGTTCACTCAGGCCTCCTATCCACCCCTTCACCTGCCTCTGGACCCCCCTGACCAAGAGCTGTGGCTGTGGGGTCCATCAACTCTTCCTGGGGTCAATCAACTGGTTTGCCCTGCTTCCCCCATGCAAGCATGCTCCCAGTTCCTCCTCCTGCAAGCTGAGCAGCTCCAAATCCTTCAGCTTCAGTACAGCCCATGTCAGTAAGGAATCCCCGCCCCTTAGGAGCATGGGCTGCTTTGTGGGGCCCGATGGATGGCTGAACATAAACTTGGACCCTTTACGAGGCCTTGGAAAAAGTAATTTACAAAGACAATTCATATTGCAAACGACCCCAATAATTATTTAATTAAATCGCAAAACTCAGTGTTGGTACGGTGTTATATAATATTAGACGAGGTCCATTGAATACTGGTTTTGCCAGGGTGGCGAAAACTTAAGAGTCGGAGTCTGGGCAAGTCCGGCATTAAAACAAAAGGGAAAAGGACAAAGCAAGCTAGTCAAAAAGGATGAAGATGGCGTGGCCCGCCAGATGTGCATGGGGGCCTGCAGGACCCCTCCTGATGCCAAGCGGCACCTTCAGGCCCACTGCAAGAAGCTCAAGGAGGGGTACATCAAGATGTGGTGATATTGTCAAACCAGGAGCATGGGCCATGCTTGTTGAAGTGTAAAGGCTGTGGTGAGGTCTTCAGCCCCAGCAACCCCTCGCAAACATGCAAGCAGCACAGCTCTTCGTGCAATTGTCCTCGCATGGTGGAAGAGGTGATTGACCTGGATGATGGTGATGAAGAAGCAACGTGAATGAGGACGACCAGGAGGGGAAAGATAATGGAGTGCAGATTGAGATGGACTCTCTTGCCTAGTAGCTATTGCATATGCTATCTCGGCTGAAGCTTGGAGATACCCAGTTATGAATGCTTGTTTAGGAAGCTCCAGCGTGGGCAACATAAATAGTTGAACAGCTGCTTTAACAAAGCAGCTATTGTGTGATTGCACTTGAAAGTGCTTCAGGAGGTACTTAGTTTTGGATGCTTTTTTGGCAGCTCCAGCGTGGGCAACATAGATAGTTGGACAGCTGCTTGAACAAGCAGCTATTATGCGACTGCACAATTGTGCATGTGTCACAAACCAACTTTCTGCTCTTTTTATTTTGCAGGGACGTGACCAACCTATTCCTGGGGTGCAAAACCCCCACCACACTTATTTTGAATTGAATTCTTGAATTCTGTGCTTTATTATATAATAACTAATATTATATAATATATTATATAATATAGATTTTACAAGTATATTATTTTAAGCTGCAACTTACATATGAACAAGTGCAAAAGTGCAGAGGGGGTCAACTGGCCTTGTATGTTGGACATGCTCTTTCTCACATATTTTTTCCCAAATCTAATCATGCCAATCATTTTTCATATAAATATTACAATCACAAAAAAATGATGAAAAACGGAGGACCCCAGGTCACTCTCCTGGCCTCAGATCACCCAAAAACGGCCTGTAGCTCCACCCCGGGACCATAATGTGCCGTAGTGACACTAATGGTTTACAACACTGATTTGCCATGATTTACCGTAGCGACACTACTGGTTTACAGCACTGATTTATTACGAGGTCCCAAAAAAATTCCATTAATTAATTTGCGAGTTTTTAGGATTTATGAGGACCGCGGAAAAAACCTCAAATTTTGCCAACTCCTGCGTTTTTTCGTTTCTCTTGCACTGGCTCACTGTTTCTACTCACCCCCTCCCTCCATCGTTTCATCTGTGGCATCCTCAGACACCTCCATCAACTCACTCAGCCTTCCAACCCACGCCCCCTGGCTTTAGCAAGTAGCAATTTGTGCCTTCACTTGCCTTTGGACCCCCCTTGACTGAAAGCTGTGGCTGTGGGGTCCATGAACTCTTCCTCAGGAGAGATTTACCCTGCTTCCCCCATGCATGCTCCCAGCTGCCCTGCTCCCCCCACGCTCCCAGCAGCTGCCACCTCCATGCTGAGCAGCTCCAAATCCTTCAGCCTTGCAGCCCATGTCGAAAAGGGATCCCTGCCCCTTAAAGCACACGGCTGCATTGTGGGGCCCCATGGATGGCTGAATATATACCTGGACCCTTTACAAGACCTTGAAAAAGTAATTTCTAAAGTCACTACAGATTGTGAGGGACCCCAATAATTAGTTAACTATTCGTAAGCTCCCTAGTGTCGTTACGGTAGTCACAGATTCATGTTTTTGTAACATTCATATACAACTCTAACATCCTGCATATCCAAAAAAGTGAAGAAGTCAAAAATTGACCCTTTTGGCACCCCTTGTGCTGGGTGTTTTAAGACTGATGGAGACGTGGTGGTCAAAAAGCAGGATTCATTCCGCAACTGATTAGGCATATGCCCCATAAAAGGCTGTTTTAAAACCGTAGTGCTACAGAAAGCCCTAGTTTACCAAAGGAACCCAGTGTTGAAAACATCCCGTTACGGGGCACATATGCAGGGAGCATGCAAAAAACACCTGTTTTCAGGCCCCACATAACCCCGTCTGGCAAAATTGAACAGGAAAAGTTGGGGGTGTGCAAGTGTACGGCAGAACAAGGAAAGGGGCGTGCAAATGTACAGCAGAATAAGGAAAAGGCTTTCAGAGGGAGCAACAATGGTTGTGAAAGGGGTTTCAAGCTGCAAATGAAGAGGTGAGTAGTAGCTCGTAGCAGCTTGCCCAGTCGTACTGCTGAGAAGGAGACGGCAGAGAGGGAGGCAGGGGGACAAAAAGGACCACAGTGACAAGACACTATATGCATCTGCTGCTTTCCAACAATGAAGAGTACAATCAGCCACATCACGCATGCATCTCCATGCCACAACCAAAAGCCATCCCTCTGCCGCTGGAGCAAAAAAGCAGTGACTGTCACAGGAGCAAAGCCATTCATCCACACTCATGATGATCATATAGACAGCACACCCAACTGCACAACTCCAGATACATTCCAGGGTGCTCCAATGCGCGCTAGCACTATAGCAATATCATATACCTTTGCGCATCCTCAGCCCACAAGCCTGGCAGCCTGGATTGCTCCTCCACCCACCCACCCACATCTTATGCGCCACCACGCCTCACTCACCCACGCAAATCGCATGCGCCACCATGCCTCACTCACCCACACACATCACATGCGCCACCATGCCTCAGTCGCGTCTCCACGCGCGCCAGCGGGTGGTCAGGGGGCAACCAGCACCCACCCACTCGTCCAGCCACAGCTGCAAGCGCACCAGGTGCCGCTCTGCCTGCCTTGGCACCTGCACCAGGCTTTGCGCTGCTGCCGCAGCCCAGCACTGCCCTTGCAGCAGGTACTGCATCTATTGTCGTGGGCTCAGCAGCACCACCTGGCTGGGCAGTCCCTGGGGGCTGCTGTTGCTGCTGCGTCTGGGAGTGCTGCGGCCCCTGTTGTTGCTGCTGCTGCTGCTGTTGCTGCTGCTGCTCCTGCGTGGGGCCCAGCAGTGCGCGCTGCTGCCTGGCATAGAAGTTGGCCCAAGCATGCACAGGGTGCTCAAAGCCCAGCCGCTGGCTCAGCAGCTCAAGTGTCTCCAGCACGTCGTCCTCTTTTACCTCCAGGTTCATGGACCCTAGAGAAGGCAAAGAACG
This sequence comes from Dunaliella primolecta, assembly GCA_914767535.2. Classification (NCBI taxonomy): domain Eukaryota; kingdom Viridiplantae; phylum Chlorophyta; class Chlorophyceae; order Chlamydomonadales; family Dunaliellaceae; genus Dunaliella; species Dunaliella primolecta. Next base: position 93,817 of record OU611753.1, read on the forward strand.
ATCGGAGGTGAGGTGGAGCCCATCACACAGAACATGGACGTCTTTAACCTCAGGAGGCAAAGAGGGCAGCAGCACAGAAGCAAGTCAGGCACAGCCGTTGCCAATAGCTCACTTTGCTCCTTAGCCGCTTGGCAGCATCTTCCAGCTGATCAAAGGCACGGCTGCCTACACTGATTTTCAACACAGCAAGCCCCACAGCGTCACTAAAAAAAATGATCCACCTTCATGATGCCCTTAGCCCACCCCTCACCTGCCACGCAGCAGGAGAGCCTGACATTCTTGATCATCTCTTGCGCCCACTTGCCCTGTTTCTCATTCATCAAACTCTCCTTGTGGTCCTCATCATGCCAGTCAGCCAGCAGCATATTGCGCCGCACAACCTGCGGCACAAATGGTGCACTTTGTACATGACCCGGTGAAATGATCCCAGTGCAGTTGGTTAGACAGGTGCACTGGTTTGCCTGGTACACTCCCACGTATCCAGTGACTCTGCACTTCAATTCGCTGGTTGCATATGGCTGTGAAGACGAGTGTGCAACCAAGATGGCTCCCAAAGCATGAAAATGTGACCAGAACATGTTATGAATTAATGCCCAAGGGGAGGCAAGTCTGGACCCTGGTCCATTTAAGCATAATCCCCAACGGGGAGTGAGCGTATGGCAAGCAGGAATACAGAAGATGCGACAATGACCCAGTCATTGCCCTGTCTGACCTACCTCCACAAGGTCATTGTAGGACTGCGCGTGCTCAGGCGCAAAGTTCAGGCGGGTGACCCGCACATGCAGGGGCGGCAGTAGTCTCAGGTCTGCCTTGCAAGCCCTGTGGAGCACAAGGCCATGCATGAAGTAGCAGAAAATGGGCGTAAGTGGAACACCATGCATGCTGCACTTTTAACATGCATGTATGCTCTCTCTCTCTCTCTCTCTCTCTCTCTCTCTCTCTCTCACACACACACACACACAAACACACACGCACGCACACCTGATCATGGTTTGCCGCAGCAGCTCCAGCAGGCGCTGGCGCCCATAGGGTCGGCAGGCAGCCAGGGGCTGTGTGATGGACTTCTCCCACTCCTTCCTGTAGAAAGAAAAGAAAAAGAAAAGAAAAAAGAAAGTCTACGCAGGCCACAGGCTGCGTGCATTAAGGAAAGGTCCCTTAACTAGCATCCTTCCTGTGAAACATGCATGAGCAGGTACGAATGAGCAATGAGGAAAGTAAGTAAGTAACTAACAGGGGGGACACACACAGCCTGGCCAAGTTATTGTGCCATGAAGCCACAGTTGGCACAGACTCAAGCATGCTTACGATGCACTTCAGCTTTTGACTCAGCAACAGGAAGTACCAAGCTCTTAACAAGTTCAGGAAGGTCGCGTCAAGAATACTGCAAGAAATTGTACTTGCAAGGAACCGCTTTCACACGAACCAGCCAGGACATCTTTGTCCTTTCCACAGTGCTCATGCCAGCCACACTCCTGCCTTGCCTGCAATACCCATACGGCTGGTGGTGCAGGAAGGCAAGCAGAGGCTGCAGCTGGTTGATGCCAGAGGATGGCGTGGAGGACGTGGGGGTGCCTGCAGCGGAGAAACAAACGAATGCACCGGTGTCCACCAGTGCCATGGGGCACAAATTTGTCAATGAGGAAAGATGGCGCTTATGGAAAGATGGCGCTCAGGGGTTGTCCCTCATTGACCCCTCATTGGCTACTGCGTCATGCCCAAGCTGGGGCTCTCCTCAGTCAACACCTGCATCGGCGCTAGAGGGCACAATATGATCTACACAGGACATATCCGTCAGTGAAGCAGCCCTCAGGGAGAAGCATGGGGGGCTGGAGCATTACAAGGGGGGCACCGATGAAGGTTGAATGCGCTCCCGGGCTCAACTTGATAACTGAGGCAGGGCAACCCTGGCTGGCTTCTTGTGCTAAATCGCATGAGGATACACAGCCTTCATCACTGCTATTTGAGCGCATTTGCCTAGGCGCTGTCTAGTTGACACTGCAAGGGCAAAGCCATGCTCCTGTGATAAGCACCTCCTAAGTATTGGATGATGAGCAGCATAGGGTCGAATACACTTGCCCCTCTCCCTACCTACCTCCAGGTAGGCAAAGCGACCTATTACAAGCACGCACATCTTACCGGTTGCGGGGGATGCACATGTCTGTCTGGAGGAGGTCCACTTGATTAGGCTTTTGGACAAGCGCTCAAGTACCCCAACAGTGCGAGAAGGTAAGTACAGGAACCTGACTCACCTGTCATGACCCACCGCCTGTCTGCCTGCAGCGAGCATGCCACCTGCTGCCGGTTGGTCTCACCCAGGGAGGAGCCCAGCATGTGGCCCTCATCAATGATGATGCGCAGCCAGTGCACCTACACCACAAGAGCACCACAATTGCAGCATGCGGCCTTTGCCAATGATGATGCGCAGCCAGCGTACCTGGGCCACAAGTGCACCACAACAACGGTGATGACGTATCTTTAGGTTACTGGTAGTGCATGCGCGTACCAATTGACTTAGCTTCCTTAGGGACGTATGCAGTTTTAGCCCTTAGCCCAGGAAAAAGACAAAAGACACAAGAACGGAAATCCATGCCTGCAAGTAAGTCTATCCACCCTCAGCTGATAAGCCATGCATGATCCAGCTTGTCCTGCGCACAACCAAAAAAAGGTGAGCTGTGCATGCATCAAAGGCCTGATACCTGTGTCAGAGAGCTTGAATTGGCTTTGGCAAGCTTGGTCCCGGGCATCTTGGCCACAAATCTTGAGGGCTGCCAGGCAGTGCTGAGCCGAGCAAAGGTGGTGATGACCTGTGGTAGGCAAGGACACACGCAAACATGATAGACGCAGGTGTTGTAGGTGCAGGCGTGTAAGGATGCGATTGGCCACATGCATACATGACATGGCCAGCATTGATGTCTGATGTCCCCTCAAAAGAGGAGCACCGCTTGGCTTGGGAGGCACACCACAAGAGCAGTGGTGCACATTTGACAGGTCTTCCTGGCAAGTGGTACTGTGCAGACATATCGATGGGCGGCGCGTCCAGGAACACGACTCTCTGAGCGACTGAGTGTGCACATCCCATATCCGCTTGTGAGCAGCTCTTGTATTTACTCAATGCAGACTCAATTAAACAGCCTTGAGTGCAGAGACAACATTGCAAATGTGTTCTCCTCGCCATACAAGCGTGAAGGATTAGGACTTCAATGGTGATGGCGTTGAAATTGCAGGTCTCCACGCGACAATGTTCTTTATATAACCTCATACACGTTTGATGTAGAATGAGTTCCAAAAAAACACGCACCAAAACCACAAATGCATGGTCATTACAGTCACCCACCACATCATAGTTCCAGGCGAGGTCCTTGGGTGTAGGCTCGGCTGCTCGATCATTGGTCAGTTCACACACACGCAGCGTTTGGCTGCTGATGTGCATCTGTAAAAAGAGGGCATGCGCTACAGATATGAGTGGGTTGCACCTCTGCACATGTTCTTCCTAGCTTGAGAGCAAGGGCGGAGGGAGACAAATGTCAATTTGTCCACAACATTAAGAACCCATTTTTGGCTGCACTTGATGTGACAAATTATGGTGAAGTCCCTCATTGCTCACCAGCAAACTGCTCACTCTGTAGGGACAGCCATGAAAAGTACACAAGCAAGAAGAGATGAGGTGTTTGCCTGGGAAGGCAGTGACTTGCAGGCAAGTCACTGTGAATCATGTAACACACTTATTTGAGTGTCACGTGCAAGGTCTCACCAAGGTAGCTCATGACCGTGATTGAGGCCAGGGAGTGATGCTCCATCCAAACATGCAGAGGCCCCTCCCAGCAATGCCGCACAGACATCAGCCTCAGAACAAAAAAACGCATGCATGATTCCTTACACAAACCATGCTCACCTGGATCTGCTGCTTCCAGTGCGGTACCAGCATCTGGTTCGGCACGATGACCAGGGTGGCAGGGGACATGTACACAAAGCGCTCAGAACACTGATTTGCCACAGCAGAAAAGCCTGGAGTGAGTGAGCAACAAGGAAGCACGTGCAAGCTGTGTGGTGCATCACAGAAAGGAAGGCAATCTGTGTTGGGTGTGTTGCAGATATTGCATTGTGGTGCCTTCAGACACCTTGCAAGAAGCTCTCATTGCAATGGGCAGCGGGTCTGGATCATTAAGCATCTGAGCCCTCTCTCATTTTTTGCAGGCTGGATTTCAAGCAAAGACGTTACAGGCAGCAGTTGCTCCTGCAGTGCTTTGCCCGCAATTGAAGGCACCCTCCTGCAGATTAATTTGCGAAACTAAAGACAAATTATGTTATATTGTTCTTCAGATTGGCCACGCGAATGGATATGGGTGAAACCTGGACTCACCTTGCTCCCAAATTTGATCCCATGCTGCCCTCAGCGCCTCAATGTCAAATTCCTGCAGCCGAGGGGTGGCACGCTAGTGCTTTGACTTCCTTTTCACAAATGCATGTCATCGTGATGCCAGCTGGGGCAGGGCCCTGCTTCCCTTGCAGTGTGGGAAGCACTGTCAGGCCACAGCGCTTGCCAGGCCTGGCTTTGATTCAAACCCACAATTTTGAAAGTCAACCAAACTGAATCAAATGATTACCCCCCTAGGTGGAGGCTGAAGTGAGGAAAAAATGCAAGACGACAGCAGATCAGCTACCCGAGGATGAAGCAGCCAGCGGCAAGCCATCCAAGCAGCTGCATCTTAAACAGTGCAAAGTGGAACATGAGTGATACTTACAGCATTGCGCGCCATCCTTTGCTTTACCCACCTGCAGCCCCATCTCAGGTGTCTGCACCCATCTGTGCTGCATCTGCCGCTGAGCTGCCCCCCCGCCACTCCCACTGCCCCGACTTCCATTCACACCACCGCCACTGCCCTTGCCACGCCGCTTGCTGCTCCCAGGACTGGCGGCCATGTTTCCCCTGGCTATGTCCTCCAGAGTGCAGAGGTGAAAGGCGCGGAACAGTGCCTCATAGCCATCGGGGTGGCGTGCGTCCTTGGGCATAAGCACACCTGCAGTAAGGACAGGTATGTGTGCAGAGGGCGCTGAACGACCGTGAATGCTTACTGTTCCATCGCGTGAGCTGTCACTGAGGCTCTCAGATGCGTGAGGACATTGTGGGTTGGAGTGGGATTGCGCTGAACTTCCCTGGTGGCCACCGTTTTGGAAACCAGGATTCCTCCCCATAAAGCGTACACGAAAGTGACCATTTTATAATGCAACAACATATCCGTGTTACTAGAACAGAACCCACCTCCCTTCCTCATCTGTAACTGGGTCACGTCTTTGAGCTGCATTAGCCAGCGGACCGCATCTTGCTCAGACAAGGGGTTGTTGAGGTGGCGGTTGACGCAGTTGCTGGGCAGGTGCTTCACGATGGCCTGTGGAGAGCAGCAACTGTCACTAACCAACTCGACTTTGTACTTCAGAGACAATACTTTATTTTTTCGGAACTTGATTTACGTCACACAGCACACATGACATGATAGCCAAGATCAACACATTTACGTCACAAAAGCCATGCGGCAGAGAACGCTTGTTACTACACCCATGCAGAGTTAATGCGGCGCGATACCTAGCGCCTTCTGGCCAGTGACCCTTGCTTCATTAATAGCAAGGGTGAACCATCAGCATGCAAACCTCCAGCTATCAACATCACTCTAGCTCAAGGACACCAGAGGGATGATAAACAGACATATCTGAGTATATTTTCCACACGCCTTTTCACACTTCCTCAACGGAAGCAAATATAGATTGAGAGGCGTTTGGTGTGTAAGCAACCTTTCCTGAATCAACAGATGAGCAAGATGGATGCCTTCCTCATGGAGCTTTTTGCTTTCTTGTAAAAGCGAGGTGCTAGTAGGCTAGAGGGAGGCCACAAATAACTCACAGGAAAGTGCATGCAGCAATGCTTCACAATAATCATGCCCATATTGGGCACCCCTCACCTTGAGGAAAAAGGACACATTGCAAGGCTGGCAGCGAGGATGGCCAGGGGGCACAAACCCTTTCTCCTGCACAAGTAAGCATCAGGAGCGCTCAGGCTGGCATGAATGTATGCTAGACTAGCGGGGAAGTAGAGACGGGCAAAAGTGACAAAGGCGTGCTCTTTAAAGCACGATGGCAGTCACTCGGCAGAACGGAAATAAACTACATCCTGACAGCAGGGGCACATCTTCTTCTGTGGACCCACAGACAGCAAAAGGGGCCAATACTGAGGCGTCCAGAATTACCTGGACCTCACACGTTTATTTGTGAAATCCCTTCCACAACATGTCTTCAATGCACATGTCCGCCAGTGACACTGCCTCGAATACAAAATTTCGTTGGCATACACCATGGCACACAGCAACTGTGCGTCGTACCAAGCCCAGGACGATGATGAGGCCCCCTTGATCATGGATAGAGCCACCCCCTTGCTGCGGTCCTCCCTCCGCATTGCCCTCCTGCTTCTCTTCTGGGACAGCGCACGAGCGCAGGGTTGCATCAGGGTGCATATCGCAGAACCAGGGCTCATCATCATTCACCTGTGGGAAAATAGAGGTAGGCGGACATAAGTGGCACAGGTAAGTTGTGAGCTAAGCTACGGAGAGCTGTAACACATGACTCCGCCAATGTCCTTATGGATTGGCTCATTGCCGTCAACAGCTTTCTGAGGGCGAGGCTCCTCAGAGCTCTGCTTGCACCCTTCCCGTCCAAATAGTCTGTAGCACATATACACACCATGGAACCGCCACTTGCCTCAATCTCTGGCCATCCTCACCATGCTGCACAGAATTCATCACCATTTGAGGGTTCACCCAAAGACCAACCCAAAAAGAACGCGTGCACACACACACCACGCACGCACGCACGCACGCACGCACGCGCGCACACACACACACACACACACACACACACACACACACACACACACACACAAACACACACTCATGCATACAGGAGTTGCACCTGGGAAGTTACACCCTAAACTTAAACCCTCACCTGGTGGTGAGTGGGCAGCCTGCGCCATTTGTTGCATGCGTCACACTGCACTTGTAGGCTCTGCAGGATGGGCATCTGTGACCCCAAGGCGACCATGCCTGGCTGCCCTGGGGCATTGCTTTGCTGCGACGATTGCGGATGCAGATGGTGGAGCTGCTGTGGTAGTGGCAGTGGCTGCTGATGCTGCAGAGGTTGCTGCATCCCATGCTGGTGAAAATGCGGGTGCAGCTGGTGTGGCACAGGCAGGCTGGTCATGGAGGGTCGTGCACAGTCGATGGGCCCTGGCATGCTTGCTGGCTGGACCTGGGGGGACTGGGATTGAAAAGGTTGCGGTAAGGGAGGCTGGGGTACGAAGGGGTGCAACAAAGGGGAGCTGAGATGTGCCTGAGGGATAGGGCATCCTCCCTGAGGGGACCAGATGGGGCTTGCTCCATCTGAGCCTGGCAGCTGAGAGCCTGGCATGTGGCAGGGGGATGCAGCAGTCCCGCCTGAGCAATCCACGCTTTGGCTTTGCTTCTGGCGTTTGTGGGGGGGGCTGTGTGCGGGTTTGCATGTGCCGGGAGACTCAAGCTGCTGGTGCCCAGGCCCGGCTTTGGTGGTGGTCCTTTTGCAGGTCCCAGATGCAGACAGAGCACCGCTCATGCCTGTGTCCAAGGACGCCATCGAGTACCCTCTGCTGGACCTGTAGCCGGAGGTGAGGGGATGTCAGGCATCACACCTTGCAAACCCTTGGGATGCAGAGGGTGCTGCAAGAATCTATCGTTTGAGCAGGAGCTAAGTAACAAGTCATCCTCAATCTCCAGGACAGAGGCTGAAAATTGAAGCACATACTACGGGCTCTGTGTCGACATAAACTGGAGCACAGAGGAACAAGCAGTCAATGCAGTGTGAAAATCCATGAGGACATTAACAGGAAGGATGAATGCTCCCTTCATCGCTAGATTAGGGCAACATTGCACAAGAGGGTCTTGCTACAATCATGCAAACCCGTACGAAATAGAAGCAATACGACTTATAACAAGCACCCTTTAGCTGCTCTTTCGCAGACATGCCTGTGCCTTTTTGCCTCATCATGTGTGATACTTATGAACTCCCAGATCTGTAGTACCTGCGTGTGCCTACTTTGGCCGGCAACCGGCTGCTGTTGCTGCTGCTGCCCCCCGAGCCTGCACCTGATGTCGCTTGGGCAGGGTCCAAAGTGTAGAAGCCCACTCTCATCCTGCGCTCGCTTTGCAGCCAAACAGCCTGCATAGGGGTAAACGAGGCATGGTGCAGGATATCCTTGTTGGATTGCAATGCCAAGCTTTTCAAGGAGCATCTAGGAAAAATAGATGGAGGCTTGCTCGGCCCTCTTTTTACCCTTTTACCCCATTTGGGCAATCCATGCTGACGAGGATGCAGCAGCCACTTCCAGCCCTCTCCCACGATTTGGCATCTTCTCTCCCACCCAACAAGCTGGTTTGGCTAAGAGATACAAGCAAACCTTTTAAAGCATGTTAGCACACCTTTGTGCCTGGGGGTGGGCGCGGTGTGCTCCCCCTGGTTCTCAGAATTAGCGCCAAGGCCGTGACTGTCTTACCGAGGCCCTGCAGCAGGGAGGGTGATGCCCAAGCACAGATTGCGATGACATTGATGCTTTGGAAAAGAGTGGGAATAAATTTGTGGGGGGGGCAACAAAACAAACCTGAACTATT
>OU611753.1:107500-137500 GCA_914767535.2 Dunaliella primolecta
ATGCTGGATGCGTTCAGGGAATTCCTGAGAGAAGAATTCAACAGGCTTGAGCAAGCTGATGTGAGAAACATTGTGGCACTTCATGTGTGGTGGCAGCCGCAGTTTGTATGCCACAGGTGTAAGGACTTTGATGATAGTGAAGGGACCGGTGAATTTGGGGCACAGTTTAGGGTGGTACCCTCTTTCAGGTGCAGGGAAAGGTACTTTGTGCTGAGCAGAACTTGGTCTCCAACAGAAAATTCAGCATGTCTGCGGTGTTGATCTGCATATTTTTGTTGGCGTTGTTGCGCTCGATGCAGGGCATCTTTGGCACGGGAAATGTTTGCCTGGAATCGTCCAACAAAATCATTGGCAGCAGGGTTGGTATCACACGCTGATGGGCGATTGATTTCTGTGAGTAGTGACAAAGGTGTATGAGGGTGGCGGCCGTAGTTCAGGTAAAAAGGGGTAAATCCTGTGCTTGCTTGAAGGCTATTGTTGTATGCAAATTCAGCAGGCACCAGGTACTCATCCCGGTTGTGTTGGAAAGGGGAAGCATATGCACGTAGCATGTCTTCCACCGTTCTGTTGGCACGTTCTGTCTGTCCATCTGTCTGTGGGTGGTGAGCAGTGGACATTTTGAGGTTGGTACCCAGACATTTGTGTAATGCTTTCCAGAAATGGGAGGTGAAACGTGGGTCACGGTCAGATACGATGACCTTTGGGAGGCCAAAGTGCCGGAAAATCTCCTTGAAGAAGAAGTCAGCATAGCCAGCAGCATCAATGGTGCAAGTGCTGGGCACAAAAATGACTCGCTTGCTCAATCTGTCTACAAAAGTAACTAAAGCATCATGGCCACGAGGTGTTTTAGGCAAGCCAGTTATGATGTCATGGCTGACCTGTTCCCAGCAAAGGTTTGGAAGGGGCAGGGGCTGGAGAAGCCCCATGGGTTTCTGGTTGCTAGGTTTTGTGCAAGCGCAGGTGGCACATGTGGCTACATACAGAGAGACAGTGCAGAACATGTGTGGCCAGTAAAATCTTCTGTGCAAGGTCTCATGGGTCTTGTGGATGCCTAAGTGACCGCTGGTTGGTATGTCATGAGCTTCTTTAATGAGGAGCTCACTCGCTTGTCCCTGAGGAATGTAAATGCGTGGGGTTACTTCAGGGTAGGGTGTGTACCACAACAGTCCGTCCTTCTCTGTGAAATCACGGAGCTCGCCTTCCTGAGCGGCGGTAAGGACTGAGATGTACTCCTGATCAAATTCAGCATCAGCGCGCAGCTGATCAAAGAAATCAGCATGGCAGGTAGGTCCGGAGGCACGCACTGGGCTTAAGGTGGGAGTGCTGGTAGTTTTGAGCACCAGGAGCTTGTTAGCCACATCCTCAAGTGTGCGAGCACAGCGGACATGAATCTGGGTAGGCGTCTGCGCTGGAAAAACCGGATAGTGATCTGGGCGGCGGTTGAGGGCATCAGCAGCCACATTGCGTGGACCGGGCACAAGGTACAGATTGAAATCATACTCTGAAAGCTTTTGGACCCATCTGGCCTGCCTTGGTGTGAGAGAAGGCTGCTTGAGATCTTTGGTGACTGCCTCATTGTCTGTGTATAAGTCGAACAGGCGACCAAGTAAGTAATGGCGCCATTCTGTGAGGGCAGTGTTGACAGCAAGCATTTCTCTCTCGTGTGCAGGAAATAGAGCCTCATTGGGTTGAAGCTTGTGAGAAGAATAGGCAATTACTTGCACATGAGGCGGATTGGGCCTTTGGTATATGACAGCGCCGGTGGCGACTTGGGAAGCATCAGTTTCCACTATGAAACGTGCAGTTGGATGCGGGGCATGCACGAAGTGGGGTTTTTCTGTCATCTTTTTCTCAACAGCAGCAAATGCGTCTTTCTGAGGTTGTTCCCAGATCCACTCTGCTTTGTCAGCTGTGAGAGCGTTCAGCGGAGCGGCTGGTTCTGCAAAATGGTCTACCATGCGGCGGTTGAAGTTTGCAAGGCCTAGAAAGCCTTTAAGCTGGGTCTTGCACTGAGCAGGTGTTCCAGCTGGTTCAGGCCACTCAAGGATGGCCTTCACCTTCAAGTTGTCCGGATCCATGGTGATGCCTCTATCTGAGATGACATGACCAAGAAACCTCAACGCGCTGACGGCAAACTCACACTTGGAGCGTGTAATGTACAGTTTGTGTTCTCGTAGCAGCTGGAAGACTTGACGTAAGTGTTGCATGTGCAGACGCACAGTTTTGGAGAAAATGAGGACATCATCTAAGTAGACTATCACAAATTTTAGGAGGAACGGCCTGAAGACATCATTCATGAGCCTCTGGAAAGTAGCAGGAGCATTGCATAGTCCAAAAGGCAAGACACGGAACTGAAAATGTCCATATTGTGTCCGAAAAGCGGTCTTGTGCTCATCCCCCTCTTTGATGCGCACTTGGTGGTATCCAGAGCGCAAGTCTATGCTGGAAAATACTTCAGCACCATGCAGTTGGTCTAGTAAGTCATCAATCCTTGGGAGAGGGTAGGAGTTTTTTACCGTGATGTTGTTTAATTTCCTATAATCGACACACATGCGTAGGGTATTGTCTTTCTTTTTTACAAACAGGACAGGTGCTCCAAAGGGGGAGGAACTAGGCTCTATAAGTCCTTTTTCAGTCAGCTCTTCTAGCTGCCTGCGGAGCTCTTCAAGCTCAGCAGGGGCAAGCCTAAAAATAGGGCCCATTTGAGGAGCACTGCCTGGAAATATGTCAATGGCATGTTGAACTGCTCGTTTTTCAGGGAAGGCAGGGTCAGCCTGCACATCCTCAAACTCACGTAAGAGCTCGGAGCAATCAATTCTCTGTTTTCCAAAAGCAGGAGCTTCAGAGAGTACAGGTTTCACAATGCACAGCCACGCTGGACTTTATTTTTCAACTTCTTGCACAAATTCCATTGCTGAAATTATGGGTATGCAAGAGCACGCGTAGCTGAGCCGCTCTCCCGGAAATACTCGGGAAACGCTAATTGTCTAGCGGTCAGGGATTCGAACCCTGGTAGCCACATTCACTGCGCACAAGAAACTTGGAGGAATCCGGGTGGTTGGTGAGTTCCCTGACGGGTTCTTCCCTTAATGCACGCTCAAGGGCGTAGACCTTTGACAAGAAACTTGGAGGAATCCGGGTGGTTGGTGAGTTCCCTGACGGGTTCTTCCCTTAATGCACGCTCAAGGGCGTAGACCTTTTTTTTTTGCGAGAGCAACTAGGCAAGGCAGAGTGAATTTCATGCCTTCTACCATTGTGGTCAAAACTCAAGATATGTTTCTTCCAGTGGGTGGCAGGGTTAATACGCTGAAGCCAGGGCATCCCTAATATTAGGTCTTCTCCTTCGAGATCTGTGACAGCAAAGTCTCCGCAATCCTTGTACTCAGAAATTTGGAATTGTGCAGAGTCAAGTAGGCCACATGATTTGGGTGCACCATCAGCCAGTCGCACAGAAATACCACTGAGCTGTGAGCCTAAGAAGGGTATGCCATTTTTTTTTACAAAGAGTTGGCTAGCGCAGTTACGCTCTGCACCAGAATCCACCAGAATAGTGGCAGGCTTCCCTTGAAGGAATCCTTGAAACCTCAATGCGGATACATCCAACGCCTTGGCTGAGCTGATTGAGGGGCTTAATGGCTCTAAAGAGATGTCGCCAGCATTGGCATTAGCTGACCAGTTACAGCTGGTCTTGCTGCCGGTCTCAGAAGGCCAGAAAGCAAAATCTTCATGAGCGGCGTCCCGCTTTTCCTCATTAGCACGTGTGTGTCCGGCATTCCCATCAGACCTAGTGAGTGGAGCAAACCTGCTATCATCAGCCAGGCTGCTAACAACTGCTTCTGCAGTACCAGCACCACCGGAGGAACTCAACACCTGGTCTGGATTTGGAGTGGCCCATTTAGGAACAACACAGGCAGAACCTAAATCACCAAAACGGCCAGGGAGGTGATCAGTCTCCAAGGCAAACGGCCCAGATGCTTGGGCATCACGCCCACTGTGAGCATCCACAGTGTCGGAAATCCTGTGTTGACGGGCTTCATGTACACCCGCTGCTTCAGCGCATGCGTCACTTACACATGCCTGGATATCAATAGTATGAACTGCTTCATTACCGGAATTCACATCGGTCTGAGCTGCCTTTGCAGCAAATTGAACAGGTAGGGTGCATATACTGCGTGCTCTCTTACACTCAGCAATTTGCAGGTCAGGTCCTCCTACCAAGGGCCCCGAGCGTTTGGGCGAGCCCTTGGTGGGCTGCTAGGGCGCGCACGCCATGATCCAGGCGAATCATTATTAGGCGAATCATTCCATAAAGACTGACATAAATTACTGCAACTTCCAACATGTTGCAATATGTGTCATGATGTATAGTCCTATATAGGACTTGCCAAGATATACATATATCGCTTGCTAGCGATAGGACGGCGGTACCGCACCGGTGCCTTGATTCATAGCGAGAAATTGCAGCTACTACCCCTGACTGTCCGGAAGGTATCCCCCCATGCTGAAACAAATGTCCTCAAGCCTTGCATTAACAACCAGCTTGCAAAAGATAAAATATCAAAACAGCCACCTGCGGCTGGAAGATCTTCTAGAGAAAGGCATGGTCCCTAATTAGAGAAGTTTAAAAACTTCCTCACTTCTTCCAGAGTGATCATGTCCACAATGATCTTTAGTCAATTCGGTCAATTCATGATCAGTCAATTGAGTCAATTCATGAATTGCTTGATCAAGCATCCTCGTCATATCTCCTGCACTTTGTGCTTCTCTTTAAGAACCTAATGCTGATCAAGTGATGCCTGTAAAGCCATGATGGCCTCATTTTCTTCGTCAGGCTCATGGAGCCCAGCTCCACGTGGAGCGCCCTCTCTGTCCGTGCCTTCTCCATCTTCTGAGCTGCCTGTGTGCAGATTGATTTCACACACCATCAATTATGACGTAACACAGAAAAGTGCAGCAAGACCATATGGATGCATTTTCTTGAGTGAAACTACATTTGCAGATTAGACTGAAATTTCACCAGCGGCGTGTGCACTTGGTTGAAATCAAGTACTGTGAAGACACGAGGCCTGGACAACAGTTGGAGGTGGCACAGCGGCAGCATGCAGATCTTTGCAATAAGTGGAAAAGCTGCAACGTTACACACCATCCTTTTAGATGTCGGTGGGACCTGCAGGTCCGGACCTAGCTATTATAGCTAGTAGCTATAGCTAGCTGTTACACTGAGCATACCCTGAACCAGTTTAAGCAGCTGGGACTGGACCACCAATTGGTTTAGGGTGGCTAAACCCAAAAAGGCAGCCTGCATCAAAGAAAAGTCCCCTAACTTGCAAGCTAGAAAGAGTCTCACCAAAGGGCCCTCAAACCTAAACTAGACTAAGCTAGCCTAGGAGCTCCTTTCTCGAGAAAGCCAGAAACAGAGCTAATGAGGATCTGGAGGGTTGGCTGCCATGCTCCTGAGCGTCCGGACTCTCCTTCTCCTCCTCTCCTCCTCCACGCGCCCAGCAAACCCTCCCCCAGAAGTCCCCTGGAAATAAAGTGCATGTCTGGTGTTAATAATAGTTGTTAATCTTTGGATAGCATGGCGATTCAGGTTGGATGCTAGTGATTTAGCCTTATGTTTGGAAGCTGCAACTACCCAGCATGCCAATACTCTAATAAGGCTCAAAACCCGCAGCTCAAGAAACCCTTACACGAACAACAAAGTGACCTTGCACATCATCTTAGTTAGTGTTGCAGGCACTATTTATAACGACTACACCATTCAACCTCTTATCGACTTGGGCTTAACCAGGCAGAAGGCTATATCATTAGCATCCAAACTGAGTTGCCATGCTATCCAAAGATTAACAACTATTATTAGCACCAGACATGCACTTCATTCCAGGGGACTTCTGGGGGAGGGTTTGCTGGCCGCGCGGCAGAGGAGAGCAGGAGAAGAAGAGTCCGGGCGTCCAGGAGCATGGCAGCCAACCCTCCAGATCCTCATTAGCTCTTGTTTCTGGCTTTCTCCGAGGCTAGCTTCTTCTAGTTTAGGATTGAGGGTCCTTTGGAGAGACCCTTTCTAGCTTGCTAGTCAGGGAACCTTTCCTTAATGCAAGGCGGCCTCTTGGCTGGCGTACTACGTAGACTTTACTTTTCTTTTCTCTTTCTTTTTCTTTTTGCTGCAGTGCGTGCGCATGCGTCAGCCCCCTCATTACCAATAATGCCAGAATGGAATTTGACTTATAGAAGTAAACGGTTTGCGGGAAGTGCTCCAACTCACTTGAGATGGCCTGGATGAGTTCTGCATAAAAGTGGGTCCTCATGCGCATTGGAATACAGGTCTGTTTAGAAATCTGAGAGAGGCATGGTGCACTATCAGAGGCTATGTCATTGTACACTTGTTGGAGTGCAACAAGTATGCCTGCTAGCTCTGCTCTGTTGATAATATTTGTAATCCCATGTCCATTGGGCTTTATGTGCACTGCACACTGGCAGTCGGGGCTGCTGACAGGGTTGAGTAGCGTCTCCGCTCAGTGTGTAAACACATGAACCAACAAATGGTAGAGAGTCCGATTCTCTACCATTAGATGAGTCAAATTGTTGAATGGTACTGCCATCTCAGGTTGTTCAGGTCATTTCTCTCCATTTTTTACATTGGATGTGAAAGTTTTTTGTTCATGGCAGGATGGAAGGCTGCCCTTGTCTGAGGGCAACAGTGTGAGCAGTTTTAACTGAACGTCATGGGGAAGGCGTTGCAATTTTTCCTCCAATTATTTGATGCTAGGCGTTGATGAGTATGCAGTTGTATAGCGGAAATTGGAGGGTGCAGGGGTAGCCAGTGAGCTTCTGGCCATTCAGCCCCGCAGGCATGCTCACCTGCTTGGTATGCTTGCCTGATATGCTTGCTTGTGATAAGCCATAAGCCTTGCGCCTTGCAGGCTCAAGCTAGACGTATTGTGCATCGCTACTACATCTTGCACAATAAAGTGAACCTTGTACTTGCAAACTCAGTGCTCGCTTGTCCCTTTTCAACTTTACTCCATAAATTCAAGTGTGTGATAATGCGCATTCATGCTTGCTGGAAGTATGCAAAATAAAGCCCACTTTATGAAAAGGGGCCCCTACTCAACCCAAATAGCTATCGCATGCTTGCAGTTAGTGGCATGATGTGTAGGGTGTACACCAATATTGACATTAACATCAATGTTGTTCGTACTTTACTCACTGACTGGTGCCAGGGAGGTAGCAAAATACCAGAAAAGAAAAGAAAAAGCTACGTAGGCAGAGCAAACTCTCCCTACATCAATTAAGGAAAGAGAGACACATTGGCTCAAAGAGCCGTGAGTCTCCCTCACCAGAAGATGAGAGGGGAGTTAATGTGGATCAGGTGGGTTTCTGGCAGCACGCTGCTCCAGGGAAAGAAAGAAAGAAAAGTCTATGCAGGCCACAGGCCGCGTGCATGAAGGAAAGGTCCCTTAACTAGCAAGCTAGCAAGGGCCCCACCAGAGGTCCCTCAGAACTATACTAGCTACAGCTAGCCTAGGAGAGGGAAAGAGACTGAACTAATGAGGATCAGGCGGGTTGTCAGCCATGCCCCGAGACGCCCGGACTCTCCTTCTCCTTGTATCCACCTCCGCGCGCCCAGCGACCCCCCCCCCCCCCCCCCCCCCCGAAACCCCCAGTAAGCAAAGAGCATTTCTGGTGTTAATGATAGTGGTTAGTCTCTGCATGGCATGACAGCTCAGTTTGGAAGCTAGGGATTTTGCTTTGTGTTTGGATAGGCCCAAATTGACAAGATGTTTGATTGTGTACTCATTGTAAATGGTGCCAGCCACACCAATCAGGATGATGTGTAGAGTCACTGTGTTGTTCCTGTTTGGGTTCCTTGAGCTGCGGGTTTTGAATCTGGTTATAGTGTGAGCATGTTGAGTTGCTGCAGTTTCTAAAGTGATGAGAGGGTTGGTGTCTGGACAAAATTTCACTTCAACAAGGTGAATGTCTCTGTCTTGAGGAGGGATCTTAGAAGGATCAAGGTGAGCTTGTCTGCCTGGGATAGATCTCACAAAGATAACATCAGGGCGGCTCTGGTGCCGGGCAGAGGAGCCAGTAACGTTAGGAAAAAAACAGTCTGGAATGGCTCGTGAGATGTTTTCTGGGACTTTTATTCCCTGATTCAAGAGTCTCTCATTACGGCTCCAGGGCACCAGTGTTATGATGGGTGTTTTTATTTTCAATGGCACGTCTGGTAGAGGTAAGTTTGTGTGCAAATTGTACAGAAGGGGCATGGAGTTTCCTTGCAAGTGTTTCAGATATCTGTGAGTCAATCCCTAATTTTTTTAAATTGATCAAGGGTATGGGCAGTGTAGTTAGTCCCCCCACACACCCAGCAGGATTGGGTGGATAGTAATCTCTGCACCTTGGAGTTGTTTGCACAATTTGCTGTGTTGTTGCTGTGAGGCTTTCAGCTGGGCACCAGGCCTCGTATCTTTGCAGTATTTGATTTCTATTAGATGGATATGGCGGGCTGCAGTTGTGCTACTCCCCATACTGTGCAGTACCCGGTTTGAGGGTGGAGTGGGTGGTCTGTTTGGGTTAGTTGGGTGAGGAGTGACCAAGACTGCATCAGGGCGGCTGGAGTTGCGTCTGGTTAGAATAGAAATTGTGGGTTTGAAGAGATTGGAAGGTACCGCAAGATTAGAGACCTGCTCAGGTACTTGCAGGTCGTGCTGGGCTAAACGGCTTGTGTTGCCTGCATCCAACTGCACAAGATTAGGCCCAAATGAGCCTTCACTGACCAGTTTCAAAATCATACTGCAGGCAATATTGTGATGCTCAGTTACCATGTTACGCATGACGGGGCATTGGCAGCCAGATAGGATGTGGAGAGCACTATCCATGTGATGGCAATCAGGTAGGGGGCATATAAGGCTAGTGGATCTTTTATATCGGACTGCATGTTTCTGATTGTATAGGGTGCCTGTGCGGTATTGGAAGACAGTGCGTTTCATTTGAGTTGAGAGACTGGGCATATTCCAAAAGGCATTGCTGATGCTTTTGCTTACGTGAGGTAGCAAACTCTGGTAGTAAGTAAAATAGCCTGTCATCCTGTCAGCATAGCCCAGCTTGTGTTTAGCATGCATATGGGATTTTTAAGCATTTTTAAGGTCTGGGAGGTACCTCAGACGAGGAGAGGAAGGGTGGGATTGAGGTGGCCTAGAATCTGTCTGTTCCCGAGCCAGCCAAGTTGTATTGTGGAAGGGATTTCCTCCTTGGCCAGCGCTAGAAATTCCAGTATCAGTCAGGTTACCATGTTTGAGGGAGGCCTGGTATTTGGCAATCTGATCTGCACATTCATTCCCAGCTATTCCAGCATGAGACTTGACCTTGTAGAAAAAGATGTGATCTTGAGAGGCTTGGGCAAGTTCTGAAATCCTCTTCAGAACATCTCCTTGCACGTGATGTCTATGCTTCTCTGGGTATAGGATTTGCTTTCTGAGTTGGTGAGCTGAGGCTTTCTGTGGCTACGTGTGTGTGTTCGTGAGTGAGTGTGGCCGCTATTGCAGCCAGCTCAGCTCTTCCTATGGTGTTGGTAATACCAGCGCCATTAGGCTCAACTAGATTTTGTGAGTCACTCATAGGATGGTACATACCTGCCCCTATGCCGTCCTGAACCTGGCAGCTGCCATCTGTATAGGCCCGGGACTTCCAACCTATAACTTTGAGCTGGAGGTTTGGATTGGACTGACAAGGAATAGGGGCAGTTATGTCTGTAGCTGGTTTATGAGGGACCTTGGCAATTTGCTTCTTGTCTAGAGGAAGCTTTTCACATGTATTTATGCCAGGCATAACAGCGTGCCTTGCATCGCAGATGGGGTCATTGCTCACATTTTTAATGAGCCACTTTGCTAAAGATTATCACTGGCTAAATCTGGGAGCCAGGTAGGGTTCTGGTTACTCAAGTGGACTCTTGCAGCTGCATTTCAGCAGAGGGGGCTATCTAAGGCCCAAAATCAGGTGTTTTTTTGCATGCGCATGCTCCTTTGCGAGTGTGTCCCGTAACTGGTTATTTCGACTATTGGCTTCCTCTGGTCCTTTCTCTATCACTGGAGTATGATTTTAACCAGTCACGGGACACGTGCCTAATCAGCAGTGGTGTGAATCCTAGTTTTTGACACCCAGCTGCCCACATCCGACCACTCACTGCACCAAAATGGGTGATATTTAGTAATTTGGAGTCCTTGTAACAAAAAAATACCATTGCAAAAGGAATGGAGTGAAGAGACCCAGCGGTTGATGTCATGTAGCGATTTCAGCCATTTCCCCACAAAATGCACCAAATTAGGGCTTATGCGCCCCATGTGAGCTTTAGCCCAGTCTATCTAAGCACACAGGGCGACTTACACAAATCTGAGCATATGCTCTGGGTAGCTTATAACCCCAGCTGCACTCTAGAGCTAAAAATGTCCCAAGCAGATGAAATGGCTGTGAGTGAGCGCACTTTGAATGCAAAAAATGAGCATATTTGGGGATTTGCTCAGACAGCCCCCTCTGGTATTTCAGACTGAAAAATTTAAAATTTAAATTTTTAAGGTCCGAGGTATGCTGAGGGAGAGCAATTTCCTGGCTGGGTCAGGATTGGGGATTGTCATAGATAATTTTGCCTTTTGGAATAATCCCAAGCTTGCAGCAAAGATGCGGGTAAGCAGTGAGAAGTTTGGAGTATGGATTAGATATCATCAGGCTACCGCTTGCTGGCAGAAACATGAAAGTGGCCGTAGCCTCTGTATTGAGGATGGCAGAGTAGGTAGCATGTCGTAGGGCTAGTTTCATGGCCTGCTCGTCAAAGATGGGGTGGCAGATGGAGATTCCCGAATATTTGGATATGAGGGAATTGTATTGGGCACAAAAAGAATGTCACGGGGGTCAGAGCTCCAGTGGTTCAGGTAATGAGTGTTATAATCTAAGGGAGAGGCCATTTTCTCTTGGGTCACCAGCAGTTGCATGTGTCCATTTTTGAAAGGCATTGTGAATGTAAGGTAGAAGTGTCCGTGAAAATCTTCAAAATCTTCAATCCTTTTGCTCTGATATTTGTTGTCCAATTTAGTCTTGCGGGCTAGGAGTCCTATTGATTCAGATGCCAAGCTTGCTGGTTGGGGGCAGATTATACTGTGTAAGCTAAGTGCTTTGGCTCTATGGAATGCTTTGTGGAGGACATCAAAGCAATCAGAGGTCATCATCCCAACGCATTTGCCGTCCGTACTGTAGATACACGCCACCCTTGACCTGTAGATTTCTGGGAGGGTAAGGGTTGGTGGGTTTGTTGAAGGGGGAGTGTAGGTTGCAGTATCCGAGAGTCTGTTGGAGCCTGTCTTGCAAGCCAATTGGGGGTGGCTTGGGGTTGTGTTTGACAAGGTCAATTTCCTGAATCCAAACCTCGCATGAGCCTGTGGGTTTAACATCTGTTTGTGGATTGGTGTACATCAGAAGTAATTTTGTTGCGAAGTTCTGTGTCTAATTTCTGTTTCCAGGTGTTGTTTGCGTCCAGTATGTTGAATTCTTGTCTCTATAGATTGGAGAGGGCTAGGTCCGCTGTGGGTAGGAGGAGGTTGGATTTGCTTTGCTGGGCTTCAAATTCTTGCATGCACTGGTGGAAGGTTGCCAACCAGTGGCCAGGTTATTTTTGCTTCCTCTGGCTCCCATGATGGTATCCAGCTAACCTTGAGTAGCTCTTCTCTAGGATTCGTTTCTCTGTTGAGTTTGTTTTCATTGTTGAGGATAGCACAGGCAGGGCAAGCCCAAGTTTCAGCTATGTGGGCCTCTTGTCTTTGCTCGTCAGTGTAGCAACCAAACTTTGTCAGGCATTTCCAGTGGTAAGTGCGTTGGCAGACATCACAAATGTACATGTCAAGGCAGGGCGGTTCCGAATTTATAGGCTCCAGGCCTCCGCGGTAGTTGCAAACCTGACAACATGCACATTCAATATTGATTAATGTCGGTGCGGGCTGCGGTGCAGATGCTTGCTGGTTGAAAGCCAACTTTCTTGAAGAAAGGCAGGGCCCACTTCTCTATTATCATGGGCCCATAGTGTGAGTTGTACTGCTTTTGTTGGGGTGAGGGGTCATTGCTCACGTCCTTTATCTTGGCTGGACAGATCCTCCATGCATCTACAAGTGTGATGTCGAAGTCATAGTAGTAGACGGCGTTGATGGCGTGGCTTGCTGTGGTCCCCTGAGCCAGCTTCCTCAGAGTTTTCTCTGTACTTCCAGATACTACCGTCATCACAATTTGAAGCTAGAGGGTTGATGGTATAGGTCTGAAGTTCTGTCTCTATATGCAGTAGCTTCTTCCTTTTTTTCCTAGAGTCATGGCTGCCAATCTGTGCAATTGGGTTGTTAGGGGTGTTAGGGTTTAGGGTGAGGGGAATGGAAGGCGTGTCGTTTTGGCTTGTGGCTACTGTGAAGGAGAGGTCAGATTCTGTATGAATGCAACCTTGGTCATAATAATTGGCACTTGGCCCTGAGTACTCCCTGCCCTGGCTGTGCTATTGGGGCTCAAATCTGGAGTTGTGCCTTTTTGTAGAGCGTGTGTGTTTGCTGGGAGGCCCGTCTTCAGGAAGCTGTTTGTAGGCTAGGCGGATTAGCTCTGATGTTGGGGGCATTTCCAAGTGGGGTGTTATAAGCGTTCCTAGGTTGTGGGTTCACATCAGGGGAGAGGGGCAGTGCGTTGGATTGAGTTGTGTTTAGTAAGAGGTTATGAGTTAGGTGCACAGGGGGAGTGATGCTAGCCCTATATCTGGAGTGCTTTCTTTTCCTGGGGGTCTCGCTATTGGGCTCTGTAGATCTTGTTGCTATAACTTCCTCCGTCTGAGGGCAGATTTAAGGAGTCTCTGGTTGGGTGTTACGTTGATTGACACTGGGTTCTGAGGTGTCCCGGCTACATTGCTGCATTGCATTCCTAGATTCTTGCTTCTTTGTAGAGCATGTGCGTTTGCTGGCAGGCCCATCTTTGGGGTTTTCTCTTTGTATCCCGGGCGAGTTAGCACTGATGGTGGAACCATCTCCAAGTGGGGTGTTAAGAGTATCATTGCCTTCTGGGTTGATATTTTGGATGGAGGGCAGAACATTGGTTTGCGTGGGTGTGTGGATTAAGTGAATAGGAGAAGTGTACACATGTGCTTGCTCTGTGTCTAGAGCGTGCTCGTTTGCTGGACGGCTCGCTTTGTGGTTCTGTTGCTCCGTGTTTGTCATATTGTCTGTCAGACAGAGTCTGTCTGAGGGCAGACTTGTTGTGTTGATGGTAGAGTGTTGAATTGGTTGATGTTTTGTGTTTCAGGATATACCAGGTGTGTTGTGCTCGTACTGGGACGGCTTGCTGTAGGAGCTGGCCCAGGTCTGACACTGTGTGTCCGTGGGAAGCGACGTCCGGTGATCTCATGATCATGCCCGAAGTGAGTTGTGGAGGGAGGCTGTTGTGCTGGTACTCCCTGTGTTGGGTGGTTATTGCTGGGTTGAGGTTTAGCATCATTATTGGTGGAGGGGCTGAGTGCTTGATTGAGGTGGGTATCAATGAGACCGCTCATGTGGATGTTGTTTATTTGGCGGTGGGCCGCAAGAACCCTGGCTTCAATGTTTTTATATGTGAGGAGTCCCCCCCCCTTTTAAGGTGGGTTTAGACCTCCTTAAATGAGATAAGGACCCCCGTTAATTTCCTTAACGGACCCTCCTTAAATACCTCCTCAATTTCTGCAAGGCGTGTTAAGGACCTCCTTATTTTCTGCAGGCTTCCTTAAGGACCTCCTTATTTTTCTGCAGGCCTCCTTAACTGCTAAGTCTGACGTAGTTCACTTCAATTCCTCTGGGTCAGATCTGCCTGTGTTTTGTATTGGGGGGAGGGGGGGGTGCCACTGGCACACAAGGAGTCGTTTAAATACCTCGGCATGATGTTTCACAAGTGCATATGCATGAGCATGTCCAAGTCCTCTGAGCATGCAACTGGCCCCTTCATGGCGTCTGCCTTTCAGGTTCGTCAATTTGTTCGTGAGAATTTTCTGGCAAATAGGCTGTACGCGTCTCTGTGGCTTGGGAAGACGCGTCGTATATGGTTCCAGCTGGAATGTATGCAGGCCAAGTGTGGGGCACTGAATACATTAAAGCGGGCAAGGAGTTCGCAAGTGATCTGCAAGTGCAGCACATGAGTTATCTTAAAAGCACGCTGGGTGTTAAGCGTACCACTGCAAACTGGGCTGTTTAGAGGGAGTGTGGTCATGAGCCACTTCAGTTCTACTGCTTCAGGTCTCTTGTCAAAATGCATAATAGCATGCTGAAGTCTAACAGTGAGACGTTGAGAAGAGTGTTGAGAGCAGATTTGAACATTCATTTGCGTGAGCCAGCCTGCTGGACTGCTCAATTTTTAGATGCTTTCCAAGGCCTACGGCGCTGTGATTTCTTTGTGCAAGCTGTGCGGCAGGGTACTCTTATCCCTACTCAAGAGTTTGCTGATGACCTCAGACACAGGTTGCGGGCAGTGTGGAGAGATGTTGAGGGAGTGAACCCGCGGGACACATATAGTAAGCTGGCAACGTTGCCAGTTAACTTACCAGTCTCTTTATGCAGTGCCTTTTGACCATAACGTGCGTGCCCCTGCCCGTTTACCAAGGCACATGCATTTGGATTTGTCTCCACATGTCATGACGAATGTTAGCCGTTTCAGACTTAGGGCACACACACTGAAGGTGGAGACAGCAGCTTGGGATACTCGGAACACTCTTGTGTGATCGCTGTTCTTGTGATGAGATTCAAGATGAGGCTCATGCCCTTTTGGTGTGCAGAGACGCAGATGTTTGTGCTTTGAGAAGAAAGTACGCTTACCTGTTCAACTGTTTCTCTGGTGATTTTTCAATGGAGCAACCATTTTTACAACAAGCCAGTGTCCAGGATGCTTCTGATTTCCTCTTGCAATACAACAACAAGCTTTTTTCGTTTGTTTCTGAGCTTATGGACATTATGTTGGCTGGCGAGGACCAGTCACAGGCCGATCAGCCGAACAGTCTGGCTGAAGGTCCCCCTGTGTAAATCTAAATCAAGTGCTTTTTGAACCTTACTTCCAGGATATTCTTGAGACGCAACCTTTTTTACTGCATCGAGTGAGCTCTCAATTTGTTCATCAGTTCCTTCATCAGCGAAATGCAAAGCTTTTCTTTTTTGTGTCTGAGCTTATGGATTTATTTTTGGCTGGCAGAGACCAGCCACAAGCCGATCAGCCAAACGACCTGGCTGAAGGTCAACCCCCATTGTGTGTTCTCTTCAAAGGACTTATGCACAGTTATTTTCTGACTTCCCCTCTTCTCATAGAATTTTTCTGGATGATTCAGGCACTTCCTACTATTCTCAAGCTAGCTCTGAGGATGTTCTTCATTTCTTGCAGAAGTAAACTAATGAGACTTATCGTTTTATTTCCGATCTCATGGATATTTTTTGTGCAGTTGGAACAGTTGAGCAGGCCGAGCTGCCAAACTACCTGGCTGAAGGTCAAACCCCATTGTAACTTGTAATCAGCAAACGACAAAGCTTTTCGTTTTCGTGTCTAAGCTGATTGGTTCATTCCTGGCTAGCTGTGGCCAGCCCACAAACCGATCAGCCAAACAACCTGGCTTAAGGCCACCCCCCATTTTAACCAATCATGCAACTTTTTACATATTAACTCCAAACATGTAGGACAGGAAAAACACTGGGCTGTACATTCACTGTCACAAAGCTACCCATTGCATGTAATCGAAAAAGTGCTTGAAAGGACCAGTAATGTGTTTACCACCAATCCCATGCATTACTTGCAATACAGGCCTTATATGTCAAATCAATTGGATATGGTTTCAGAAGACAGCAGAACAGATTAATAAGCAAACAAAGAGAAGCAATATAGATGTTTATGAGCGAGAGCAAACTTTGCAAAGATACCAACTCAACAAAAAAACATGAATTATGATGGCCCCCAAATTAGTGCTTGCTTTGAAACCCAACAAACTATTTCTGCCAAACAGCATTATAGCCGAATAAAGCAAATTAAGGTCAATTAATTGATAACTTATCAATCAGAATCGATTAATGCACTTGTAGATGAACAAACCCCCCAGGAAAATAAATTAAGCCTTTCTGAACATGGCTTTGAGGCTCAATACCTCGTCAGTTCGAACACAAGTGCCTCATAATGTGCACTGAGAAATGAATAGTACCTTACTTTGACAATAAATAAAAAGGTATTAATGAGAATTTCCTCTTCGGAAATGCATGAGGATCTGCAAATTATTTTTTTAAGCGCTGGTCAAACACGCGAGGAGAGCATCAGTGAGCGATGCCTTTTCTTAAGAAAGCACTCTGACAAGAATGTTGCTCTTTCAAGTCTCCGGTATTGGCAAATAAACTTACAGGAAATTCCCTGAAGCAATTACCATTGCAAGGACCTGCGAAGAGATGTGGGGAGGCAGCAGGATCATTTAGCACACGTTATTCTATAGGTTAATCATAAAATCTCCCAATAAATTTTCTCCAACAAAAGCATGACCTGGCCAGGCGGGAGCCATGCAACTGGATTTGCTCATCTAACCCAATTGAATAGAGTCAAACTTTTAAGGGTGATAAATTTGCATGCACAACTATATATGCCTCTCTGGGCTAGGAGCTAATCTTCTTCTGGTTGACCAGGAACTTACAGCAAGAGCCATTGTGGATGCCGCGACAACCACTGCAAAGGCACTGCTGAGCTCTGCAATGTGAGGAATGGAGAGGCAGGGACCTCAATTAGTTTCAGGACAGAACTAGAGAAACATTATTAATCCATTGATTAAGCTTTTTCGTTGGGACAAATTCAACAGGTTTACAGAGAGGTTGGGGAAAGCTTCCATGCGCCTAATGGAGGAACAAACAAAACAAGCTAAAACGCTCATCACAAATACATGAAAAGGTAGCTGAAGCATGTTTCATGTTCCTGTCATGGCCAGCAGAATCCGTGGAGAAAAGAGGGCTGCACTTACCAGCGGAAAGCTCATCAAATTCTACGCTGACCTGCAGAGAGGAGAAACAGGAAAGTGATGATTTATTGCCCTGTGATTCTAGGTTTGCATCCGTGCACGAGAGCCTGCCTCTCATTCAGTTCAAAAGGCCAGATGGTAAGCGGCTTACCGCAAAAGAGTTTCCATCCAGCTCAATATCGTCAAAATCGACATTTTTCGCGGAATCCTGCAAATGACGTGTCATAATTCATGTTTGCACGACGGACTTCTGCTATGACATTGGCTTGGAAAGCACTGAGAACAAACAATCCTCTGCATAGATGGAATTGCTCAAGTAGCGTTAATATACTGGTGCCTGGTAGCGCTCATGTCATTGCCTAAGGTTAAATATGTTGGTAAGCTTGTTGGCAAGAACATGAATTTATGGTGTCCGAGGAGCTTGCTGTGCAGCCTTACATGGCTGCCTAACAAAGGAAAAAAGTTTGTGCATGAACATGATTTGAGGAATAGGCCACACGTTTTGCTTTGGCTTTTTGGTATTTGGCATTTCAGCGGGGATGTATGCGTGCCAAGCATGAGGTACAGAACATTTCCGAGAGAAGGCAGCGAGTTCATAAGTTTATTGCAGAAAAGGCACTTATGCTCCTTGAGACGTTTTTTAGGTGGAAAGAGCACCGCTAGAAACTGGTAAGTACTGAGAGAGCGTGGCCAAGAGCCTGTGCAGTTTATTTAATTCAGGGCTACTGTCAAGATTTTTTGTATTTCCTAATATCACGTGGGCATGTGGTACCCTTAAGCAGCATGGACTTACATGGAAGGCCTGGACTACATTGCCACTGACACCATCACTTGTGGTGATAGTGAGCTTGTTGTCACTGTCCAACAGGGAGCGACGTCCAGTGGCAGTTGTGTTGCTGAATGAAAACTGCAAACAGGCAAAGCAAGAACTGTATGAGGGTTCCAATGTACACAACTTTTCAAAGGGCTCCACATCAAGTTAAAGCAAATAAAAACTCTCCAGCTTTACACAACTCACCAGCACAGGGCAGTCTCCAACCACTTCTTCGTAATTGGTGACATTCATCAAATCTTCTTCCATCTGACTGGCTGCCTCCAACTCCAATGTGGCAATCTCCTCGTCGGGCTTGCCATCCAGCAGGTCACCCAGATCCATCTAAAGGCAAACGGGGAAGAAAACAAGAGGTGTGTGCGTCAAGGAGTCATGACTGGCAATGGGTACTGCTTCTCCGGAAATGAAGCCAAGCATGGGTCAAGGATGAGCTCACCGTGATGGTTGCAGTGATCTGTCTGTCTAGGTTCTCACTACCCGTGCTGCAGCCTTCAAATTCTGCGAGGAGGAGAACGAGCCATGACAGATGAAAGAGAGTGTCTTGGACATACAGAGCATGTGACCATTTACAAGAAAAAGGTGCCACTAACACGTAATCACATCACTCATCAGCGTTGCACTCACCGTCAGGGTCTGAGGTGACAGATGTCTGCTCCTCATTTACGGTGAGGGTTTTTCCTTGGACCACAAAGTCACCTATCAACTTCTCCTGGAAGGAGCCCCCATCCTCTTCAATGGCCTTGTCCACGACTCTCTGCAACAAGGAGTTCCCAAATTATGAAGGTTACACATGCATTCCAGCATATTTCATCCAAGACCACCCCAGGCAGGAGCACTTAGGACAACCAAGCACACTTATGATGATTGACATGTGACAGAGCAACTGTCGGGCATTTAGTTGCAACTGCTCACCCTGGATTTTCTGACAATCCGAGCAGGAGTAGACTCGCCCAGGTCAGCTGCCACATTCCACGTGGAATCCAGCAGGCGTCGCCCGCCACTAGAAGACACAAAGTCCAGCTGCAGGTAAAGGGGGGGATGAAAAGACACGCTGCTTTCTCTCATACTCCCAACCAATCTTGCTGAGGGTTCCTCATTCCAGTCCAGGGCTCTGTGAGTAGAGAAGAAAGGAAAGAGAACCCACCGTGACATCGCAATTTAATCCGCCTTCCAGGCCCAAGAGGCCACCAATGCTCATCTTCAGCTTGTCACTCAGATCCTGGATATTGGTTTCGTTAAATTCTTCCCGGTCCAGGTTGAACTGCAAGTGTGGACAGGGGCAGAGGCTTTGAGGGTGATGAGTCCACATTAAAGGATGAAGACACAACCCTACACAAAACCTGCGCGACCAGAGATCTAACAAAATGCTACATTAAATCAGGGGACACAGCAGAGAGCAAGGTCAGGGCTGCTGGATATCCACTCACCACAACGGTCATGGTAATTGCCTTGTTGGAGTTTCCAGTGCATTCCTCTTCAATCTGGTCTTCAGGGATGGGGTTGAGGAAAGGGGGAGGGGGTGGAATAGTGGTGGTGGGCTCATCAATGTCTTGGTCGGGGGGGGATGGGGATGGGGATGGCTCCTCACCACCCTCGCCAGGGGGCGGAGGGGGAGTGGGAGCTGGGGTGTAGCTCATGAGGATGTACTGTCCAAGCCTTGACACAGTGCACTGCACGCTTGTGCTGCTGCTGTCAACATCCTTGTCAGCCTCAACCACCTCAGTGTTGAACTCATTGTTAGCAGCATTGCCAGTGACACGCACACAGGCAGCCATCTTGCCATCCAGCATGGACTGGAAGTCTGTGTTGATGGGAATTTCCAGCACCATGGGGCACTCATCAGATGTGCAGACAGAATCCCCATCCGCTGGTTTGAAGTCGAACTGGACCTCCACGACACCTGGATGTAGTGGTGTAAGTAGCGATACAATACAGCAGTGGGCATTATCATGCGCGCTTCGTTTTTTCGTGCCTCACCCCGCTACAAGTGTGCAACATGGTCCACAACATAGCTCACTGTACAGGAGCCGCTCACATCACACGCACCATCTCCACAGACAAAACAGGGCTGCATGTGCATCTTCCAGGTTGGCAGGTGAAGCTGTCTGTCACACTGAAAAGGTCATTGTAGATGGGTGGCGCAAAGTGCACAGCAGCATGCACAGCTGCTGACAGAGGTTGCACACTACATCTAGCTGTCCACTTCACTTCCAGCACCTTGGTGTAAGCCAACTCTCAGGCAACCAAAATTGATGATCTGCCGCAGCATACCTGAAATGGCAGCAGGCTGCATGGAGGCTGCATCATAGTGGCTGTCAATGATGCCAGGGAAGCCTTGTGTGACATTCGTGTAGATGGCAGGGTTTGTGACGTAAGAGAGGTAAAGAGCCAGGCGATCCTGCAGCAGGGAGGGAGAAGGCAGGAAACATGAACAAATCAGGCTCTTTGGTTTCGTCCATTGGAGCCATCGCAATCAACGGGCTGATTTAAAGTGGGCTGATGGACATCAGGAGCACTGGCAGAAATTACATTTAGGTGCTCACCTTCTGATAGCAAGGTGAATTCGAGTTACCACAGTAGTCCACGAATGCTTTCACGCTGTCTTCGTTTGCAAACCTTGCGCGGGCTTTCTGGTTGTTCCTGCAGTCACAAACCATGCAAGCGTGAAGCAAAGGCCCACAGCTAACAGCAGGTATCGCTGCATAATAAGCATTGCACATTGCCATGCACCAAGGCTAGGGCGCTGACCAACTCACCCATTCTCCACATCAAAGGCAACAACGGCAGTGCTTGTGGCCTGGATAGTATTCCGAGACACAGCCTGGGCAATGGCAGGGCTGACAGCTTGAGTTGTGACACCGGATGCCGCAGTCCTCCTCAGCACCTCCCCTGCACAGGAAGTGAGATCGCTTTGGGTGCCAAGTGGTATTCAAGCACGACTCCCTGAGCAAGTGCGTGAGGACCAAAGCAAGAACAGGACAGAGAGCAAGGCCAGATGCATAAAAAAAGAAACTCACAGGCAGAGGCAAGGGTGCTCTCGACCATCATGGCAATCTCCCAGTGGTCTGCAGGAAGGTCAAGGTTGTTGGTGTCAAGCAGGATAGCCACTGGCTCAAGCACAGAACAACTCTGTCAAGGATGTATACCTATGAAGTCTTGCGTTCAAACAATTGAAGTGCTGCTGCAAAGCACCTACCGGGCAAGTTGTCACCATTGCTGTTTTTGAGGCAATCCCCTGTGCACTGCTCTGAGAGCAGGTCAGTTGCCCTGCATTTTGGAGCCAAGGAGAAACAAGAAGTGAAGGAGCTCAGCAAGCAGCAGCAATTCAAAATAAAAATATCACCAGGTATCAGCTTTCCCAACTTACACTCCAAGACGGCCGAGTGACAGCTGCACTTCGTTAGTGCCAACACCGCGTGCTCCCTTGCTGTCCAGGATTGCCATGGCATCTCGGACAATCTGCAACCCAAGAGGCCACATCTTGAGGCCAGTGCTCTGGCTCGGCATTGCCATCAAAAGCAGTTACTGTCTATAGACACTGTAGATACAGTGACAGGTGCTAAGAATTTGCTGCATCACCAACTGTTCGGAGCGCTTCACACATTGCCAACGCACCTTGGCAAGATACTCAGCTTGGGTCACATCACTGGGTGTGGTCTCAAAGATGGCCGACAGAGCTCCCAAGACATCGCTCACTCTGTTACTCTGCATCAGAAGAAGAGTGAGACCATGAGGAGCCAGACCCCATCATTATGCGTGACTGTAAGACATAAGTGAAACTGTGGGCACAAATGAGGATAAGCACCTTACCTCCAGCGTCTTCAAAGTCTCCCTGAGGCCGTCAGTTGTTTTTGCCTCTGTTGCCGGCGGGTCTGCAAGGAGGCGCCTGCCACCGTTGCTGCCATTGCCAGCATTCCTCTTGGCATTCTTGAAAGCATTGGCTTTCTTCATGCCATCCTGCACTGCTGCGTTAGAGCCAGTGTTCACAAGAACTTCAAAATCAAGCTCTCCTGCCCCTTCTTCTGCTGCATCTTCAATTTGCTCAGCAGTTCCGGCTGTTTCCAGAATAATGGTACCCGTGGCACGAGCACTGCGTCCACCATTGCGGCTGTCAATTGCCACAACATACACTTCGTAGGAACCAGGACCTCCCTGGACGTCCAAGTCAGCTGATGGAGAGCTCTCGGCAATGCGAGCCACCTAGCAGAGAAGGAAACAACAATCTGGTCAGCAAGGTGTGACTGAGGGCCAAATGGAGCAGCACAAAGAGACAAAAGGAAGCTAGTTCCTTTCTGTGCTGTCACCTCACCTGAGTCTCACTATCACGCACAAAGCCAAATTCATAGGTCAGGGCATTTGAGCCAGTGAATCCACGTGCTTGCATCCGGAAGGTGATGTCAGGGAATGTTTGGGTGGGTGGGTTTCCAGCACTGCAAAATATGAGGAGGGCTTCATCAGGGGGGGGGGGGAGTGGAGCTCATAACGAGAATCCTTTCATCCTTCACATAATGCTGACCCCTGTCCCCTCATCAATACCAGCTCATATACTCAGCAGCAACAGCTGACTCACCCAGTAACAATGAGGCAGCCGTTTGGATTGGCACAGATTGGTGCCCTGCAAGAAGAGGAGTTTGATTTTGTTACAAATCCAGCTCAAATCCAGTTTGAACTAATGGGCAAGTCGAAGAGGATTTTTTTTAAGCCACAGTACTCACCCCTCCAGAGTTACAGCTGTTTGTGCGGAGCCAGTGGCTCCGTTCACAGTGACTGTACAAGAGACTTCTATATCACCGCTCCTGTCGTGCGGGAAGTAAAAAGAATGAAGGATGTGAAAAGGCAGGACTGTGGGAGAGAATACTGGGTCAGGAGGCACGCAGAAAGCATGCATAGTTCTTCACCTGGGCAGGATGGGAGCATCACCCTTGAAAGTGATGGACTCCGCATTTGGTGAGGGAGACTCTCCCACCAAGTCTTCCGCTGTCACTCCTTCACCATTCACAGTCCAACTGCATGAGGCAACCGTTGTGAGATACAGTGACACTGTCAACCCATGAAAACATCAAGAATTAGATCAGCAGAGTAGCTCAGGTGACACACCTGTAGGAGGCATCACCAACGTTGTCTGCTACAGCATCACCCTCATTCAGGATGGCAACAGAGAAGGACAGCTGCAGGTCAAACAGGATGGCAGCATGTACACATGAAGCAGTTAATGTAGAAAACAAATTGAGGCATGCCCAGCAACAGATTCTCGTCATCAATATCATCATGTTGGCATTAAGAAAGCTGCACAGCTGACCGGGACAATTTTCAATGGCTGTATCAAACACTTACCGGCTCACTCGAGAGGGATGCAGCAGGGCAAGCACCACCACAGAATTGGCTGACGCGGGCCCGTACAGGAACCTGCGCTCACAGATGAAAATGTGCAATATTAGAAACCAGATCAGGTGTTGGGTCACAACCAATCAACACATCGTCCAGAGAAACTAGGCATCAACAGCACATAAGCTGGTAGGAGCTTAGGTGCTTGGAAAGATGAAGATATACCGATTCAGAAATGAGGTCAAGAGATGGGATCATCCCCAGGGGATGGATCCACAACAACACTTAATTCAAATAGAAATGCAGCAAAAACAGCACATCAACTGAACAAAGTAGAGCAAGGGTCTGCAACTCACAGGGTCTGTTGCGGGAAGCAGCCTGATTGTACGAGTGGCCGTGGCCCTGCGAACGTCTGGGGCTGAACCCTTTGCAACTTCCACCTTCAGGATGAAGACGTCTGCATTTCCATCGCCATCGCTCACGAACTGCCACAGAAGTGCACCGCAAACCCAAAAAGGAAGTGAGGGAAAGGTTGAAAAACACAGCGCAGCTTGAACCAGCAGCTGAAGGGGCTTGTCACCATGGATTGACCACAAGACGAGACCCACCTTGTTCAGGTCCAAAGACCACATTGCATCATTAACTACACCAGTGTAGACGCTGCTGCCATCACTCGTGTCGAAGCAATTCGAGATCCCATCAGGGCGTTCGCAGCTGAAAGTGTACCTCATGGCCACACTTTCTTCACTAGGATCGTAGCTTGCACTTGCATCCAACACAATATCTGTGTCTGCGGTGTCTGTTCCTGGCCGCAGGTAGTCGCCAGATGCACTGTCTTGGGTGAAGCTGGCAACAAGGGGGTCACCCTCAAATTCCACTTCCTGCGCTCAGTGGGTGTGCACAGGCAGAGTAGTAAATTGCATCATTGCAAGTTGTTTATGAGGCAGTGAAATAGTGCTGACCTTTTATGTATGTACCTACCTGTCCAACAGGGTCTGCTTCACGTGCACTTGTACTGCCGTCACTGTTGGTTTTAACCAGGCGAGCAGTCAATTGGAAAGTGTACTTGGCGCCAGCTCCAACACCATTACTGTTGAGGTCCGTAAAACTAATATCCCTGACAATCGACCTGGAGAACTGGGAACCTGACAAGAGAGGGCACGGGTCCACACAATCCCACTTGTACTGGGCCTGTACGGAAAAAAAAAGAGACGAACACATATGTGGGAACTTTGATTGCTTCGATTGAGTGTAGCTTGCAAAGGTGTGCCCAAGTAAGCAAGCATGATCAACCTGCACCCAGGAGCGCACAAATGCTCACCACTTCGTTTCCATCGCACAGAGAAGATGTGTCAACACTTGCAGAAAGGGTCAGGCCGGATGAAATTAGTGTAGAAGTAGGGAGCAAGACGTTGACACTTGGCGTTGCACTTGTAGCAGTCTGCAAGGACACAAGTGATTCGTCTCCTGAGAATTTGCTGAGGCCAAGGGTGGAGGAAAGGACACAGGATCCCAACCCTCCTGTGCAGCAGCAGCTGAGACCACAATGCACAACCTCTGCCCTCAGGCCAACAAAAAATCTTCAGATTTGCACCTGGATGGTGAACCTGTGTTCCACTGGAGATGATGAGGCGCCCAGAAAGCTCTCCACTTCCAGGGTGATGCAGTATGTCACATCACCGGTGTCATCTTCTATTGCACTCAGGGTAGAGTTATTCAGCTCCAACACTTCCCTACAATCACCAATAGGGTACAACATGTAATGGTGCTTAGCAAAAACATATACTACGTATTAAAATAAAAAAAATTACAGGATTCTTCTCTTCACAAGTACCACAGAGTTTGCTAGCTTAACTGCACCACCAGAGTACTCACAAGGACTCATCATTTGCTCTGGTGATTTCATCCAGCAGCTCTTGAGGTGGTGTAGTACAGGCATTATCGGCAGTACTATGCCCCCAAGTGCGCTTCTTAAGCCCACGACCCGAGGCACTAAAACTGTTACTGCTGTCAATAAAGTTGGTCTCATATCCATCAGCAGTGTTGCAAGGCTGTCGGATGGTAGCAGGGCCAAACAGTCGCGCTCTGGGTGGCGTGCAGCTGCTGCCACATGTTGCCACAGTTGCAGACCCTGCAGAGGAAGTTTGTTGACTTGTGCAGTTTACATTAGGTGACAAAGGCACACACTTGCACAGCAAACCAAAAAATAAAAAGGAAGCCTGCCCCACCCCACCAGTGAACTTGGTGTCAGGGTCCGTGTAGCCTTCCAAAAGCCCTTGACCATTGTCCAGTGTGAGGACGTCACCATCATCAACAGTAGCATCACCAGTCAGGCTGACTATCAAAGTTTTCCTGTCCTGCACACAGAGAGAAATGACACAACGCATGTTGAAACCAGCTCAACCTCATTCTCTGAAAAACTCGCTGAGCTTATCTTGTACCCCTGACCCACCTCCTCTGTCACACTGCACGTAGCACCAGACCCCAGCATTTCCGAGGTTGTGGAGTTGAAAATGCTTTGACAAGGAGCATTGAAGGTGCTTGCCAGCTCATTGAGCTCCACCTGCCAGAACAAAAGAGCTCAAGAAAGTTGAAAGCGCACTCTTTGGCGAGCAACAAAAGTAGAAGAACATGTTTTGGGAATCAGGCTCACCATGATCGCATCAGCATCGTCGGAAAATTTAGCACTATCAAGCTCCAGGCTGACCCTAAAACACATGCCAGCGCAGGAATTACTTGTCAACTCAGGCTCGTTTGTGGTTGTATTGACTTTGCATTCCAAATCAGTCCTGCAGGCGGTAAGTGCGGCTCCGCATTGAAAACCTGCAATTGATCCAGGTGGATGTTTGTGTCAGAGGTTTGGGCGCCAGGCATTCACAAGCACACAGCCACAAAACAGTGTCCGGCAATCGGAATCTAGTCAGGGAGAGGACACACCTGTTGCGCAGTTGTTTCCATTATCGTTGTTGTCACAGACATCTTCTGAGCTGAAAAGCAGTGCCACGCGCTCCTTCTCTGCCTGGATGGCGGGGAGTTCACACTTGTCCAAGCACATACCCTGGCAGGGGCATCAGTGCAAAATCATGTCAGTACACTCACCATGCCTTGCTGGTTTAATGAAGTACCATGAGTGGCCACACACCTTGGACTTCGGGGTATCCTCCCCAGTCTCAGTGTCACAGGCTAGGATGGAGCCGTAGTCCTCCGAAGTGTCACAGAACTGCAATGAGAAGTTGGCAGCAATAAAAAGAAGTCTGATGAGCTAAACTGATGACGCGTGTACACTCATCATGAGTGTACACACATGTGTGTTCTAGAGTCCCCTCCCTCATGGGCCAGATAGCAAAAAGAAAAGTGTATCAGCAGCCAGGCTTACCGAGGTTGCATTGCAGTCGCTGGAGGTCAAGCAGTCACCAAAGGTAGGAGTGGTGTCATCGAGGCCCTCAGTATAGTTGGTTACCCCCACATTGGCTCCAGTGTCGACACCAGTTGACGTGCTGCAGAAGACCAAGACATTGCCATCAGCCAATCTAAAACCAATAAAGCACAACAATAATTAAGCACAAAAGCAGCAGAGGTGTGCTCACCAAAAGCCAATGGTCCCATCCTCAATCTCGCAGCCGTTTGCATCTTCAAACCCACAATCACCAACCAGGCGACACAGTGCAGCAGGTCTTTTGGCCACCTGCGCAGGGCGGTATTTAAGTAAGTGTAGCGACCAGATTGGTCCAGCACGGATCCATGAGAAAATTTCAAATTTGCTTTAAAGCAGTCCATTTTTCAAGGGATGGAGCCATACTCTTATGTACAGCCGCATACTCACATTTTCATAACTAGATATTTTTTTAGCTGCTTCCTCACAGTCGACATCTGTGTAATCCTCAAGTCCACCACAATAGTTGTCCCATTTGTTTACTGCATCAGTTTTGTTGTCAAAATCATTTACTGTTGTGAAGCCCTGCAAGATCAGGTCAACAACAAGGAGGGTGAGGTAGCGCAGGCAAAACACAAGGAGCCATTGAACATCAACAGCTACCACGTGGACACCCTCACCTCTCTGATTTTCGTCACACATGCAGTGCAAATTTCGCAAGGGGTCTCCGGGGGGGCAGGCTGAAAAGAAAGGAAGCGGAGGCATGAATATGTTTTCAGCTCACTCCTTCCATTTGTGTGAATAGGAGCAAATCACAAACAAAACCCACAGCCAGGACCCAATGAAACACTTACAGAGGGAGATGGGTAGGTGGGGGGGTATGTACCTGGAAGGATGACGGATAAGGGAGTAAGTAATTGTTTGGCACTCAGAAAAACACTTCTACAAAAATAAATGGACTGAACAGAATCCAGTTGCAGCACATCCAGCCCAGCTTCATCACTTGTGTGGAAGTCCACACAACATACATCCCATCGCATCACTATCCTTCTGAAGAGAAAGAGTATAGAAATAAGGAACCACGAGCAATGCAAAATACCTGTTTGCAAGTGATTGCAGGCACAGTGGCAAATCCTGGAGAACAGACTGAGCACCCAAGAGCTTTTTTTAACTGCTGTTGATGGGTTCCAGCTTTGAAAATAGTTCTGAGATCCTGCAGTTAAAGCTGGTCCCCAAGACCGCCCCCCCTCCCCAAGACAAAATGTCTCAATTCATCTTTATGATCACATCCCAGCAACTTTTGCGTTATCATAGGACATGCAAAGTGTGTGCTGGTAGGTTCTTTGGGGTTCTTTCAGGATGTGACAGATAGTGCGAGTGAGTGAGTCAGAGCAGGTGGGCGGAAGTAAGGGGGTGCTGTTCGCAGAGATGACCTCAAGGGAATACTTTTCTCCCGCAAACTAGGTGACTTTCTGGGCAATTCCCCAATCATGGGGCAGAGCCTCTATGTTTGCTTCCTTATGGTATGGCTCACACCAGGCTGCCCTGCCCCCCCGTAACACTTAAAAAAAAAGGCATTGCCCGGGGCGCAACAGAAGGCCATTGTGGTCCTTATATGACCGTTACACCTTTCCCAACCCTCCTGAGCTCGCGTCCTCATGGGCTGGCCGGAGCTGAGCACGAACCCTCCAACCCGCAAATTTTACGTGCCAGTCACTGAGCAGCCAGTGTCAAATACCTTCAGGGAAAACTTTTTGCCAAAGTGTACTTACCAGGTATCGAACCAGCTGGTCCCTGCAGGGACCAAGAGGTTCGAGTGCCACGCATGAGGGGGGACCCGGCTTTTCTACCAAATGTAACATGCAGTATACTAGCAGCAGATAAGCGCATAAGAGGGAAGCTGCTAGGACAGGTTATCCTTGAGAGGTCTGGAGACATACTTGTGCAAGAAGGAAGCAATTAGCATGCCCCACTCGTGCCTAGGCCTGCTCACGTCGGACTTTCCAGCTGTGCGTGGGTTAAGTTTAATCTAGGATGCCCAGCACTAAAATTCGTCTGGGGACAACACCCTTGCAGTTAGATAGTAGGTCAAAGTTTGACCAGCTGCGTAACTTAGCAATGTTACGCCCCCCTGTTTTGGCCCAGACAAAAACATCGACCGGGGCTGCCTACATGGATGGCTTGTGATGCAGCGGCCAAAGTTCTAGGGCATGTAATTTTGTTTGGTAGCTGAGAAGCAGCTGGCATGCACGGGAGCCCAACCCGACCAATTCAAATCCATGGAAGTACACCTGACGTCACAGGCTCGTTCAGCACATTCCAGCTCATGCAAATGCCGAGTAAAAGGCCTGCGGGTGCTGAAAAAATACAAATCCTCCTACCGTACAGACAATATATCATCCCGCAAAGATAATGTTTTTGAGGGGTGCGGGATGACTGCGGGCGGCAGGATAAACAATTATTTTGGGGGCTGCGGGAGAGTGCGGGGGGATAGTGGAAAATGATTATTTCTGAGGAGTCTTTGGGGCAAAAAGGGGCTGATAGCCCCTGCGGGAACATGCGGAAAAAACATACAATATTGAGAGGGGTGCGGGATAAAGGCGGGAATCAAAAAATAAATATTTTCCCTGGGGTGCGGAATGATTACATGTCTACAGTATCAATGATTTCAGGTCCCCAATGGGTCCACAAATCTAAAAAATCACAGTTGCGATGAATTTGCATTCCATGCTTTAACAATGGTGTGCTGAGCACAGCGAGTAGAGAGGGAAAGTCTTGAAACTGTGTTGGTTCAATGAGGACCTACACACCTTAATCTGTGCTCATGCTCTGTGGATTTGTGTGATTCTGGTGCATGGCCTGCTTGAAATGATAGGAGGGCAAGCAAACCATTGTTAACTTGCATGGCTCACCCTCAGGCTTTACCAGACACCCCAGCGTCACTTCACACTTTGTAACTGACCACCAGGCAAAAACAGGCATGCCATTCAGTGAACATCATGCCGAGTTTTGTGTGGGGCTTCCCTGACCCACACTAACCCCAAACCCCCCTCTCCAGTACTTGTGCCCCAATCCAACTTACATTTTAATACTCACTGTGCGTAAAAGAGTAGTATGGCACTGAGGATCAAAAAATGATCAATTTTTCATGAGATGAGGACGGTTATGATTGCCTGTCCTGCCAGGCACCCACAGCTGGCTTGCAAGTCCACAAGCTACCTTTCCAACTTCACCATGCATCTTGAGTTGGCTCCGCCCTAGAAGTTTAAGTTGATTTGCTGCACCTTTGCATCCACGCCCCCCGCGGCCTGCACCTGTATACATGCATGCGCGTACGTACCTGTGTACGTACGCGCATGCACAGGTGGGATGGGATGGGATGAGACTGCCATATGGCAGTCATCCCATGCCAACAACGCCCCCCCCCCCCTTCATCCAACTTGCGCCGGCGCCGACAGGGTGGCA